>JAPJYX010000019.1:2145000-2465000 GCA_030503985.1 Himalopsyche tibetana
ATAAATAATATCTAGCTTTCCAGAACTCGTTGATCGCTAAGGCTAGCTTACCTCCCCTCTCGCTCTCTATCCGATTCTGAGTAGAGTGCAGACAGAGCGACAAGCTAACTACAACATTTCTAAACTCAATCTTCAACCATTCTGAAGGGATATAAATAGACTAACTTACAATCACTTCTCGTAAAAAATAGATGTACCGAAAAGAGTCGACTTGATACGATTAATCGAGAATATGACTTAAGGTTGGTGTAACAATCTTACTAAATAGAAAACAAATAAAAATAATCTTGAATCAAAACACAGACGACTGTCTGCTGGAAGTTGTCAACAATATTTTTCTCAAATAAGCTATTTGTAGTTGGAAGGTTCGACCCGAATATGGCGAAGATATCACAGATGTCTAACTGCGAACTGCGATCAAAGTGCCAAGTTTGTCTTGGCAAAGTTGAACAATATGTCACCGCGAACAGCGATCCGGATGACAGCACTGCGTTTAGAGATGTCAAATTATGTAACTATCAGGATACCAGAACAGTCGATACTTTATAATGTAATAAAAGTGACATTAAATAATTAAGTTAACATAAAATGCACACCAAAGTGTTATATTATAACTAGCTGTATATTTTCAATGAAAACCCTTAATAGCAATATCTTCTACAGTCGCGAAACTGTCACCACTACCGTATTACACGGTGGATACGTTACACGCAATACCGTGTAAAAAAGTATACTAAAATAGGTTACCTTAAGGATTTAAAAAAAAAATATTATTGTTTATTTTACCTTAATTTTATTTTTAAAAATATATTTTAAATAAATCGTTATGAAGATTATTCAATACACGAACCCGTTTACGCACATTTGGTACGAGATCGCTTTCATCACTGAGATAATCAGAGCCAGTGTAATATTTCTTTCTAAATTTTCGGGTTTACATAAATAAACCTCCCTGCGCATAGTACTGGCTAGTAAGTACATGCAAGGAATGTCGCACCGTGTAATTCGAAACAGTATAGAAAACAACATGTAAAAGAGAGACTAGTCGGTCGGTCAGCGTTACTTTTCAGACGAAAAGCTTACAAAGACTTATCGGCATAATATTTTTCCGTTTTTATTGAGATATTTTTAATCGATACTGCCACGCGAAAGTCAAAAAATGGTAATTAATTGCATGAAAGACGATGCAAACCTGCCCTGTAGACAAAATAAATGTTTTGATCGGAACTTAATTAAAATGCCTTATTATATACGGATACGTAACTTGTGGAAAATTTGATTTGAATGGTCGAATGACCTACATGTTTATGTATTAATTATAATCGAAGCAACCACATCTTAAATGTTTGCTTTGTTTGAATTGAAAGTAATTCACATTTGTGCAAAGAAATGGCAATGGCAACAACGCTTCACGTATATCCAGAACGAAATATTTCGAAAGAGTGATTTTTTGAATTTGCCTTTAATGCCCACTGTGTATAACTTCATTAAATGTTCTATTAAATAATATCTACACTTCTATTATATTTTAGAAACCGCTATGTACTATTAAAATTTAGTAACTATTCATGTCATATCAAATACCCGTCTACCAAATTCTCAGTATGACACCCCTAATTGTCTTACAGACATATTTACATAACAGACATCCTTATACAACGTCCCTTAATTCATTTTGCGAAATAGCTTTTGTTCTATTAATGTTAAAATCAAATAAGCGTAGAGCGTGTGGTATTAACTTTATTCAGATGTGATTTTAAGCTTGACTTCATATAAACGTCGCAGACAAAATGCCAACACCTTTAAACTGCTTTGTCGCTCATAATGATAAAATGATTTATCAATATTTGATTGAAGCTCTTTAATACATCGGATCTTCAATAAATGCATATTAAATTAATAATGACCGGCTGGTCAGCGTCGTTGGCTTTGGTAACGGAGGTCACGAAATCGAGTACGGACCGAGTACTGACAGTTTTTATGAATTGATTTTTCAATCGATTTATAATTTTCTGTTCGAAATCATAGATGTATGTAACTTCTTGAATTCCCTCCTCCAACCCATTCTATCCTAAGCACGGGGCGTAGCGAGAGCGATTAGGCAATCACAGAATGAAAGTGAGATTGAGCAAGTGAGTAACAAGCAGTTCTCGTATACACTTCTGTATAGACAAACTCCATAAAGCGTCCATATGCTCAACATTGAGAGCAGACCATTTCTGATTGAAATATATTTGAAATGTTACATTTATTTCAACAATAAATGACATTGTATGGCGAGGAAGATAAAATACAGTGAAAACTCTTCTTCCTTGGCCACTTACACCTTTTTGCGAAAGTGTTTAACATTGGCGTGAGCAGCAAAATGCTGCATTTCTCATATTTTCGAGATCTTCAAATATACTAAATTTGAATTGTCCAAGTTTTGAGCACTTTCATAAGCTGTCACATGGGTTTCGCTTTTGGCTCTGGGTAGTTTGATTTTATGCAAAACTGAAGTTGCCAAAAGTCGAAAACCGGTTACAACATTTTATCGACTTAAATTTGATATTGTAGTTTCATCTAACACATTTTGTTAACCTTTGATTACTTATATTATTATTATTATAATATTTGGATACCAAAGTACATTTAATTTCATGTAGCTTTTTATTCTAAAAAAAATATGTGTGCTTTCTATCAAGTCAAACCAGGTAGAGAAAATTGTAAAACAACGCATTATAAAGTATTGCAACAACGCAGTATAAAGTACGATATTGAATATCGCAATTGAGAAAAATAACGATGAAATGAAGGAGAATTGATTCGCGTATCGCCACGCGTTTCTGTAATTAAAAAAAACCGTCAAACATGATGAAAGTTATCGTCGAAAACAATATTAAAAACTGTATGTACGATGAGAGTTATTAAAACTGGAATTGCGGAAAAAGAACAAATATACCGAGGCGACTATTCACGGCGTTATTATTTTTTCCGATATTGAACAGCGTTGCCGCACTCGATATAAATTAAATTTATACCAGAGAAATTAAAAATTAATATTATTATCGTACAAGGAATTTATTCTGATAACACGGAAAAACTGAAAAAAAACCGTCGCCGAAAAAATATTCTATCTGTATTTTAAAGGAAAGTTTTCTCCCCCAGGCAATCAGCGTATACTGATATTCCCGATATATCAAATTGAGTACGAGGTATTTATTTATGCCGCTGGGATATCTTTTATATTATGAAGCTTTCTGCAATATTGTTTTTTAAATAATAAATATCGTCTGTTAAGGTGAATAAATCTGTGTTCGTTATTTATGTTTATTTAGATTTATCTCGTATTCCGTGGATATGTTTTGAAAACGGAATGCATTAACAAAAAAAATAAGCAGATAATATTATTATTTGATTGATGTTGAATGTCGTCAAAGATAATACCAAAAAAACGATTTTTTTGGGGTAAGATAATGTACTTAGTATAAAAGATCATTGGATTTCTTGGAGGAAGGTCTGTGTATTAATAAAAATAAATACGAGATGAAAGAATTCAATCGAGCCGAGCTATTTAAACGTTTTTTTTTATATGTAAATAAGATTTTTAGTATCATAAATTGGGTTTTTTTTTTAAAGAATAAGAACTTTATTTTAAGACTGATAATAAAAATTGTATGACAACCAAGATTAATCATAAAAAATTGTACTAAAACGCCTAAAATAATAAATATAAGCTATCTTTGTCATTCTCTGTAAACCAAGTCCACTCCCTATGTTAATTACTCGAAATCAGACACGAAAACGGGCAGTCATTTGGTCAACCTTTTTTCTGAGCAGTTAATAGTTAGCAACATTTAGCTAATAGCTCTCTCTTTGCCCCGATTCACGATTAGGGTCGGGAAGGATGGAAACATTACAAACATCCATTGTTCCAGATCTTTAAAAACCCAAGTATCGTTTGAAATCAATTTATTAGTCATTCTACATATTAAAAAAAAATACAAATTAAATATTTATTAAATTAAAATACGTTAAGTATAAAAACAATTGGCTGAAGCGAGGTATAGAGAAACGAGTAAAAAACACTATCGATAATGGCATTTTTTTACAATTGGAACTCGATGGAAGCAAAAACTGTTTGCTGCTATCAACCAAAAAAAAAATCCTACATATGAAATACGCTGAGAAATTCCCGAGTCGCAAAAAAGGGGTCGCAAAAAGACTGGTGCCATAAATATGCACAGCGTCTGCAAAAATAGCGATCTCCGTTATCATCCGTGTGTTACAAATTACAGGGGCATTGTTTCAGAATTAGCGAGAGGGTCGAGCGCCCGGGCGACGCGTCGACTTACCCCATTCGGGGACGAAGGTTATCCCAAATTTAATGTAAGTGGTTAGATTCATACTCCTATAACGGGCCGACTAACACTTTTGACTCCAGTAGAATCGGTGTGTAAATTGTATTATTCGGAATAACAACCGTGGGTTTTGTTATAACGCGTCATATTATTTAGTGTCAAAATAATATTTTATATATGACATCGATGTCGAAATAGTATTTAATAGGCTTTGTTACACAAGTTTAGTTAGTACTTGTGTCGTACATGAACATCAGAGGCACGCTATGACTGGGCTGGAATTTCGGAAATTGTATTGAAAAACAAACAAATTATATTTTTATACCAAATGTGCATGAAATACCGGAACTAGAGGAGATTAATGTTGCAGAAAAAGATTAATATAAGTAATTTTCATACGTTGTAATGCTCTTGTGTTTATTTTTAAATTTACTAACGAGCAGTAAGAGTTCCAGCTCTGCTGAGAATCAAAGGGATTTTTAGATTTTCAACAGTAAAACCAAAAATCCCAATCTCACATATTTTCATAATATGTAAAATATACAATTAGAATCAATGTCTACGCTATAGTTTGATATATTACAATAAAGAAAGTCTGGCGGTGGTTTTCAGAGAGGAAATACGTATTGTACATAGTTGCACACCAAGTGGAATAACAAATTTGGGATTGTATATTTGATATCAAAAATGAATTTCCACAAACTTACTGTAGAGTCCGTCGAAATATTTAACTACGTGAACGAAAATATTCACGCATACAATGAGTATTATATCAGTTGCTTTCGTTTTAAGAAGTTGTGACATCACAAACACCTACTTCCTTGATTTAAAATTAGACATCGTTTACGGTTTGAAAACAAGATGACAAATTGCACTCACGACATCAAACTAACCAAGTCATTCATGCCTGGGTAACCTTTTTGGCTAAGGTTTACGCATAATGTTTTCGAGACGAGCCGCAAGTAATATTTTGGATTTACATTATTTAGTGCAATAGACAGTTTAGACTGTCTATTGCAATAAATAAATAAATAAATAGGACAGAAAATAACACATAATAAAATTTAAGCTATTATCTACTAAACTACAATGAAATGATACGAATAGACCGCATAGTACGCGGCGGTCCGTAGATTGCTCAGGCCTTATGCTAGTCAAAATTGAACATTTAATTGAATTGAATATATTGAAGACGTTTCTACTCTATCTAAGTCTAGTGTAGTTAGCAATCAGATGAAATATTACGATTTATATATGTAATTGCTGTATTGTTGTTGATTGCTGTTAATTTTTTGTGCAGGTATGAAATTGAATTAAGAGAATGAGATTAAAATTTAGTGTTGTAGAAAAGTTGTATTTTCGTTCTTTGGATACACGATTAAATAGTGGATTAATTGAACATAAAAAAAGTTATTTCATTAGGGAAAAACAATAAATAATTTAATTAGAACGTAAATAAAATTATAAGAAACTGTCAAAAAACATAGCCTGAGTTTCAATGTGTCAAAGGCGGAGATAAAAAAAAGTACATTTCAAACAAAAAACGATTTCCCTCGCCAATTAATCCCGCTCAAAAAGCTATTCATACGTTTCGAAAAAAGACATTGTTTTATATTCACAATGCAGGATCACGCTGTCATCCCTCACGTTCGAATTAAGCCCGCATAAATGACACGGTTGAAAAGACACATCTCAAAAAATATTTTATTATTTTTCCACATTACTTTTGCTTGTCGTAGCTTTCCAGATAATCAAGATCTATAAGCATTATACGTGGTTACCACATAAACTATATGTATTATACTATAAGCATAGCGTATTATAACCAAGGGTCAAATGACTTCACCCTGAGATATGGTTTTCTTTCGTAGAATCTGCCACAAAGGAGCCGGGCTCAGTGATCGTAATATTGGTACATAATTGGTTTTAAATTGCACGTCACGTTATCATGCAGATATAAAACTCATAAAATTAATATGGATATTTTCACTTAAATATATTCTACGTGTTCAATGTTTACGGTATAATTTTTTAAGTATTAAACGTTTTTTTTTTCAATAATTACATATCGGCTGTTTAATCTGTAAACGGACTTACTCTACATTTGTATATTTTTCACGGCTTCCAATTCCAAAAATACACCAAAACTCGGGTCTTCTGTCGATTTCCACTAATAGTATCAACAGGTCCTCGTAATATATATAAATATTTAGCAGCGGGGGGTGTAAGGGATTAAAAAACAGTACTTTCAAAATTTTGTCATGCCGCGGACCCCTAAATCTGAAAAAATATTCCACAGACCCCAAGAAAAAGATACATTTTAGTCGTCGAAATCTTCATTTGGCATTAATTATTACTATTAATACATACATGTTTATATTTTATGACAATAAATGGGAAATAACTTTTTTTTAAATAAAATTGAAAAAACTACACATATATCTTACGCAAACTATTTAATAAGATGGATACGGTAACATGTTTTTTTCATAACAGATCAATATTTGGTTCAATTTCAAAAATGTTTACTCGCAAGGAATCTTCCAAAGTCCTTGTGAAAAGGCCTGCATGATCTGCGCTTATTTATTAGTAAAAATAATGACGAAAATGCTGCTTCACATAGGTGAGTAGTTGCAACAGGAATAAGGATAACCAAGGTTTTTTTGCAATAGACAATATCCTTGCTGTCACCTTATCGAAATTCTGTTTTTTTTATTATTATTACACTCTGTTTCAAGAATTATCTGAAAATTGAACGCGGTTCACGGTTTGGGAAGCACTGGTTTAAAAATTCATATGAAATAAACCATGCATTTGGATATAAGCTCAGGCATTAATTAATTAACCTGTATAAAATAAAGTCCTCTCGAGATAGTTCTCGGATCGCAGATGAAAGATAGCCATAAAATGAGATAACATTAGTATACACATTTAAAATAATAAAACAAAAAATTGTACTAAAAACTATTCTACTTTATTGAAAGGGATAAATAATATTAAGTAAGTAAAATTAAATATACGTAAAGCAATACTATTATTACGACTATACGATATGATTGGAAATAAGTGCACTGCAGAAATATGCGCAACAAGCTGTTGCAGCAAAAATAAAACAAAAATCTCAATTACGATAAAGCACATCCGTGAAGTTTACAGCGCACCGTAGTCCTAGTATAATCCACTGCTGGATGTAGCGTAATCCCCGGAAGAACTTAAAAGCTGAATTAAAGCCAGAAGGAGTCATAAAGGCGACACTTTACGACTGGAAGCGACGTTTCTCAGACCGTATCGGCTTGCCATCCGGCATGAAAATTTTCAACTGTCAATAAAAACTTATTTTTATAATGTGAGTTTCGCTAGCATTTCATAGCAAAATTTTAAATTGTTTAGATGTAACTTTAATTAACTAATTGATTCGACTACTACTTAAGCCATGAACCCTTTTCTAATATCAAATTTGAATTGTTTGGATTTTGTACTTTTCCATGAGTTTTGTCGCTAACGACCCGGGTTTCGCCTTTCGGCATCTTCAGGCATTCCAAGTGCACGGATGTACTTGAACTGACGCGTAGTAAACAGTTTGTATCGTTTATAAACAAAATATAAGTAGATCACTAAGTTAAAAGGCCATTAAAATGTAAATTAGCGAAAATTGAATGTATACAATTTTCAATGGATTAAGTGGGTTTGTTATAATTATGGGGATTTTTTGAAAATATTAATGACCTGATAATAACATAGGAATGTTTAAAATAAATCTAGGGTTCTATCCGATTTAATGAGTTGATTTAATTCAAGATCAAAATTTAATTTTGATAATTAAATTTGGATCTTGAATTAAAAATCATCAAACAAATCGCCATTAACAATGGTTATGATATGTCTCTTATAGACAATCTTTTATATAAAAAAAAACGTATTAAGCTAGCACAACAAATCTTACACAAGGGATTAATAACGAAAGACTCAGGTGATATTAGGTTTTGGCGTAGAATTAATTACATAGGACACACCAGTTTAAAGATAAAGAAGCAGCTCTCAGAAAGTGTTAGGCCGGCTTTCTATTGCAAGAACTCTTTAGATAAATTATTGATAAATAATAAAGATGTTATAGATTATAAAAACAAATATGGGATTTATAGATTGCAGTGTAGTGATTGTCCCAAATTTTATATTGGTAAAACTGCTAGAACCTTAAATATAAGAGTGGCTGAGCATTTAGCCGCTTTTCGCTTAAAAAAAGATACTTCCACCTTTGCCAATCATTTAATTCTTGAAAACCATACGTTTAATTTTGACTCAGGTATTGATTTGTTACATACTAACAGGGGCGAGTTTAAATTATTTTACCAAGAAATCTTAGAGATTAATCGAGCTCAGCTCAACAGTTTGCCAATTTTAAACGAGCAATATTATCTACCAAATTCTCCATTGTTGTACCCCTTTTAAATAATTGTCATTTTATTAATAATTCAAGTACTTGTTATCATTAAATATTAATTCAAAGGCTTAAAACAAATCAACTCATTAATAATAGGTCGGATAAAACCCTAGATTTATTTTAAACATTCCTATGTTATTATCTGGTCATTAATATTTTCAAAAAATCCCCATAATTATAACAAACCCACTTAATCCATTGAAAATTGTATACATTCAATTTTCGCTAATTTACATTTTAATGGCCTTTTAACTTAGTGATCTACTTATATTTTGTTTATAAACGATACAAACTGTTTACTACGCGTCAGTTCAAGTACATCCGTGCACTTGGAATGCCTGAAGATGCCGAAAGGCGAAACCCGGGTCGTTAGCGACAAAACTCATGGAAAAGTATAAAATCCAAACAATTTAAATTTGATATTGAAATTCCATCAAGCACCCTCAGTCGAAATACTTAACCTTTTCTAATAGTCAAGAAACTTGCGCCCCTCGTCTCATTTGCATGGATGGGTTTGTTTTTATTTAATAACCGAGTAACTTAACTTGTCTTTAAATTATTGTATGAGTTTTAACCAAGTTTATTGCAATCATATTTGAATAAGAGCCAGCAAAAAAAAAATTTTTTTTTACCATGTTCGCCCACAATTTATGTTGTAAATTAAGATTTAACGCGCAGCTTGCACTTGCTTTAACTAGGGCTTGAAATCCCGGGATCCCGACCAATTTGGCGATTCCGTAATCCCGGGATATCAGAATTCAATGAAACACGTAAAAATCCTTAAATAAAGCTAAAATAAACGTCTCCGAGTTCAAAATAATTCTGAAATCTGTCATTTTGATACTTTTCCAAATGATAAAGCTAAATAAAATGTCTACGACAGGGTGGGGAACATTTTATTCTCTTAAGGCCGCATTCGTTTTTCTGATTCGATATAAGACCGCATTAAACATAAACTAGGGAATCTTTGGCCGGAAACAATTTCATGCCAATTTCTAAAGCCCAGAAATTTGCGGATTTCTCAAAATTACCAGTGTGGGACCTTTTTTTAGGTCTTCCAAGGGTTTTGACATCGAAAATCCCAAGAATTTACGGATTTACAAAAAACAAGAAAATTACAGAATTGGCCATAAGGCCGCACCAGAGTAGCCAAAAGGCCGCAGGTTCCCCACGCCTGGTATAAGAGTTCAAAATAATTTTGCGATCTGTTAATTAGACACGTTTTCGCCAGAATTTTCGGAAACAAAGATAAGTGATCAATCCCGGGATCACGAAAAACCAAATCCTGAAAAAATTGTGAATACCGAAATTCCGGAATCAAGAAAATGCGCGGGATTGGATGTCCTAGTTTCAACCTCAAGTCTTTCTCATGTAATTTGTTTAGTTTGCCGTTGTAATGTTATTTAGAAACTTTGGAAAGAAACTGCGGCAGAGATATTTAGAATATAATTTTGTTGAAAGTTAAAGGCTATTTTCAGTTACCTAAAAGTACGAGATCCTTAGATCGCACTCGTGCATTATTATTATAAAATGTCGAGTTACATAAGTTCAGAGCTGTAGCAACTAGGGTATCCAATCCCGAAGCTTTTTTCTAATCCCGGGATTTCGGGATTGATAAATTTTCAATCCCGGGATTGAGATTTTCTCACGCGAGGAATTTGAAATCCTCAATTCGCTATACTTTTTCCCCGGATTATCTCCAAACCTCGTTTTTTTTTTAGCTCACCGAGGAATATGATATCCTCGATTTGCCAATTTCGTGTAAATTTTCGGGATTCTTTTTTTACTATTATTATTACTACGATTACTTTTTTTACTATGATATAAAATCGTTATTTTTTTAAATAACACACTTACCTATTCAATTAAGAAAAATAATCATATTTAATTATTCGATGAATTTTCATTTTGTACACAGTTTTAAGTGGAACGTATCTATCGCATGAAAAAAGAGTTGAATAAAATTAAAGAAGCCATCATCTAAACAAGGTTTAAGTGCCGATTAAAAAAATACATATTATTTCAGTAAAATTATGATTTATGAGGATTAAATAATAACCCATAACTCATCACACAAACTTTCAGCATCTCAGTGTAATTGATAGCAATCATACGTATAAGCATGAAAATATTAATGATAATCCAAAACATATGTGATAACAGCACATAATATCAGCTCTTAAATTTGTTCAAGCGTAAAATTGAATCATTGTTGCCGCTAAGGTTGTAATGAGCATAATAATTAAGAGGCAAAATTCTACATGTACGATGTTAATTCGTAATTTCGCGATGTTTAACACGACTCAAATGGTTTTTATGCTCCAGACAGGATAACACTGAAATTTTACAATGTGTATTATAAAAACAATCTCGCTCTCGTAACAATAGCGCAGCTGATTAGGAACATAAAACGTGATTTTAAACAACGGTGTCACTTTGTTTGCACCTGAAATTATAACTAAACACATATAAGTTCCGAAAACCACAGTCACACTCTTGACAATTCGATTTTCATATTCATTTTCAATAAATTAGCTACGTGGTACAAAGTCCATTATGCAAAGGTTCGCTCTTTGTTAATTATGACTTGTTTCGCTTTAAATGAACATTATCAGTTACCACCAAATAAATTTAAGACTATTTAAAAGTTTATAAATAAAATAAACACTCGTGTGTGTACTGATTCCACATTTATTCGTCACGAAAATTTTCATAATAAAAATGTTTAGTTATTTGAATCCGTAACTAATATTTTTAATATAAACAAAAATGATTCAGTTGATTTGACACATTTATGATTAAACATTATTATTCTTTTATAACAAAATACTAACCGAGTGTGATAAGAAATATATCGGATCGTACCTCATTATATTATAACGGTAGGAACGATAATCTACATGCGTACATAAATTATGATAAATGTAAACCCCAACACAAATCCAGTGGGATTCCCCACCAAAACAGGAAAACAGTTAAAATCATATTCAAACATATTTCAAATTTAGAGCTTGATTAGATTACAACGTTCATTATTATGAAATTATACTGAAGTATGAATATATGAACTTAGTTTCTGCATTACAGAATGTATCGATTTTTTGTGACCGTGTATTATAAATCTTTAGTGGAATGACATTATTCATAGCCAGTTTACCTTAGCTAATGTTTTCACGGTGCACATGTCGTTGATCTCTACGGCTGAATATAGGTTACAGCAGTGGCGGATCTAGAAATTGTCCCAGGAGGGGACCATTCAATTTGAAAATAAACATGGTACATTAAAAAAAAAATGGTTTAAAAAATAATATATCTATATAAAAATAGTCAATACATAATTAAGTATGTACTTTATAAAACATATCAAACTAAACAATTAGAGAGCCCATTTTGTAATAAAGTTTTAATAAATTGGAAAAATCTAAAATAAATTCTCCTCAGGGGGGGGCATGGCCCCCATGGCCTCCCCCCTTGGATCCGCCAATGGGTTACAGAAAATCGATTGATACGACGGAAGATGACTGAGAAGTGACTCAAGTGAAACGGAGCACCTGCGCCATCAAATTGTCAGTTGGGGAAAGATAGATTAAAGAGAACTGATGAAGTAATAATACATTAAAATGTTTAAAAAATAAGTCAAGATAGTGCTATGTAAACACATGTATCAAATTACTAAACATTTCAACTACACGAGTATCGAGTAGTAAAATTTTAAAATACTCGAGTATACTAAAGTGCATACTCGAGTAGTTTCAGATGTACCAATAATATTATTAATTCAAATTTGTGTATATAATTAAGGATTTCGACTGAAGGTGCTTGGCGGAATTTCAATATTAAATTTGAATCGTTCAAACTATGTACATTCTCACAGATTTTGTCACTAACGACCCGGGTTAGTCAGTTCAAGTTCATCCGTGCATTTGAATGCCTGAAGATGCCGAAAGGCGAAACCCGGGTCGTTAGTGACAAAATCTGTGAGAATTTACATAGATTGAACGATTCAAATTGTGTATATAAATAAATGATAAATAAATAAAAAAGCTTATTTATTTCATGAATACATTTATTTCAATTTATAAAACACATAGTTCAAAAATAATACAGAATTAAACGTCCCAAATTTTAAATTGGTTCAAAGTTTTGTTTTTATTATTCCCACAGTAGAAAAAACTTTCCCTGTTGCTGTGGTTGTCATTTTATAGTTAACAATGAATTAAACAGTGCATCTAGTTTTTCTGTCCGCTGTTTAAATGATTTCCACTTTTTAAAATATTATTTTTAGTTTTGTAGAATAAATGCAACAGTTAAACATTATATATATATTTATTTTAAATAAGTAAATAAAATTTGAAAATAAATCTTCATTTATAAATTACGAGTATTACTCAAAACTTTTCAAAATACTCGAGTATCTAATACTTGAAAAATGGACGAGTATTCGATACTCGAATTGGAGTGTCCACACACGACTTTCACAAGTCTAAGATTAAATCCAATATTGCAACTAGAATTAAAAGTTTTCCTTTCAAATCGAAATTGTAAGAGCATGCCATAGCGCAGAAGTTTATAACTATTTACAAGTGAAACACGACTGATGAAATCTAAATTGTTAAAAACCATATCGATCATCTGCAAGAGTGTTGAGGTTTCTTTGAGTTTTCTTCAAATGATAAAGCTATATATTAAATACTGGTCTTTGAGTGTTTAAATGGTATCGTTAAATTTATTTAATGTATCATACTCATTCTTGTGTGGAATTTTAGACTCATAATAAATATCCAATATAATAGTCTTTTATAACGACTAATTTCATATAGAGTAAGGGTAATAATAAGCCAATCGGAACAGCAATCAATGAGTTGAAAGGTAAAGAAGAAAATTACAATCATGTTTTTCAACAACAACAAAGAATATGATTGATAGCAAATATATTGTTAAAATTGTCATACTGGTTGTGTATTGATTGGCAAATATATATATATATTGTGTAACTATAAAAGTTTATATATACGATCGAAAACGGATGCATAAAACCTTACAAGTGTAGACTAATAAGTATTGAAAATAATTCGAATTTACTGAATTTATTATCACGTATACGTTTCTACTAGAGTATAATATATCATAGTTTGAGAATTTTTAATTTAACCATTCGTTAGTCGTTACTAACGTTGACCGTTTTAAAACCATTGAAGTATCATTCTATGTTACGTGCTTAAAGATACGTGATCGCGTGTAAAAGATACCGTAAATAATTTTAGTATATAAATATAATCAGGTATTTAACTACGTAGTTCGCGACACCTGCAACATTAGTTTGCATTACCACAAGCAACGCACAAGGGAGAAAAAACAGTGTACTAAGAGGAATTTCCAGAAAATATTGCGGAAAAATCGTGAAAAAGCTTATGTAAGTTTACATCAATATTGAAAACGAGCATCTAACTGTCTACTAAGAGATTTCCCCAACGAAATAATGTGAGATAATAGAAAGTAATTTTAACACAATGAAGTTGATGGAGGGTATAATACGTTCTTGCTAACAGTTGGTAATATATAAACTGTTAGAACATTCACGAGCTGGTAGAATAAGACAACATTGGCCACTTTTTTATTTTGATTTTTTTTTCTTAATTATTTTTGACATGGTTATGTAAGTAGTAATTTGGCGAAGACTGGTTATTATGCAAATCATAATACAAATAATTGCGTTTGTTCTTTGAATGGAAAACAATATGGAACTATATTTAAACGATTAACCGATCGCACACTTAGTTAGTATAATGAAACCATTGCCGTGATTGACCAAAAACGTAATATTAGATTTCAGCAACAATGAGAATTGTCAAAAACCGTGTTCAAAAAAGATAAAATGAAGAGATAATCGTGCATGTTAAGAATTAGAATCATTGTCAACTAGCTTCGATAATAACAGGAGATCCGACTGATGTGATAGTATATGTAATTTAAACATTTATAGCGCACAGCTTTGCTACAATAGAAAGGTTTTTCTGTCGATAGTGTAACGTGAAAAGATAGAGGTTATAAGATTTAAATGAAAGCCAAAAGCTTAAATTGAGGGTTGAAACGTTACGCATTCATACGTTCATACGATTCAACAATCAACAAACACAAACCGCTCAGTGTATTTTGTCGACATTTTTATTACCGAAAAATAAAATAGTCTATTCATTACATCTATAAAAAAGCCCATAAAGTATACCGAGCGGCGGCTGCATTACAGTATAAATTAAATTAGAATTTCTTGACTGCGTAAGACGGATTTGAAATGAATTGCCCCTTTTCCTTTCAATGCAATTTACAAATTCAATCATCTATTACGAAAAGTTTACAATTTACTGTCTAGATTCTAGAACATGAATAGTAAAAGAACAAAAAGTTTTTTTTATAAATTTATTAAAATGATTGTAAGTAGGATCTATTTAAAAATGTTGACTAAAATTCCAGAAACGTTCGAATTTTTCTTTTGAATGAAATTGTGTGCGAAAATTTTGTAACATTTTGATTCGTCACGTTCAGTCCTGAGATGTCGACAAGTAGAGACATAGAAAAACAAATCGTCACCGTACTGGCAGAAATTTTTAGTAACAAAAAAAAATAGATAACGAAAAATTTTAGCTTTTAAAATAAAACCTCTAGCATCAATGTTTTACGATACAAATATCGATGGCCATACATTGACAACACGTAACCGACATTTTTTCATAAAATGCGTAATGCATATCATTTTCTTTGTTTTTTCAAACGCTATTAGAATATTGACATTTCAAATTTTAAAAATGCTGTTTTTGCCAACTGAGTTATTTCAAACAAAGAATTGGTATCCAAAAATCTTATTGTGTAATTACCTCATTTTTTTAATTTTACTTAATTATATACCAACGTTTCCCAGTACGATGGTGACGTAAAGAAAATTACTAAATTTAATGTTTAAATGACGTATTTTTTTTATTATATGACACAACAATAAAAAGTTTTGAATAATATTTTCTCTTTGAATAAATATTCATGCGATTGATTTAAAATAGATTGATAAATTATAGCGATAATTAATGAAAATTAGGATTTAAAAATAATAGGCGACATTTGCTTAGTTAGGTTTGAATGCGTTGATTTATCAAACCTATCGGATTCTAAAAGCAAAATGTTTAAATAAAAATATGTAACTATAGTTAAAGATCTAACGTTGAGATGATGATTTAACTTCTAGCTTTTTTTCAAATAGCTTATATTTTTAAAGAAAATACAACTATTACAACAATTTTTAATAAAATTATTAAGATGATTCATTTATAATTAACATTTAAAAAAATCGTCAGTGATCAAAAATGTCACCCGATAGGATAACAAAGCCCGCCCAACCTTCGATTGACCGGAGGGACGAAGGGCAGGATTCAAGAGGGGACTCACAGCAAATGAGAAAATGAAGAAAACGATGAAATCACAAGAAAAAAATCCCCCGACGCCAAATTTCATTTATCATTATTGTATATGATAAAAAAAACGTATTATTATATAAATTTAATAATCGCAGGTTCTTTGGGTTCGATGGTTATATTTATGATTTAACTGCGGACCTTTTTGCATGCCCGTCTAATGTTATCGAGAGAGCTATACAAAATTATATTATTTACTATTGTGCAGTTTCGTGTTAGATTTGTATATTAAAACATAAAAGATTCTATTCATTATACTCGTGGCCACTATTGACTAAAGCGGCATTCAATCGTTAGAACGCCATGATATAATGTTTTTTAGTGTGAGATCAAGTGTTTTACCAATGTATTTAGTTATATGTACGCAGATTATCAAATCTGTATCGCCAGAAAGATTTATTTATCCAGAAATAGCCCATCAAAATATGTTAAATTCTTGTCGACCTTTTTTACCACATTCTAAATTAAGATAATTTTCAAATCGCGAACTGTTAATACGTCGGGGATTAGCATAATAAAGAGTTTTTATTACCTAATAAAAGCTTAATCTTTGTTTCTTGTTCCGTATAAACTTAACGGTAATATGATTTTATAAGTGGTCGTTAGAATTCTATGCCATTAATGATATTTACCTTTAATGTCAAATTTAAAAATAACTCTTTTACAAACGCCATTGTCTTTTTAAATTCTGAAATTCAAAATTGTTCTTCATACGACATTGAAGTTTTAAATATTATCACACACTCGCAAGCCAACTGTTTTATACGCCTTATATACATATGCATAAATATCCCACTAACATAGTGACATTAGTTCAAAATTTTCGCTCGTTGAATAACACGGGCCATGACATTAAATGGACTTTAAAATGTAATTTATACAATATCTGTTTTATCTTTTAACTTAATATTCTGAAACTTCAAGATAATTGTGACGATTATTGCTTATAAGATCACAAACAAATCTTAAGTGTTAATTGATTCCCAAAACAATCTTCCTCCCGTAGACTGGAAAATGAGTCGCTAACTTATCCTCTCGTAAAACAATTAATCTACCAGGTCAAACGAGAACACTTCAAACATAGATTGTTTATTCGAGTAAACAAAACCTTTGATGTGTCTAGTAAAGTTATCGTGAGTGTTTGGAGATAGACATCTTCAAAGAGTAAATTGTATAATATAACAAATACAGAAATTCAAAGAAACAATCAATGTAAAGACAATTGTTATATTGTTAATAACTGTTTTAGCATAAACCCATTCTTCAAAAAAACATCCATTTCAATACTTGATTGTCAAGTAGGGTGGTATTCCGATTTACGTGTTTATAAAAATGCAACATGTAGCACAAATAAACTTTCGGTCTGAATAAAATTCAATTTTTGGTCAGAATAAAAATATTATACGGTCAGATTTTATAACCATTTTGGTAAGGCTAGGTTCGAATCCAAAGTTATTATTGGCAAAAATAACTATAAATAACTAAATTCTATTGAATATGTGGATGGAATTTATGAAGTGGTGGGAACGATATGTAAGTATGTTAATCCCATCCAATTTCGTGATTCCGACAAGTGAAAAATTCGTTTAATCCCGTAAATGATCTTGCGCTGGAGTCACTGGCAACTAGGGCATCCAATCCCGGGATCCCGTTCAATTTTCTGATCCCGAAATTCCGGGATTGAGAAATTTTGAGCAAATTCTCGACATTTATACGAAATTGGCAAATTGAAGATTTCAAATTCCTCGGTGAGCTAAAAAAAAAAAAAAAACGAGTTTCCGTGAGATTCCAGGAAAAATTATAGCAAATTGAGGATTTCAAATTCCTCGGTGAGAAAATCTCAATCGCGGTATCCCGGGATTCAAAATAAATCAATCCCGAAATCCCGGGATTGGAAAAAGGCTTCGGGATTGGATACCCTACTGGCAACCGTAATATTTTGAAAGAATTTTTGAAATCAGACATCGACCTAAAAAAATTTACCTTATTTTATAGATTATTTTTAAATCTCTCAATTTCTGACTTTTTCCCCAGTGGTCAATAATCCCGGGATACCGAAAACTCACATCTCAAGATCCACAAGAAGGGTCCGTGATTGGATGCCCTAGACATCTCCACTGTCCAGAGTTGATGTTGTAATTAATGTAATGTCGTAAAGATGCCTTGCTTAGTTTATGACAAACATATCAAGCTAATCCTATTACACTTACTGTATTGTTAACGCCGATATTGATACCCGATTATAAATACCACAGGATTAATCATATGAAACAATAAATGCTTGTAAAAAAAATATGGGAATGTGGAACGCATCGATAGGGTGTAAACATGCGAAAAAAAATAGCTTCTTCAATAACAGCCCGTCTTTACGAAACAGTGAATGAATGCGTGCGTGAAACGGTGATTAAAAAGTGTAATATATTTCTCCGTGAGAGTGTGGGATTTCTGCGTTTGCTGTACGCAGAAGTAAGATTAGGAAAAGCAATTAGGTATATATTGGAAACAAATACTATTACAGAAATATTTAACCGATAATATGTATCTAAAGTTACGAAGCTTTTTCTTATGGGAAGTGAAAGGCATTTGAAACGGTATTGGTGTGAAAAATATGTTATTACCTAGCGGGGGTTAATTTTTAATACTTAGAGTCACAATTTAAGATTTCGACTGAAGGTGCTTAGTGGAATTTCAATATTAAATTTGAATAATTCAAATTATGTACATTCACACAGATTTTGTCACTAACGACCCGGGTTTCGCCTTTCGGCATCTTCAGGCGTTCAAGTGCGCGGATGAACTTGAAATGACGCTAAGTAAATGAATGTTTCGTGTTTATATAATAAATAAATGTATCAACGAGTTTAAAGCCAAAAAGGATAAGCCCTTAGGAATGCCCACAGATTTGACTAGTGAGTGGTTTTAAGAATTACTAGCTGTAAGCCCGTTGCCCAGCAACGTGAGATTTTTGTTGCATAGTATTAATTTTAATTTTATTTTATGTTATTTTATTTTATGGTATTTTATTTTATTTTATTTTATTTTATTTCATTTAATTTTTATTTATTTTATTTTATTTTTATAGTTAGCAGAAATTTCGTAAATTATTTAATTTTTGGAATAATGTTCATGTTTGCTAACAACCATTTTTCGTAGTAGCAGAAATTTCGTAAAATATTTAATTTTTGGAGTAATGTTTAAGTTTGCTAACAACCATTTTTCGTAGTAGCCGAAATATCGTAAATTATTGAATTTTTGGAATAAAGTTTAAGTTTGCTAACAACCATTTTTCGTAATAGCCGAAATATCGTAAATTATTGAATTTTCGGAATAAAGTTCAAGTTTGCTAACAACCATTTTTCGTAGGAGCAGAAATTTAGTAAATTATTTAATATTTGGAATAATGTTCAAGTTTGCTAACAACCATTTTTCGTAGTAGCAGAAATTTCGTAAATTATTGAATTTTTGGAATAATGTTCAAGTTTGCTAACAACCATTTTTCGTAGTAGCAGAAATTTCGTAAATTATTTAAGTTTTGGAATTATGTTTAAGTTTGCTTACAACCATTTTTCGTAGAAGCAGAAATTTCGTAAATTATTTAATATTTGAAATAATGTTTGAGTTTGCTAACAACCATTTTTCGTAGTAGCAGAAATTTCGTAAATTATTTAATATTTGGAATAATGTTCAAGTTTGCTAACAACCATTTTTCGTAGTAGCCGAAATTTCGTAAATTATTTAATTTTTGGAATAATGTTCAAGTTTGCTAACAACCATTTTTCGTAGGAGCAGAAATTTCGTAAATTATTTAATATTTAGAATAATGTTCAAGTTTGCTAACAACCATTTTTCGTAGTAGCCGAAATTTCGTAAATTATTTAATATTTGAAATAATGTTTGAGTTTGCTAACAACCATTTTTCGTAGGAGCAGAAATTTCGTAAATTATTTAATATTTGAAATAATGTTTGAGTTTGCTAACAACCATTTTTCGTAGTAGCAGAAATTTCGTAAATTATTATATTTTGGAATAACTTTTAAGTTTGCTAACAACCATTTTTCGTAGGAGCAGAAATTTCGTAAATAATTTAATATTTGAAATAATGTTTGAGTTTGCTAACAACCATTTTTCGTAGGAGCAGAAATTTCGTAAATTATTTAATATTTGAAATAATGTTTGAGTTTGCTAACAACCATTTTTCGTAGTAGCAGAAATTTCGTAAATTATTGAATTTTTGGAATAATGTTTAAGTTTGCTAACAACCATTTTTCGTAATAGCAGAAATTTCGTAAATTATTATATTTTGGAATAACTTTTAAGTTTGCTAACAACCATTTTTCGTAGTAGCAGAAATAGACGTTGTAAATTTTTAATTGTGATTATTTTATCGAATATTAATATATAGGTATTTATTTTTTGAAAAACTTATCACGCTTATCAATCGGATTTTATTATTTTCATACGATCAAGATGTACTGTGTTTAAAAAAAAATGTTATAAACCAAAAAAAAAACGCTCGGGGTCAGACTCGAACCACTGACCATCAGCTTACCAATCTAGCGCTTTACCTTTCGGGTACGTTGGAATTAATGAATGTGCAAAAATTAGGATATATATGCTGTGTTTCAAATAAAAAACAAAAGTTTCAAAATTCGAACGTAATACAATATATATAATGTAATTTTATCGTATCTGGCAGTTGTTTGTTTACCCGAGTGGTAGAGCTCTCAACTCATAATTCAAGGACCGTGTTTCGAATCCAGACCAAGGTGCTTTTTTGTATGAGAATTCAATTTTTCAGCGATTTGATATGTTCCATCAAATAAAAGTATATAATGACGTCATCGAAAAGGTAGGAATAAAAATTGTGACATCGAGGCTGGTGAGGGGGAGGGGGAGGAGGAGAGGAAATCGAGGAAAATCATAAGTAACAGTGTATATTGGAAAAATATGTCTTAAGTATGAATAAAAAGTTACAGCGCGGCTTGGCAGGAGGAGGAGGGGGAGGGGCAGGGGGAGGGGAAATCGAGGACATCTTACACTCAGACGGACATTAACGGCTATTAATATATAGATATTTATATAGGGTATATAAGTGGAGATCCCGGCATGTTTAGTGATGAAATACTCATCCGTGCACTTGAACGCCTGAAGATGCCAAAAGGCGAAACCCGGGTCGTTAGTGACAAAATCTGTGTGAATGTACATAATTTGAACGATTCAAATTTTACTTAGAGTTACTGTCAACAGTCTGCGTTAACCAACACTGCGCATGCCATAACTATTTCACGCGTGTCAAAGGTAGCCACGAATAATAAAAAGTCTAACAAGTGCAAGAATGTATGCTTTATAAATGATACTATACGCGCTTATGAATGCTTTTCTATTGTTGAAATATCTGCAAATATTTTATTATTCCATACAAAAGAAATTTAAATGTGATTTCACCGGTGGCTTCGTCACTACTCGCAAAGCTTTATGCAAGTCTAATTCAAACACTTCCCATAAAATTAAATCTAGGGCTGACCAGTTTCAACACAGTTTTACAATATTAAAAACCGTTAAGAAAACATCAGTGACCCAATAAATTGTAAGTATATTTTTTTATTGCACGCGCACATGTTTCGCCATCAAAATGTATAATAAAAAAAATAGTAGGCTGCAAAAGGCGAAATTAAAAGCACGAACTCAGCAGAAAGCAGATTTTTCTACTGATTAAAGTGTCTACGCCGTAGACCCTACAGAGTTCAGCGTGGCATGCAGTGTTTAACATTGGGCAAAATGCTAATGGCCCGAAAGAAAGACCAAATTGAAAGAGGAACTGAACTATAGCTAAGTAGCAGTTGCTAGACACATACCCATAAGAATACACAACAACATATTCAATAATCCAGTCCGATCCGATAATTAATAAATAATATGTTTTAGTTCAATTGAAGAAAAGAAAATACGCTTAAGACATCAAAAATATACTCACAGTAGCAGTTTACTGAAACGTTTAAAAACTAAGGTGCCCAATTCAAATACTTCGCAATTTGTTAAGATCTTCAAATTATTATTTGCTTATAAAGTAATTGAGCGTAATCATTCAGTAATAAATGTTAAGTTTCTAAGAATACACAAAATGCTACAAAAATAAAGGCGCACGTAGTAGGGCCCGAAATCAAATAAAGGAACTAAAATTTTTAAAAAAATAATAATAAAAAGTAAATTAATCTCGCGTAGAAAAACGACAATCTTGAGAGCCCATTTTCAAATTCCATTTGGTTCATGAAATTCTTTGTAAATATAGCAGTCTCGCGACAGAATTTACAGTCCATTAATGTCTCGCTTTTTAGCTACAAAACTAATAGAAAATAGTGTAAGATTCTTGTACACTCAATATAGAATTTATGTTACGGTTTAAAATTGTTTTGTGTCTGGTCTGAAAAAGCCCTCACCTTTCCATAGATAGTGGTATAGAATAAAATGAAAACTGTACATGTTTCTACTGCAAGTGAAGTCAACTAAAAAGTAAGACATCGCCTACATCGCCACTTTACAGAATAATGAATATATATATAGGTAAAGAAAGTGTATGTATGTATAAACAACATATGTCAGGTTAACAATACCAACAATTTTGAGCATGTGATGTTTAGTACAATAAATGCAGTCTTGATGAAAAATAAAACAGGTAACGTTTAAGGAATATAATTTGGAATTACTACATTTAACCAACTTAAGGGGGTATTCTAGTGTAGAGGCACGAATTTTGGGTGTTTTTTCGAACTCTGTAAAAAATAAACAGACAATTTCGTCCATTTTTTTACCATTAGTTTATTTATATTTTAACAGTAAATAAAAAAAATTAAAAAAAAAACGAAACTCAAAGTTATCGGCTGGTAAAGGTAGGGTAGGGTACAAAAAAAGGTGGTGTCTTGAATTACACGATTCCAACCTTTCTAGTGATGTGAATTTTTTTTAACGGATTCTTAATCAATAAAAATGTCACTATAGCCCCTACCTCGAAGAAATAAAAAAAAACAGAAAATGGCAGCCGTTTGAAAAAAAATGAATTTTTACAATTTTTTTAAAATAGTAAAAATTAAAATTTCGACTTAAATCTGCTACGGGCTATAGAGAGATGTATATAGAAGGTTCACACAAAATTTCAAATAAATCGATTGGGTAGAACTTGAGATAGTATGTACGTCAGCTTGAAAAACGTAGTTTCGAGAAAAACGCGTTTTAAGTTTTGAGTTTCGATCTGTTCCGGCCGGACCAACTTAGTTGCTGCGTCACCAAAATCGCTGTAACTCGGTAAATACAGTAAACCCCCCAATAATGAAGAGATAGGGGGATCATTACTGGGGGGCTCATTATTGGGGGGTTAAGATTTTCAATTGATTTTTTTTTATTTGAAATGCGGAATTACATATTATTTTTTAATTAATTAATTGATCATAAATATGTATATTACTTAAGCATATACGTATTCAAAATTATTTAAGTCGTGCACATTATCAAGTCATGCGAATTTAGATACATATAATAATTCGCTATAATGTATTATTATTCTTCACTTTTAGGGTGTTCACTGTCAATACTTGGTGGAAAGGCATTATATTAATAAAAACAATAATCCTTTGTACTTCATTCCACTTTATTTAATATGTCAGGACCGGTTTCGCTCATTGCGAGCATTGTCAACTGATAAGAAATATAATTTAACAATGCTATTTATACAAAATTGAAAAGTTATACACAACAGTTGGCATTGAAAAGAAATTGCCAATTACATTAAAGTGATTCTAAAATAACACAAAATTAAAATGTTCAACACAACTAACATATAATTAAAAAGTCATCCCAGATTCATAAATTCAGAAGCGGGGAAAACATAAAACTATCATTAAGCATATTCATATCATTAAGCATATTCACTTTATTATTGTAACATTTTATCACTTTGTCAAAAATTTCCCAAATTTTAATTATGTTTGTAATTACTTTCAATCGCATTCTGAATTTATGAATCTGGGATGACTTTTTAATTATATGTTAGTTGTGTTGAACATTTTAATTTTGTGTTATTTTAGAATCACTTTAATGTAATTGGCAATTTCTTTTCAATGCCAACTGTTGTGTATAACTTTTCAATTTTGTATAAATAGCATTGTTAAATTATATTTCTTATCAGTTGACAATGCTCGCAATGAGCGAAACCGGTCCTGACATATTAAATAAAGTGGAATGAAGTACAAAGGATTATTGTTTTTATTAATATTATTATTCTATTTCAAATACATATTACGTTTAAGCTAGCGAAAATTATTTGAACTCGGCGATAATCGATGACCTCATCTCATGTTTCGATTGCTGACGCATTCATTATTCGAGGGATTTAGCTCATTATTGGAAAACCTGCCGCAAATTTTATTGGGGGGTTCATTAGCGGGGAGCTCATTATTGTGGGGTTTACTGTAATTAAAAATTTGAAAAATCCTTTTGATGACATACTTTCAAATGTCTAAACATTAGAAAAATATAAAATAGAAACAATCGATTTCTTCAATTTTCTACCCTAGAATACTCCTTTAATTCAATTTTGAATAGTTTGTACATTTCTATGTTTTGTCATGGACGAGCCGTTTTTCACCTTTCGGCATATTCATGCATTCAAGTGTGCGTGTGTGTGTAAATGAAGATATTCAAAGACGAAACCCGGGTCGTAAGTGATAAGACTTGACAATTAGTACATAACTAAAGCAAATTCTCCAAATCACCAAGTCAATCAATAACTATTGAAATCAAAAAATGAATTTGATGCCTGAATTATGGTACCTGCAGCCTTTCAACTGAATTTTTTTTAAAAAAACAATGAATTGTTTTTATCCGTTTACAAAATAATGTAAAAACAATTGGAAGGTGGAATCGGTGCTTTAGGAAATTATAATATCTCTATTGATGTTGTAAAATTCATTCAAAAGTAAAATTTGACATGTTGTACTTCGGCTGGTTTCTGGATAACATGGTCCAATTCCAAGTACACATATCAAATTAAAGATATTTGCATACGGTTTTATATGATTACATGTGAATAAAAGCGGGGTTTTGTCATGAAATTTGTTCCAGTTGTAGTTGGCTTCAGAATGGTGAAAGCTTATTTTATACTACTAGATTGACTGAAATGCAAAAAAATATTTCTAAATACTTATTTTACAATGAAACGAGAACTATTGTATAGATATTTAATTGAAGATAAGGCAGACAAAATTCTTCTGGATACATCCTTCTCTATTCCATACGTATATAATTTATTCACAAACTTTGAGCAAATTTCATACTTTGGTATTTTTTATGAAAAATATATCCAATCCATTAGACGCTGGTATCCCGCCAGATTGAACAGCGTCTTTCTTACTATGAATATTTTTTTAATTTGGACGATTTGACGAAAACCTTTCCAGTGTATCCCTGGAGAAGATGTATTATATATACATATAAAAAAGATTGTATATAAATAATAAAGTGTGAAAATTTCCGGTGATGTCCAAAATAAACGGACGCCACTATATCAACGAAGAAGCTGTAATGATGCAGTATCAAATAAGCCCAGAGCTTTCTCACTAACTCGACAGATCGTTCTTTGCAATATCTTTTTCACATTAATGTATCGAACTAATATTTACAATTTTATCTTCTAATAAACTTTGAAGAATAATTTTATGAAATTTTCACAAAAGAGCTTCCCGAAGCATACAAACACGTGTTACTTATTATTTAATAAAATATGATTACGCTGTACTTATTTCTTATTCTGCAAAATTTGCATGTCTACTAGACGAATACGAAATAAATAAATTCGCCTTGAACTATTTATTACTTACAAGAATATTTTCTACGAACAAAATCAATATGGCTGGCAATATTGTATTATTCGCTGATATATATAATTTATTAAAACATAAACGAAAATAGATATAAACTATTTAAGAACGAATGTAACACTCATAGTAGTATTTTATTTTGAATATTTACAACAAAAAAAAGAAAAAAAAGCAAGCAACCAAATGCTATGTTTGATATAAGACTCATTGATTGTTCTTCTTTTTTGATCATATTCGGCACCTTCATGTTTCCCTGTCTCTCGCCAATTGCTTTGCTTCCTCCCATGCCTCATAAATGCATTGATAAAAGATTGTCTATAAGAGACATATCGTATGTTTGACGATTCTTAATTCAATATCAAAGTTTAATTTAGTTAAAGGTACATTTACAAGCCTGTAAATTTCTGAATTGAATGCTGCTACTTTTTAAGAACATGGGTGCATTGAATTTTTATGTTTTTTTTATAATAATCCTTTTCGCCAGAAATGGCTTTAAGCCTAGTGATACATTTATTTCTTATTTAAACACGATACTCTCATTTACTAAGCGTCAGTTCAAGTTCATCCGTACACTTGAACACCTGAAAATGACGAAAGGCAAAACCCGGGCCGTTAGTGACAAAACTTGTATGAATTTACATAATTTGAACGATTCAAATTTAATATTGATATTCCACCAAGCAAGTTCAGTCGAATTCTGAAATAGTTGTACATTAATATTATAATTTTAACTCCCGAAAAGACTGGTGGTACGGATGATAAAGCCCAAAATTTGTAATGCTTTTTTGCAAGTAATCTTAATATGATTATTGAATGTTAGTTTGCTCTCAAATTGTACGCCAAGATCTTTGACTGATGAAATTCGCAAGAGAATTCGGCTATTCATTGAATAGCGGAAAAATAACAGCCGCGATGAAGAACTCTTGTCGAAGGTGATCTAAACTTAAGATTCTCAAGCCAATATAGTGAAAGTTTAAGACTAATACTGTACGAGTATGTAGAGTTAAGAAACCAAGAGTAAGTCCTGAGGCATATATGGTAAAATTTAAACTTAAACATCCATTTAACTACAAGATGCGCTTTGTTGTAAGAGAAATGTGAAACTTTGCTGTGTGGTAGTTTGAATATCATAACGGCATCAAAGTGCAAAGTTATCTCAAATCACTTGAAAGATAAAATTTATAAGAAAGCCATTGAAAGTTTTAAATTATATATTAACATGGGATGAGAGCCGACGCGCATGGTTAAATTAAACCAGATCTTTTTTCCAAGTAACGCGCTGGAACGGCGTTCCGGCACTTTTTCCTTGCCCTTTTTAATGTTTCAAATCAATATTCGCAAAATTTTCTTTTTATTTTGCTTTGAAAAATTTCCATTTTTTTTTAAACCAGAGTCCTAGTCTTATATCCCTTTTGAACGTAATGTACCAGGTACCGTTAACATTCATAAATTAATGGCATAATACAAAACAATACCAGGTCCATAAACTTGTTCTGTGGAGAGAATCAGGTGTATAATGCTCGATATATTGTTTAATCGAGTTATGTGTGAAAGCATGGGAGCAGGTGGTCCCACCCTTACAATCCTATAATTGACGGGGCAAAGTGCGAGTGATTAGTTACAAATAATACTCTAATCTTTCTATTTTCACTCTTAGAAAAAAAAAGAAGTTGAACAACTAAGTAACAAACAGTTCTCGTAAAAAACTTATGTTAAAAAGGGTATTTTTATTAGCTTAACATTGGGAACAAAAATGGATTAGAAAAAAAACAGTAATAAGCTGGACAAGATGTGGGTTCCGGAACCTTTTTATTAAAAAAAAAAACACTACATTAAACGACAAATAGAATATGGTAAAGGTTTTGATTACGGATGAACGGACATACAAGATATCAAAACTGATAGACATAAGTAATACCAACGTGAAGTTCGTCACATATGAGGACAATGTCATTTGTATGTATGTTATGTTTGACAATTGCGTAGTTTTCACATTATATATTTAATGGAATGAAACATTATATCTAAGCATTATAGTTTTTATCTGTCTGCAAATTCGCAAAGTCAAAAAAAACAACCCTTGAAAATGCGACAAGATAGTGTTATCTTATATAAACATAGAAAGTGGCTATGTATTAGAAACACTTCATTTCTATTCAAAGTAAATAAATGTTGGCGACGTCAAAAAAACTGAATATACTATGGACTAGCCAAAGAGGCCTGCACGGGCCCGGAAAGGCCCTCGGGTTTCTACCCAGCCCAGCCTGCGGGCCGGGCTCGGGCCGAGCCCGAGTATGGAATTTATTTCTTTAGAAAAATATTTCAGACTATTTTCGTGTCATAAGTCAGCCATGACGATTTTAATTATGACCAGTTCTATAGAGAATCGTAAATTCTTGTGAATTAGTAAGAACGGGTTTTTTTCGAGCTGAAAAGTATAATACTCGGCTTCGGGTCGGGTTCGGGTAACAAGTGTGGTATTATACTCGGGCCCGGGCCGGGTTGGGCTCGAGTCTTTCGGGCTCGGACCGAGTAATTTTGTCAAAATTCGGCCCGTGCAAACCTCTTACTAGCCGGTACCCGGCAAGCGTTGCAATGTTACTCAAAGAAAGAAAGAGTTTGTGTTTTTATTGAAGTGCTTTTAGATACACAATATGTTTTCTTTTTCTGTCTGGTGCGTATGCGAATAAATCAGAAGGTTTTCCAACGCGTGAGCAGGCGACATACAGCTGTCCATGTGAGAAGCATGAATTTTCAAAATTTAGTTGAAATGCAGCAATATTCAAATCAACGTGTTCTGTTTGTCGAGATCGAGTAGCTCGTGAACGTTCTCTTTCGATTCTCGTTGCATGTTGCAATAAAAAAAGTTGGCGCTTGCGATAAATAATTTCGAATTAATTTCACTCACATTGATCGGCACTGATGATAATAATGTACGATAAATTTGCGAATGACGTGTGCTGTTTGTCTTTTGAAGATTGTCTATGGTGCGACACATGCGCCACCTACTGTAAGTTAATTGCACTATACCTATAACCTTCGCGCAAGTGCAAGCAATACGTTGACAAAATGAAGGGTATGGCAGACATACAAACATTGATTTAGACCTACTGTAAGTCAATTTTACTTTGCATATAACCTGCAAAGGGCCTGTCAAAGTTTTATTGCAATCGGATGAACGGTGTGGCAACGCATAAAATACGAACAAACTAACATTCATTTTTATATATTTTAGTATTTATAGGTATAAAAATAATTTCTATGGGTTGTTTTCCGTTATATTATGTCAAAAGCACGATATGAAATATGAAAATAGTACATAGAAAACAAAACAAAAAGATAATGCACAAGGATTCGTGAATGGGTTAGGTACGCTTTTACTGAAAACGGAAAGCAAAGAAAAAACTCGACGATTCTAGAAGACAGAGGGAAAATGAGAAAAAGGTTTTTAGTTCCACTTCATTTTTCCACTGTGTAGATACTTCTTACTCCCATTTAGTCGAGTGGCCTTGTCTTCCCACTCGGCGAACCGGTAGACCAATTAAGTAATTGACATCAAGGCAGCGTTCGCCACTTGCCCGCTTGCATCGCGAAGAGCTTGTACTAGCTAGGGATGTAAATCCAAGACTCAAATACTCATTACACTACGAGATATGACAGTGATAGATGATACTTGCATTATGATAAATTAATTAAATCGAACGATTGTAATAAGATTTTAGTGCGATAAAATATAAACTAGGTGGAATGTTTTTGAGGTGAAATTATTATTACTCTACTGCACAAAACATTAAGACATTTATATATTATAGTTGAGAACACGATTATGTGAAGTTTATTTTTATGTTTTTACAATCGATATCTTCATAACTCTCAATCGTGATAACCACAGATCAAACCAGTGTTTTTACTAAAAGCACAATTTAAAGGACAGAAAATTCACACATGTACCGAGTTAGTATGACACATCTGTGTACAAATACAGTATAGGTTGTCTCATAAGTCGTATAATCATATTTTGAGCGTAACTTTAAAGAGGTAAAAATATAAAACGATCTTAAATACATATCAACTGTTGGTAGATGCATATCTAGTCTTTAAAAAACCTTTACCACCGTTAATCCTGAATCTGTTTGATAATAGCAATAATATCTTCACTTTAATCACTCGAGGCCTTACTAATCCTAGGTAAATCTTCAACACTGACATTTCTAAATCATTTTTTTTTTCAATTAAATCTGAAACTGTTTTGACTGTACTGCACCACTGCCTAATATTATTTCAAAAACCATACATCCGTTATGTCCAAGTTTAAATTTATAGAATATTTGTACCGAAACTGGATATTTTCATCTCACTTTAGATTGTATGTATAGGGTTAAACAAAAAACAAAAACTTATTATTCCACCGAAAGGCGAATCAAAACAATTGCAGTCACTAAATATCAAAAGAATACTGAAAATAGCTTACATTTTTAAAGAAAAACATATTGCGCGGGTAAAAAACATATTGCGCGGGTAATAAAAAAATACGGAAAGACCTATGAGACAGCCTATTATAATAAGCTTTAAAAAAATATTGAAACACAATGTTTTTTTCTGAATCAAAAAGTTATTTCTACATGCATCTTGCTAATGTCAAGGGAAACGATGTGGTTGGCTTTTTAAATATGTTTTATGATAAAAACTAAATATCAAAATTACTGGGATATTGATAATGCAAAAATACTCGAGTAACATCTTTTTAAACATCCCTAAGCGTCAACGTCAAGATGCAAACGTAAAAACTCGTTACGGGGATGCTGAGATCATTCATGCTCACTTGAGCAGCATTTAGGTTTTAATTGGAGTGTGGAAATATAAGGCATGATAGCAGTATTTTTATGTATGAAGTATTTAATAAACACAATACTTTTACAATTATTTTTTCTCGGTAAAATGTACGATATATTATCGGCAGTACTTACATTGAAAACAAAAGGGAGAACGATTTATAGACTTGCATGTAACCTGTACCTAGAGCTTATACATAAGCCGAAGCTTGAAAAAAAAAGTTTTTGAATCCAGATTTTTTTAAAGCCGACATGCACTTGTACCCACCATAGAATTATTAATAGTTATTTACTAATTTTCGATCCCGGGATACCGTTGTGCACTCTACGTGAAATCCTGTATAAATTGAGAAGACTTTCGGTGTTTATTATTTCATTTCCAATTTCAAAAACCCAGGAATTTGCCTACTTGCCCAAAAGCGTGACTCGTTTGTTTTTGGCTCTTACAAATCAAAAATCCAAGATTACCCAAACAAAAATCCCAAGTTTACGGATTTGCTAAAAAATTCTCAATCCCGAAATCCTGGGATTGGTACGGTCGCGATCCCGGGATTTCGGGATCACAAAATTTGACGGGATCCCGGGATTACGGGATCCTGGGATTGGAAAGCCTAAACCATACGTAATACATAATCAATTTCCATAAACCATTAAAGGTATATAGTTCTCACGATGGCGAGAGCCGAAATAGCTATCAACTAATAAATATAAAAACTGTAGAACTAAATACGTTGCTATTTTTACCCTATTATAATGGAGTTCTACCAAGCAAATGCCGAGTCAATAAATTAAAGGTAAACACCATTTAAGTGACATTGATTACAATATAATATAAAGATGTTAAAATAACCCTGAAGTTGGTTAAAATACATACATTGTTGAAAACAGTGTAACGTTTTCAAAGTCTCCATAACGTATGTCATTGAAATAAAAAAACTTTTTACATATTACTGATGTATAAATAATATTTTTTAATAAATGTCGGCCATCCGTTAAAAGAACGTGTTTAACCAAGTTTCTAGCTTTTGCAAGGTTTTAAAAACATTAGTATCTGATGGGACAAATAATTCACAATTTAAGTAAGAGTTTTCTTTGTTTTGTTTTTCATGTATGAAATGAAAAAAAACCGCATCGCAACGAGACAAAATAAATGGCTTTGGAAAAAGCAATCGAAAATATTTTTAAAATAAAAAAAATTGTGAATATGCATGTCTGGCGAGAGAAAATCATTTGGGAAATTTATATAACTTTATCTAAAACAGTGGAGCCCTCTTCTCATGCAGCCTACCCAAGTGAATACTCAACTTTCTAATAGCACTTAATCGACAATGCTATTTAAAAAAAAAAAAACGTAAGTAAAATGCCAATCTACTTTGCCACGAAAAAATAAGATTTTAGTGTAAATTATAGAATAAAATCAACTTTAATTTTTATTTGATGTTCCAACATTGGATTTTTTCTAAAACATATTTTTATTGCGATTTTGCAATTGGAATAGCTTTAAAAAATGATGGTACAACACGCATAACAACTAGGGATTTCAATACAGAACGAATATATCAATACCGGTATAAAAAAAAGTCATAAATACCGGTATCTCGGATTCGACAATGTCCGTATTGCAATTACTAATTGCAACACATTTTAGCGATGTGCAATACGTTTGCCCGATGTCTATACATATCTTGTAAAGAAAACAAAAAACTATAGCCACTGCGTTCTACTTCATTGAAATACGTCATTGTCTTGATATCTCTAACTGTCATGGTACGCGACAGAGTAAGTGTTGAGCTTATGTTGAAAGATAGCACTGCAACCTGGTGTAAAAAAATACCAGCTTTATAAAAGATGTTTTATTGAATTGTGTACATAAGTTTTGTCATTAACGACCCGGAAAGTTCAGTCAAATGGTGAAATTTCATTATTACCAAATTTGATATTTAAATTCATCACTACACAAATATTGATCTTTCGGGATCGTTAGTAACAAAGCTTGTAGTGTACAATACTTTAACGATTCAAATTTGACATTTAAATTCCATCAATCACCCTCAGCAGACATAGTAGATTAGATTTTACATGGTTTACTGTAAATCTTTGGCGAAATAACATTGTGGTATTTTATAATGAAGACGTATGTAAATTGAAACCAGGCAGCGAAGAAACGGGCGGCTTAGCATATACCTTTCATTGAAAAAAAAATATGTTTAAAATAATGGCAGGAAACCTTTTCAGACCGTCAAAGGTGACAACGTCTTTATAAATAAATGGATTATAAATAAATACAATTGCAAACATGTGAGGCGTCGTCATTTATATCAAGAACTGACGAGATAAAAGTAAGGCTTTATTGACTCTGTCGCAAACACGCGAACAAACAAGAGAAAGAAATGCGCAACTTATTATTACGCAGTAACGATAAGAAAAATATAATATACCAGTACCGACTAGGGTATCGAAACCCGGAGCCTTTTTGTGATCCCGGTAATGGGCACTCAACATGAAATCGTGTATAATTTGAGAAAAGTTTCAGTGTCGGAATTTTTCATTATTTTAAAAACCCAGGATTTCAAAATCTCAAAACCCAGGAATTTGCCGATTTGCCCAAAATATCAACTTGACTCGTTTTTTAGCTCTTCCAAATCCAAAATCCTATACATTTTCGGGATATAATAATTTCTGAATCCCGAAATCCCGGGATTAGTACTGTCGCGATCACAAAATTGGACGGGATCCCGAGATTGGAGAGCCTAGTACCGACGTGATAAAGGCGTACGATAATACTTTTTTTTTAATTTCTAGCTGGCACAGCGAACATCTTCAACTACTGAACAAACTCATCACCTCAAACTAGGGCATCCAATTCTGGACCCTTTTTGTGATCCCAGGATTCCGAGATTCACAATTTTTCAAATTTCGGGAATGATCATTCACCATAAGATAAAAATTTCTAAATGTGGGTCCTTTTTTAGCTCTGACGAACATTTCAATAGTTTTGGCTCGCAGACCGACTTCAAAAACCCAGGAATTCACGGTTTTCCCAAAATTTCTAAATGTGGGAATTTTTCGAGAATTCTTCATTTCTTATCCTCAATTCCGGGATTACAAAATTGGAAGGGGTTTCGGGATCTGGGACCCTACTTCAATCCGACACTTATATGTAAGCAATGTTTCGAATATGGATTATAAAATTGATTTGTATCGACAGACAACGAATATGTCAGAATCATTTACTCAAGTCACTTTTATAAAATGCAAAATGCGAGTGCGCGCTTATATTATAACGCATAAAAAAACGTTCGTTGAATCAACAATGTTAAATGTACGTAGATCTGAAATATCACTGTAAATTGCATAGTCATATTTCGCATACATCACTTTGTGGTTATTTTACATATGATGTTGAAAGATGCGAAAAAATATATATATTACGTTAAATAAATTAGTAAGTTAGTGGTTATTTTCAAGCAATATTATAAGTCTGGTTAAACACTTTTTATATTACGTAATTTAATAAAATTATGATTTTCAATAAAGATGATTTGAATTTCTAATGTCGGCGAATTACATTTTTGTCTCAAAATTTTAATACAAAAAAGTTGTATGGGTTTATTGATTATCGAATAGGTATTTACAGTATTGATGTCTAATAATGTATTTTAGATGGTAAATTTCCGCGTGATTGTATTACAAAACAAGACTAAATTAGCAGTCACTATACATTTACCTCGAGGAGAAAACATTTCAAGTCACTCATGATAGAAGTAAATAAGTAATTTAACCCTTTTGTTTTCAATCTCTGATAATATTATAGGCTTAATGTAAACAATTCCTTTAATACAATAATAATTAACATTGAAACAGCTGATAACAAATAGAATATTCACGAACGATTTGTACGGGCTGTGTAACCGTGTTTTAAAAGACTCACAGCGTGTAATAATAACATTATTACATAGATAGGCGTAACTCCAAAAGTTACTTACCAAAGTTGGATAACAAACAGGTCGTGTTGTAATAATTAAGATCGGCAACGAGGGTTCGTATTATATTATCGATGTTCGAATAAATATTTGATGGATACATGTGAGCAGGTAAAGTAATTGTTGATTTTAAACTACACTAACTAAATATATTATACGCTGGAATTAATAATAAGGCTCTCCTTTTATGTTGGCAAAAGAAAATTTACTGCACAGATTAATTCGTTTCGGTTTTACTTTCTAAAGCACAATGTTTCATGATAATATTAAGGTCTACGAAATCGTAGAGCGTTTGATATAACGTCTCCTTGAGGCAACAAGGTTCAATTAGAAGCACTTAAACTGTTCCGCAAAGGCAATTTAATATATCATAAATGTAGCTTTTTGTAGAAACAATATTTTAGATACAAAGTAAACCATTTTGAAGTTTTATTATAAATCAAAATTATAGGTATACTTACTTATTTCACATATGTTCTACTGATGCATCTACGTGAAACATTGATTCAAGGTAAAATTCGCATGATTTCCAAATATTACAAACTTCAACATTGAATAATGGGTTTGAGACTTATCTTTACTTTTTACAGTAAATACTACCAACAATATTTTTTTTATTCGTGTCTATATAATCGCTGCCTTGGGTAAACAAGATTCTATCTGCTATGCTTTCATAAAATCATTTTTTAAATACAGACAGAATCAGAATTTGAATGTTCATAAAACTGCATCATATTGAGGGCGAATTCACTAGGCTTTCCAATACCGGGATCCCGAATCCCGTCCAATATTGCGATTCCAAAATCCCGGCATTTATATGGTCGCGATCTCGGGATTTCGGGATTGAGAAATTTTTAGCAAATCCCGAAAATTTATAGGATTTTGGATTTGGAAGAGCTAAAAAAAACGAGTCACGGTGATATTCTGGGAAAATTGGCACATTACTATGTGGTTTTAAGATTTTAAAATTCTTCGAAGAGCTAAAAAAAAGAACGAGTCACGGTGATATTTTGGGAAAATCGGTAAATTCCTGGGTTCTGAAATTTTCAAATTCTAGGAAGAGCTAAAAAACGAGTCACTGTGATATTTTGGGCAAATTGGTAAATTACTATAGGGTTTTGAGAATGTTTAATTTCTCGAAGAGCTAAAAAAAAACGAGTCACGGTGACATTTTGGGCAAATAGTCCTCTCAGATAAACGATATTAATTGTAAATCTCTTAAGTGTTCCTTCAAATTGCAAAAAAGCTTAGCAACTTTCAAGTGTCATAAGTCTGAAGGCGAAACACGTGTCACCGTTGAGGCTTCCAACCCAGTTAGAACCGAAACCGGTCAACCGGTTTATTGACAGTTTTAATTTAAAAAACCGGTTAATTTTGCACGGTTAGCCGGAGATTATTGAAAACATCTATCCGTTTGTATTGCAATAGATTTTTATACAACTATTCATATGTCGGTTCCGTGGAGCAGTGGTCAACGTCGATGACTTCCATGACGGATCTCACAGATTCAGGCATGCGTATTGGTAACTTATATAATAACTTATTCCGATCATAAAATAACGAAGCTTAGAGAAAACAATATACAGTCAATCCTGTTTTTATGCGATTTCGAAGTTATGCGGTTTTTTAGAAATTCAAATTTTCAAAAAATGTGCTATATTTTACTATATATGTAAATGTTAAATGTTACATCGAGAGCATGTATCGTTGTATTTTAGATATAATAGAGAATGAATCATAAACACAACCGATATTTGGAAAAAAAATACGATTTTAGACTGTTTAAATAATGTTGCATCTGCCATTGATGAATTAAGTCCACCCACTTGAATTGAAACATCGGCGATATCAGCTGAAATGATTACTTTAGCACACGAACTTATCGGAGAAGGGTTTGATACCTTTAGCGAAAACTATATCGACGAATTACTGACGATGATGTCATTTATTTAATTTTAACAATTGACAAAAAACCAGAAAACGATAACTAAGTGGAAGAAATTCCAGTTCCCTTCACTACGAAAATAATTCAAGAAGGTTTTCAACTTTTCAGTAAATTAAAAGATCATTTCATTCTTAATGATTCAAATTTTGAACGCGCATTCAAGTTTCAACGATAGCTTAAAAATTGTATTTATGGGTATAAAAAACTGCATAAACAACTACTTATCTAAAAAAGAAAATCTGAACAAACTCTGATCACTAATTTCATTGTAAGAAAAAAAAACATCGTTTTAAATAATTAACAAATTTTATTTTTTAATAAAAAATATTTTGAAGTATTTTTATGCCGCGTTCTTCCTCTAAATTTCCTATACGTTTTTATGCGATTTTGGGTATATTTTAACTCGCTGTTTCAAAGTTATGCGGATTTTAAAATTCATGGAACGCATCCCCACTTTTTGTATGGAAGTCAAGTATTTTTTGTGCGATTTTTTTTATGCGATATTTCGTGGAACGCATCTACCGCGTAAAAAGGGGATTGACTGTTCACATAAAGCTGAGTTAATGTTACCGCTGAATCCATCGAAAATATGAACGTAAATTACACTGTTTTAAAATGTATCGCGATTGGTGTAAACCAGTGGCTCCCAAACTAATTATGCTCATGGACCCCTCTCAAAGCAAAAGTCTGACCATGGACCACCAAGTGAAATAATGAATATCATTTTAATGCCCTGAATGGTAAATGGTAATGTTAAAAATGAAAGTTTAAAAAAAACCGACATTAAGTGTTAATAAAATAATAAAATTTGTTTGTAATACAAACATACATTTTATTTCATTAAGATGGGTGAACCTGATAGAATGATATTAGATTATTTATATTCGACGATTTAATCCATGATTTTCATTACTTGTTGTCTTGTGTAATATTTATTTTTTTTGAGGACGTAAAAATCGTTACCATTTTATTTATAATAATGAAAGAGGTGTCTGGAATATGTTTATATGTATTCTTTCGCGTACCCCCTGACGTTGTTCACACACCCCTAAATGATTTTTAATCTCTCACAGACCCCCTCAGCGGTCTCATAGAACCCTGGGGGTCCGTAGGAACCACTTTGGGAACCACTGGTGTGAACGATGTCACGGCAATAATCCTTTAATGCAGCGATTTCCAACCTGGGAGGCGTGGACTATAGCAAGGGGAGCCGCGAATAGCACAAAATATTCATTTACCCTTTGAAACGTCTTTATCAACGTTCCCTCTAAGCGGCCGCGCAGCAGTTGGAAAACCCCCGCGCACTCATTCCGGGTTGGCCGCGCACTACAAGACAGTTGTTCAAATAATATTTGATCGGTCCGCGCAGCCTCTGCGAGACCTCCCACGCAGCTTTTGAAATTTCCGCGCAGCCAACCTCTTGCCTTAGAGACATTGGTCTTTATTACTTAATGAAATAAAGGATGGGGAGGCGTGAAGATATTTGTTTCTTTAAAAGGAGGCGTAGTAACATAAAGGTTGGAAACCACTGCTGTAATGTATTCGAGCGTGAAAAAATATTGTACAATGAATTATTTTCCATTCAAACGGATATTAAATCAATTATAATTCAATGAATATACTGGTTCTAAGTTTTAATTTAATAATCATTTTCGCTCAACCTGAAATTCCAACTGACGGAGTTAGTTACTCACATTTACTTTCACAATTATTTTGTACGGATTATATGGATAATTAAAAATCGTATATGTACATCCAAATAATGTTTAATTTTTCAATTTCAATGTATTTATTATTTTAACTCTGTGTTATAGATACAATGCCAAAATATCATAATTATTATCTTACCAAAAAAACAGTGTGTCGTTAAGAAATTTGAGTAAATCAGCAAAAAAACTTACCTGAAACAGAAAAAAACAAATGAATATATTATATAAACCATAAAATGGCATATGACGTAAATGTAAACACTTAGCTAATGAATGAATCGAACAAGGTGGATAAGTCTAGGTTGTGATGTTAAAACACTAAAGAGTTGTAATCTTGAAGTGGACATCAAAATAGTTTCAACAATTAATATAATATCGATGGCCTAGAGCTAAAATATTGAATCTCCATAAATCATAATATAGAGAAAACTAAATTTTAAAGTTTGCAGACTAGATTTTGTGATATAAAAATTAGTCTTAAATTTCGTCTTATAGTTTATGTATAAAGTTTCATATTAAGTAAAAAAAAGTTTTTTTCCATACTACATGGTGAACTTTCTGAACTGGAATGAAAACTTAAATTAAGTGAAAAGATAAATATATTGTTAAAGAAATAAAATATCTGCGCGCTCATGAAAATATTGCCTGAAGGATTTATAGTATGTACTATAGTTTAATATGTATATAATCTTTTTAACAGTATGTTCACTATTTGAGAGATGCAATAATTTAATACATAAAAATATGGTATTTTTTAGTAAATTTCATTACTTACTCGTTTTCAAACAAAAGTGGATATACAAAATTACAGCTCTAAGCCATTGAAATGTTTACATGTTAGTAATAAACGACGTTTCGCCCACAAATCATTAGTTTTAACAATAGATTATTTTTATCGTATTGTAGTTCCAAATATGAAAAGTTTGCCTATTTTTTTTAAACAAAAATGTTTTACTTTTATAAAGATAACTCCTTTTCACGTTTTATTGAAAAGGCTTTGTCAGTTACGCTAATCAAGGATAAATGCAGATACTTGTAGCATTCAATCCTGCACAAGGTACATGCATAAATCATGTATTCGTCGTACGCGGGGAAAACTCGTTTTGTGGGATATCGAGCTCCCTTCGGAGTGCGGGTTAAGGCGACCTTGGCCCAATTCCGGCGGCAGATTTCCACCTCGGCCTGCCCACGAGGGAAACTTTTGCGTGCATTTAAGATTTGAGCCCTGTTTTTGTTTTCGACGTTTTAATTCTGCCCATGACATCTGGCAGCACGGCCGTGAAAAACAAATGGGTATATAACTTCAATAGTAGTTTACTTTTATTTTTTAAATGAACATAACCAATCCCCTTATTGGTATATAAGTGATTCAAAATTGCTTAAGATGATACCATACTAAGGGCAATCGATTATATATCGACTGTGGAAAGGATAAAGGACGCAACCCACACATTGGAAGTTTTACAGGAAGCACAATAAACGTGTTTTAATGATTTTGGGCCATATGCAAATTATGAAATATACAAAACCTTGAAATGCACAGAAAATTCTACGCTGGCATTTAATTCGTCGGCTTCGGTCGTGCCAATTTGGTTGCATCTAGTGAAAATTAAAAAGCTTTCAAAGCGTCATTAAGAGTGAGAAAAACTAAGCATATAAAAGATGTTCCATATAACAAAAAAAAAATGTTACATTGCTAATTTCAACTTGCTAACATTACATGAATTATTGTATGTGACAAAAATAACAAATATTAGATAGGTAATATGAAAACAGGTCTCCTACACAATCTTAATTTCGTTGATTAATTGTGTCTGAATGGACGGCATAAAATATGGGCTAAAACAAGGGCTGTGGAATCGTAGTAGAAGTTGGGAGTCACCATATAGATTAGTGAAATGACTATGTACTTAATATAATTATTCTAGTAGCAAGGCTGATCTGACGGTATGTAAGTTAAACGGATAAGATTGAAAAAATCACTTCGGAGTCGAAGTCGACTTTTTTTACCAGACTCCACGGTCCTTGTTAAAACACCGGATCTTGTAAAGTGTTAATTTAAAAAATGTACGGAAATTATTTATTATTGATTGAATTGGTATTTACTAGGTAGAAATCCATTGTAATATTCCGAAATAGCATTTAACGATACATAAAATAATATTTGTAGAACTAAAATTATTTATTATCAAACATAAGTTTACATTTATTCAGGTCTTAATTAATTAATTAACGTCTTTGTAGTGCAGAGCGGGAAAATTACGCTCGATAGCCAGAGGGAACCAAAGAGGCTGTATTTTTAAATACAATTACTTTAAAAGAAGCCTTTTGCAAATATATTGTTTTCAATTCGTTATTAGTTTTTGTGTTGTATAAAGAAAACACGGAATTCATGAAGATTAAAAAACTTTTAGAAAAAATGGAGATGAAAGCATGAAAATATTTGTAATTAATATAAGCCAACAGAGTGGATGATTTGTAAAAGTATACAAATTCGATCGATTTCAATATTGAATAACAGGTAAATAAGAAAGAAATTTTATCGTCAGTTTTCTAAATTTCAAGTGTCACCAAAATCTGTTTTAATCTAATAAATTGCGATATACTTTTAATACAAGTTTCAGGAAACATAAACTAATACTATAATATGAACTTACGTTTGTCCAATAGTTTAAATCGTTTGTGAAAATTGATCAAGATTGATCTGTCTTTAATTTGAAAATTATTATAGGAATGATTGAAGTGTGTACACCGTATATTTATGTCAATACCGGTATGACCGAAACGGATATCTGGGTATTCATGTTGTTCATAATTTAATAATAATTATTGTTTATTAATACCGTACCGTATAAGTACCGGTTTTGAAAATGAAAAAATACCGGTACACGTTTTTTTGTTGTTGCGAGGAATTTAAATATTTTTAATCTATCGAGAGTAGTAGCAATACTATCAATTGACAGGATCCAGAACTGATGAACCTTGTTTCGATGAGTAATATTTTAAGAAACTGTAAGTTATTTATGAAAATCATCCGTTTATGATTACGATATATTTTTAATGAAGGTATTATATTTATTTATTTTTTTACCATGTCCGCTCCCAATATGGAGCATATGGACTTCTAACGGAGTTTATCTCAACAGAATTGTTTCTATCAGAACTGCTCGTTACTCAGTTGCTCAACCTCTCTTTTTCCAAAGAGAGTAGGAACAGAAGGAAAGGGCTAGGACAGGACTAGTGGTTAGCTAATCGCTCTCAATACGCCCTGTTCATAGGATAGGATGGGTGGGAGGGGTGAATTCAAGACATCACATACATCCATGCCTTTGAACAGAAATTCATAAATCGATTAAAAAATCAATGTATAAAACTGCCCGTACTGGGATTCGAACCGTGCCCTCCGTTGCGGTAGCCAACGATGTTGACCACTCGACCACACAGGCGGCACAATTTATATTTACTCACCTGGTGGTATTGCGCCCCCAACTGGCAGACTGTTTTTGCTTTACTTTAACTTTTAACCGGTATTGCAATTCAGCTTTAATTTCAAAAATAATAAGTTATCTTATCAAAGTTATAGGTTTACGTGTATTTAAAAACAACACCAATATAAAAATACATTCTCTTGATCCACACGTTAGAATGTTTAATCAAAAAAACGTGTAAATCAAGACTATTTTGTTTATACAAAAAATTGTATAATTGGTTCCAAAAATACAATTTATTTACGACGTACATTGATTTTAAATTCTTTAACACAATTTTTAAAAAGGAGGATATGTAAAGAAAAAATCAAACTCTCAATCAAGTCTCAATTCCATACTTTCCCCACAGCAAAAAAAAACCATGAGGAATATATTGGATTAGATAACAGGCCGCAGAAAAAGTTTTTAAATCCGCGATTAAATATCTTCACACGTCGACAAGACGATATGTCATTTTGTTTATAGCATGCAAAATAATAAGGAAATCCAATACGCATCGTTGAATCGGAACGCATTGGCAGGAAATGCCGGAAAAATGTCAACCTATTTCAGATACATAATTAAATTGGTCTCAGAAACGTTCTCGCCTTCGATGTGAAATATTTAATATTGCCCCGCGCTCCCGCCTCGGGACTCGACCATTGACAAAGAAAGGGGGAAGGACCGCGTATGAGTGGATGTCGACACCAGTTGCACAACAATTGCCGGGGGTCGTGTATTGAATTTTATTTGGGTAGGTAAGCAGGGAGAAGTCACCCTTGACCTGTTAACCGCTTTGCCAGCCTACACCGCGTGACCCGATTCCACGCACAAATATGCATCTGTTTACGTTCGAAGATGTTTCAAGACATATCGAAGGGGATAAATATAAGCAATTTTAGCGATTGGGAAATCGATTTCAGAATAGCAACAGGGTTTTACAACATTTAAAGTACAACTGATTCTCTCGTTGCCCGGGAGATAAGTTTCATAAGTTTCAGTAAAAATACTGTATCCGAAATTTCTCGTTTTGAGCGAATCCAAATATCGCTTTGTATCCTGCTAAATTTAGAGATAAGTTCGATTTGTTCATAACTCTTGGTTTGTCAAACTGATCGCAATAAAATTCTGTAGTTTGAGTTTGGCTCGGTTAAGCAATGAATTATACCCTCGCAGTCACACCACACACTCATTTATATGTGATGGAAGTCAAAAACTCGGGTTTGCTATCAAACATCTCGACAACAGTTTTTTGTTTATTGGCTCGCGTACAACACCCAATTTTAATATACAGTAGAGGTCTGCACGAGCCCAGACCTGGCCCGCGGGCCGGGTACGGGCGGGTAAGCGGAATTGAAACCCGGGCTCGGGCCGGGCCCGGGTAAGGAATTTATTCCTCAGAAAAATATTTCAGACAATGTTCGTGTCATAAGTCAGCCATGATGATTTTAATTATAACCAGTTCCATAGTGAATCGTAAATTAGTAAAAAAAAAAAATGGGTTTTTTTCGGGCTGTGGACTATAAATCCGGGCTTCGGGTCGGGTTCGGGTAACAAGTGAGGTATTAGACTCGGGTCCGGGCCGGGCCGAGTCTGAGTATTTCGGGCTCGGACCGGGTTATTTTGTAAAATTTCGGCCCGTGCAGATTTCTAATATACAGTGACCATTCAAAAATACGATAAAAAAATCTAAGATTTTAGAATTTTTCCACCCGGTCGGTCCCTCGTGTAGTCATCGCTATCCATTTGATACGGTATGAATTTTCCGTCTCTATACCTTCTCGATGACTAAAGTGCTCCTATACACTTGTGTATCGTAGTTTTTTAGCAATTTTCTGAATACATAAAGTGAATCATTCATTTATTTAACCTTCCACGTCCAGGACTATTCATCAAAAATTTATCGATCGAAACATTTTTAGCCACCTTTGAAATTTACGTACAATCAAAGCATAGCTAAATTATTTTAGCTGAAATAGCTGCAGTCAGATTTTTAGTATGGAATTGCGAATAAATTCTTCAATAGGGATAAATTCTTTCACCACAAACAGGTACATCAGTTGAATCGTAACGTAGTAAAACATTTTTACTTATCGACACAGGATAACATACATGCTGAATAATCGACAAGCAAATCACCAATTGAATATTGAAAATAGTCATAAGAAAAACAATAAGACTTACCGGTATTCCCAATGGGAAAAATAAGTGACAAGTAGCATACAATGAATTTTAAGGACGGTTTAGAATATTTTCTATGCTGAAACGAACGATTTGTAAGTTTCGGGTTTAATTTGTTTTCATTGAGTGGGAATTAACCGCCGAACCAAGAACAATATTCACAATTATTAAACGTTTAATACAAGTGCGTGATGATATTATATTAGTTTCTGTCAAGGTATGACAAAAATAATTATCGGAGCACGTTAATTTAAAGTAATGAAACCTAACATATCAACTCGATATCTTCATAAATACTATTTATATGTATAAATAATTGTCGCGCGTGACTTGATTGCTCACTTTCATCTTTATTGGTGAAACTTCCCAAACCAACATGAAATTATTTTATGTTTGGAACATTTATAAATATGAAGTTCTCAACCAGACAATAACCGTACTCGTGTTGAATTCACAGTAAATAATTGATTCTGTATACTTTATCATAATAACACGTGTTTTGAATTAACAAAATTATTCGGTCGGTGCGGTCTTGTGATAAGAACTTTAACATAGCAATCAGGAGGGTCTAGGGCAGTGGTTCTCATGTGCGTCCACCAACAGCCCCATAGTTAATATTGATATTTAAAAAAATGTTTTTACAAATTAATTTGTAAAATTATTATTACTTTCAAATTGATTGAATGCACCTGACTTGTCGAGTTATTTACTCCAAATGACTCGCAAAGCTATTTGCGTATACGTGTTTTACCCTAGACCAGGGATGCCCAACCTTTTTTGGACCCTAGAGCGCATTCTAAAATATTGGTAGGGCGGCGGGCAACACCTATTTTTTCTAATTATATTTTTAATTGGACAAGGATAAAAAATACATCATATATTTATACATATATCGAATATTGTTTATATTTTAACAAACAATAAACAATGCAAAATAAACATTTTATAAAAAGGTAGAATATAAATCAAAGTTTGTGTGATCTTTGGCACTGCATTTCATTGGCCAGCGCCTCATAATCAGGAATGTATGATTTTCATGTCAGCCAACAAGCATGCTCATCGGAGAGTCGAAATCTATACTTTGATTCTACGAACTTCATGTTTGAAAATAATGATTCCCAAAAATACGTCGAACCGAAAAAGAATTGTCTACTGTCTACTGTATTCCTTCTCTGATATGAATGATCTTAATAAAATATCATTCTTAAGGTCCGAAATTTCTAATTCTAGTTCTTGTGCCGTTCCTTAAACAACTTTTACAGATTTTTTCAAAATTAAATGCGGTTGGTAAATAGTAATATATGGTCAATTTCATAACTGACATTATATCGACTACTTTCAGTTCTCTAGATCGGAGTTTCTCAACTGGGGTCTACGTGGAACAAACGATAACAATTCAAAACGCTCGAATTTACAGGCCCTAAAAATATCATGCGAAAGGGGTAGCATTCTAAAAATTTGGTCACTTACGCCCCAGGTGATATTGAACAATTATTGATTTAAAATGCAATTTACCTAATTGTGCCGTTTAAGATCTTTTGCTGATTATGGGTCGACATAATAAACGGATTCATAATGGCATAAAAATGAAGAGAAAATTCAAGAGTTTATTATGGTTTACAGTAATTAGACAAAAAAAACGTAGAGAACGAAAGTCAAAATAAGATTTTTTGCTAATATTATAAATTTGAAAAATAGTAGAATAGCCACTAACCATTTGCTTACCCACTCTAAAACAGTTATAATAAAAACTGATTTGTTCTTCGACAATATCGTTGTTTTTTATTGTTTGAAGGGACAGTGAAAAAAGTAATGACTCGCAGAGAATTAAACGGCGAATCGCCTGTTTTCGATACACAACAGTGATGCGATTCGAGTTAACGAATCGTAGAAGGTAATTGACTCAATGTTTTCAGTGTGATTCAAGTGATTTATTTCCCACGTAAAGTTTACGTGATTATTCCACAAAGTAAAACAATGGTTTTATTCAAATTCAAAAGAAAATTCAATGTATTCTTCTATCAATTTAATAAAGCGACAGAATTTAAATACAGGCAAAGCATTGTCAAAATTGAACTAGTAAATAATAATAACTAAATAATGATTCACTGCATATTTACCGTACAACCATAAATTACAACTAATTTTAAAACGGCGTTGATATAACGGCTAGTACTCAAGAGTATAATAAAAATAATTATTTATTTGCACAAAATCGTGAGGAAAGGCAAACATTTTTTATCTAATTAGCAAACGAAAAAATTCGAGATAAGCGAACACTGAATAAAACTGCCACAAGAATTAGGACTATAATAGTTACGTTCCAGCTGAAAATAAATTATCACCAGTGTTAAATACAAAAGGTGTTCACTGTCAATACTTGGTGGAATGGCATTATAATAAAAATAATAAAACATTTTTAGTACTTTTTCCACATAAAATTTATTAGATCAGGACCGGTTTCGCTCATGATGAGCATTGTCAACTGATAAGAAAAACAATAAAACAGTGATATTTATACAAAAGTTAAGTGATAAAAACAAGGTATGACAAACAATTGGTATTACAACCTAGCAAAAGAATTGAAGTAAAATACAAGGAAAATAAACTATAAATAAAAAGTTGAAGACCACTTAGCAATGAAACTATTATGACAAAAATCAACTCTACTGGATTTTCCAAACTCAATTTGGTTGACAAGACATTAAGATTTATTTATTATATACACTAATTGTTGGTTTTTACTTTGGTAATGATAATTCATACCTAATTGATTTTTGTCATAATAGTTTCATTGCTAAGTGGTCTTCAACTTTTTATTTATAGTTTATTTTCCTTGTATTTTACTTCAATTCTTTTGCTAGGTTGTAATACCAATTGTTTGTCATACCTTGTTTTTATCACTTAACTTTTGTATAAATATCACTGTTTTATTGTTTTTCTTATCAGTTGACAATGCTCATCATGAGCGAAACCGGTCCTGATCTAATAAATTTTATGTGGAAAAAGTACTAAAAATGTTTTATTATTTTTATTGTTAAATACAAAATTGAATTTGATAACATTGTCACTCCACTGATAGTGTTACAAATTGTGACACTATCAAAGTGTTTCGCCTCTTTGAGAAGCATCTTCAGACTAACTTTCGTAAGGTCGTTTATTAATCAAGTAAACATTTCGGATCCGCGGCGCAGCGGTCAACGTCGTTGGCTACCGTGACAAACTTCACAGGTTCGAGCAACACTAGGAACAATATTTTTTAAAATTGATTTATTGATTTCTATTCGAAGGCATATGTGTTTGCGATGTCTAATGGTTCCCTCCTACCCTTCCAATGCTTAAAACCGCAAGAGCTATTAGTTAACCAGTATTCATATCCTAGCCCTACCCTTGCTAAACCTCGAAAAGAGAGATTGAACAACTGAGTTACTAACAGTTATCGTATAACTTATGTTGAGATACATCCATTAGGAGCCCATATGCTCTGCAATGAGAGTAAACATAGATAAAAAAAATCAGTAGAATACATGACAACTGTATCATATTGAATTTTATAATAAAAATGAATTTCTACAAAGTTACCGCCGAATCTATCAAAAATAGTACTATTTGTATTCGTTTCATTTGAATAATGTTCAAATATTTAATACTAAGTCAAGTAACCGTCAGAGCCATCTAGTTGTAAGCAACGGCGATAACGTTGAAGCGTCGAGACTTCCGAGTAGTAGTGCAACAATGTTTTTGAAGACCTGACTTTTTAATGTTATGTCGAAAAACGAGCTCACAGTTTGCTGTAGACCTTATATAGTTTGCAGGGACACGATGATAATATATAGAAGAATCGAGATGATTCTATTCCGTGACAGCGTATAGATTTACTGTAAGTCATTTATAATGCTTCCAAGTAATAAGTATTCACAAGTATGTAAAGATCCGTCGAGAAGTTTAGGACGCTCATTGCGTATAATGTGCATTTGCCTTATATGATAACTGGATAATACGGCGCAACAGCCGCAAAGTTTGAATGAACGTTATTAGCAAATTTGAAACAGATTAGCGGACTCGCAAATAAACACATTAAGAACCAGTAATACAAAACTGTTGAATAATGTCAGGCTTTCACTCATATGTATTGCATTATTTCTTTAGTGTTATTGTATAATTAATAAACTGATGACCACAATAGCTTTAAACTTAGACATATATAATATAAGCTTTTTTGTAATAATTTCCGTTTCGATACTAAACTACTGAAAACTTAAAATTCCACCCAAATAGTATGTTTTTAATGAATAGAAGGTACTTCACTCTGGACTATATTTTTTGCACTTGTATATTTATAATATAAAATTAAATTGATAACTTTGTTATTCCACTTGTGTTGTTACAAAATGTGACGTGTGTTTGTCGCCTCTTTGAGAAGCATCATCAAACATAACATCGCAAAGTTTACGAATAAACTAAAAATATATTCAAATTATTCAAATATATATGTATATTACAAAATAAAAGACGGAGTTTTGTCTTTTTTAATGGACGCAGGGAGGGGGTAAGACATTAACTTTTCCGTTTCTAAGCTCAAGAAATGCGACCCCAATACCAACATTTTCGTAAATATCTATTTTAATATGGGTGATACAATGTTTATAATTAAGGTATTCTTATATCATAGTTTTTTGGACCTTTTGTAGTTTATATAAATACGCGATAACGCTTATCAGCTGATTAGCGCCCGCGATAACGATTGTTCGTATGATAATTTGGAACGCTGAGAACACTCGTCAGTAGTCAATTCATATGTGTGCTGGCATGACGTCTTTTTTACGCGCAACTTAAAATATGATTATTTATTAAAAAACCACAGATTTTTATAAAAAAAATGTATGAGGAATGATGCAAAGAGATATTTTTAAGCCCTTGGACTATTTTTTTTTTGAAATTCATAAGAATAAGGCCAATAATGAGGAAACCACTGGGGTCAAAAAAGACCCCCATCGGCTGACAAGTATTTTTCTAGTCTCCGAGCCGCAAGAGTTAATAGTACTAATTATAAAAAACTAACTGTTAGTCCGTTGCCATCATCAGGGGGATTTTTTTGGATTTTTTAAATAATCAGAAAATTTACTTCCGTGAAAAATCAAATGCAAACCTATTTATCGAATAAACCAGAAGATCTTAGCGTGATTAATTCTCTAAATGGACCAAGCCAATTTAAATAAAAGAAAACTTTCTGCTCAAAGGTCAAAAAAGAATTCGATCCACAGTAAAAATTATGTTAATATTTTATTGGTAGTTTTAGTAAAAATATAGTGACAATAAACCTTTGAGATAGTAGGGGTGTCGAGTTCAGAAATTTTGGGAGACCATGTCGCGAAAGTAACATAAGCCATATAGACAGTAGAGGTGTCAACTCTAAAAATGCTGAGAAACCGCGTCACATATAGGATGATAGAAATCATCAAAACAGTGGAAGGTGTCTACTCTTAAAATGTTGAGAAACCGTGTCACATATAGGATGACAGAAATCATTAAAACAGCGGAAGGTGTCTACTCTTAAAATGTTAAGAAACCGTGTCACATATAGGATGACACAAATCATCAAAAAAGTGGGAGGCGTCGACTCTTAAAATGTCGAGAAACTGTGTCACATATAGCATGACAAAAAACGTCAAGACAGTGAAAGGTGTCGACTCTTAAAATGTTGAGAAACCGTGTCACATATAGAATGACAAAATATGGAAATGTATTTAAAATGTCGAAAAATATTCGACCCAAGACATTGTCAAAGAATGGAAAATTTCAAAAAATAGTTCAATATTTTGTCCAAACTGTAATCATATTTTATATTTAAAATTTATTTAAAGAATAAAAACTTTATTTTTAATTTTGTCCTAAATTTATGTGAAATATCATAATTCGAAGATTCTTGAGTTTGAAAAAATCCAGAGACCAAATGCAATATTAATTGCATATTTTATCAAAATGTTTGAAAAAAGTCGCCATACCGTAATTAGAATATTCTTAATGCATGTAAGAAATCAAAAAGATTTTCAAGACCGGACGCGAAAAATAATCATATCTTCCAATAAAAGAATCAGTGTCAAACTTTCAAATTCAGTTTTCTCAATATTATGATATATGGACATACAACATTTTAGTTTAAAGTCAGGAAATTTGAGTTTTGAAGATAAAAAGATCGCATATAATGTGCGGTTCAAAATAAACCGTTATCATTAGGCGGGACATACAGACAGGAATACCTTCGGCCATACCTGCGGACAATAGAACGGTCTTACGGACATTAATATATAGATAAGTCCCAATGAAAATAAATTCAAAATGGTGATCTGGTAAACCATCTTTCTAGACGCCATCATGATAACTAATGAAAATTGTAAAATGAAAAAAAAACGCCGAAATCGCGGACCTACACTCAGCCAACAAACCCTATCGACTATTAATATATAGATAGAAAATAACGAATTAAGTATCCCACACATTTTTTTGAAATACTTTCAAAATTTAAAAAAAAAGATTATTTTACTATGTATTCAAGTTGTAATAGGTTCTCAGCACGTTGATGCCGTCTGACGAATCGTAGTCCGTAAACAACGAACTAACAAAGTGGGAAGCGCTGGCATAACCAATAAATAAATACCCTGCCACTTTGACTGAGCATTTAACAACCACACTAAATCGCTGTGGACTTGTCATACTCTCGTTTATAGACATAATCTATGCATGGATACTGGATAGCCACACCGATAGGCTGACTTCACTGGCTGAATAGAATAAATAAATTGGCGGCCAAAATGAATTATTCATAATGAATAATAATGTACCTTAGTTTACGACACTTAACTGTGGTGCATCGAGGTCTCCTCTATGGAGTATGTCATTGTATTATATATATATATATATATATATTTGGTGTCCGTAACTGTCTGGTAGTATCCGATTAGAAAATAATATGTATTGATTACTAGGTATCCAATTTAATCTTCGAGCATATTTTTCTCTCTTAGCAATTTGATATACGGGTAACAAAATGACAACGAAATTCGGCGACGCAATATATCTCGATAGAAAATGTTATAGAGTAACAATTAATAATTTCAAAACTAATACTGATTAGCCTAAATACCAATTATTATATTTCATTTAGACATATTATATATTATGTTACAAGTTTAAAAAAAACGTTCAAAAATTAAGAATTGATACAACTAATAAGAATTGTTGTAAAATACATATATTGAAAATTTTTTGCCTATTCATACTGTCTAAGTAAGAAGACTAAACAAATTTGAATTTCGTATACTGTTTCTCGCGAATAGTGAATTTAAAAAAACAAAGTCGCTTATTATATTTTTGATAGGAGGTTACGTTTACGCATATTTTAGTAGAAAAGTTTACGGATGAAAAATAAAATAGCATTCAAGATGATTTTACAGGGAATACTGATTGATATAACTGGAAGATAATTATTATTCAGCCTAATAACTCAAATCAAAAATAATACAATCTGTTTTAAATATGATACTGAAAACAAATGTTTTAAATATGATATATACGCCCGACCTTTTTGAAAACCATCTGATAAAACAAATTTCATGAACCGTGTAAAACACTGTCCAAAATTAGACTTAAAACTCAAAAGTACATTTATCATTTGAAAAGTTGACAGATCGGTGTGCTAAATAAGCCAAATTTAAGGCAGTAATTTTCAAAAGAATAATGCGTCAAAGCTCCAAAATTCCTACAATCAAAAGCTTTCGCCGCAAGCACAGATGCTAAGTAAGATTTCTCCCATTAAATGAAACACGGCTTTCACACTTACAAAAAGGCAGTGATTTAAAGTGTTTTTCACAACACATAAATTCGCCTCCAAATTAAAATGAATGTCATTGAATTCAATTCAATTCAACGTTATCATAACAAAAAATGTAATGATAAATAGTTTTTAGTTTTTAATCCATTACATAACGACTGGAGGGGAGGGTTGGTTAGCAATAGCATGAATTATTTTTTATCTCTGATTTTCGTACGAGCACTTTATTATACAAAACTGCAATTTAGAGTAGTCAATAATTTAAAGATATCTTTCAAATATAGTTTTTTTTATGTAACAAAGTTTACCTTTACCCAATATGATTTATTAATGATTGTAAGAACAAGCCCTTCCCGAAACAATATCACATAAAGAGGGATTAGTTCTTTATAGAGAAAAAAATTGCCTTACCACAATACAGATTCAGGACAAATATTATTTGATATATGGTTGATAGCTATTTCGGCGTATGCCTTAATCAAAACTATAGTTCTCGGCGTTCAGTCAATAAATCCAAAACCCTTCTACTACCCGCTCTTGCGTAGAGAAACGGTGGACTAAACTGTTTTTTTGCGAATGACTTTGAATGCAAAATATCTTGCCGATTCCTATTCATATTTGACTACAATACATATTGCAATGATTACTCTTTTCATTTTAAAGATTGGCAGTCAGCTGACTCAACCATTTTCACAAGACAAAATATTCATTACCCGTATTGCTTTTGATAAACGGCATATATTTTATCATAAATAAATAATTTCAACAAACACTTGAATCATCTTTAGCTTAAATTATATTATCTAGCAAGGCGATGAGAGCTTCAAATTTCAACTAATCTGTTGAGGAAATCATTTCGAAAATTAGGATCATTAGCAAAAACCAATTCATTTCAGAACTTGAGAAAATTAAATGTTTAAATTACATTTGCTGCCATATATTAATATCAAGTATGTAGGCATAACAGTTTTTCGTCATTTAAACAAAACTTGAAAAAGCTTTCAGATTGCTTTTTGCAACTCGATGATTCATTATTTTTTTGAGATACAGTGGATGTGGAACAAAAAATGAAAGTTACTTTTAAAAAAGGCATTAGAAGTATACCCTGTGTATTATAATGATATATATACACGTCAAAGAAAGGAAAAGGTAAATCATGCTAAATTTATTCAATACCTGTTGAGATAAGCTGCTGAATACGATATATTTCCAAGTAGCTCATTTCTTTACTAATCTGTTTACTCGCGTATGGTTGACGTATAAAAAATCTTACGCTAGATTACATCGGTTCAATTTTTAACGCAAATGGTTTTCCAATAACGTCGTTAAATAAAAGTGTGGGATAGACGACATTACGTGATTGGGTGCGAGCGAAAATCACGGGCAACGCACTAATTGTATTTGCCATGGCAGGTTCACGGGACCCGCTCCGAATATTATCAGACGAGGTTAGCGCTAATCGCTATTTCCGTGAACACTTCCCTACTTTAAAACGAGGGTTTAAAGCAGCTGCGATTAATCTTTTTGGCGGAGTAGAGTTGTCTTGGGGACCGCCACTTATGTTTTCACTTAAAGAAAATCTATAATATTATACAGTTGAAGCTATCAAAACGTTTATATTTTTATACGATGTAGTCGGCGGTAACTTTGCTGAAGTTCATTTTTAATATTAAATTAAATTTGATTACTCTGCTACTACACTTGCTGTGATCACAATCGTGACACGCGATTCGCCTCTTTAGGAAGCATCATCAGACAGAACATAATTCTTAAGATATAAATTACAAAATAAACGATTTTTTTACTTTTCTACTGGACGCAGGGGAGGGGGTTAGATACAAACATTGATAGTACTAATTACAAATTAATTACTTATTAGGTACGGTGAATCTCAATAGAAATAAATTGGTGAGCCGCCTATCTTATTTTAAATATTATGTCCTCGTTTCATTTTGAATAACGACTTTATTAAATTCCAACAACTCCAAACTATTCATTCTTAACGCATCATCATTAACTAGATCCCTAATAGATAATAGACGTACTAAATCACTTACAACCCACTTTTTTACCATAAACAACTTAGTAAAACGTTTTTTAAATAGTGAAGATAAGTTAAAATCATTTCTCAAATCGGTATTTATCGTTTGACATGTTAAGACTGTCAAGCTGCTTACATAGAGCAGACAGATAGATTTTTTTTAAACTATAAGCATAAATTATTTCTTAACAGCAATACTTTTGTCGGGTCCAATGCAGAGTGGTCAACGTTGCTTTCTTCCATGCCGGACCTCACGGCTTCGAATCCCTGTATAAACAGCATTTTTACAATCGATTTCTATTCGAAAGCCTGAATATTTGTAATGTCTAGAACAGGGTTACCCAAACTATGTTCCGCGGAACACTGGTGCCCTAAAGCCACTGGAGCCAAAGTAGGTGTTCCGAAAAAAAATGGAATGATTTTAGACGCTGCAACACAGTTTCAATTTCTCCACTATTCCGATTCTAAAATAACGGAGTGTAGTTAGAGTAATTAGCCAACCACTAGTCCAGTCCTACCACATCCTTTCTATCCTTACGATTACTATTCGAAAAACAGAGGTTGAGCGACTAGGAACAAACAGTTATCGTAGAAAAACTCCTGTTGAGTTACCTCCATTAGGAGTTCATGTGCTCCACATTGGGAGCGGGCAAGGATAAAAAAATAGTTTTACTAAATACACTTATTTTTTGTATTTTAAAATAATGGCGCGTAATAGGATATAATCTTTTTTAACAAGGGTGAGATCAAAGCAACGTGGTGGATAATAGTCTCAAATTACCAATTCATAATGCATAGTTCGTGAACAACTCAGGAGTTTCTATACAAGGCCAATGGGCAACATCACCAACCTGACGAATTACCAAGGCAGGTTCGTGATCAGCGGGTTGGCAGTCACCGATTTAAATATTTCGGAACGTGAAAAGGCTTCCTCAGGAAAAGCAAGCGACATTAACGACTCCTTAAATGTTGAGTGCTTTTCAAACAAAGTTGGCGCGGAAGAGGAATAATGTAGCCGGCAGAGATTTTAGGGGAGTTCCGGGACGCGCGGAATAACCCTCCCGTCCGTACCTTGGCATAGTTGAACTTTCAATCATACCGCAAAATTCCCGCCGTACAATATATGTACTACCAACTCAATGTTTATGATTCAGGGCACATTAGATTAACTGATCATAAAGTTACTTAGAACATAATTGGAATGCACATTCTGTGCGTTTCGCATGGTTTACAAAAGGATTCGTTTCTAAGGTAGGCGTGCCAATACATAATAACAACAACGTCATACGATTTACATAGGCAGCGGGCATGTTTACAAAAGAAATGTATATGATTTTTTTATAATCCATGTCCGCTCCAAATGTGGAGCAAATGGCCTCTAAATGGAATAATCTCAACATAAGTTTTTCTACGAGAACTGTTTTTTACTCAGTTGCTCAAACTTTATTTTTCGAATAGAGCAGTAGGGGTATAATGATAGGGCTACGACAGGACTAGTGGTTAACTAACCGCTCTCACTGCGCCATGTTTTTAAGGATTATAAGAGTGGGAGGAAATATGTAGACATCAGAAACACCAATGCCTTCGAGCAGATATCGATAATGCTATTCGTACTGGGACTCAAACCCGTGAGATTCGTTACGGAAGCCAACGTTATTGACCGCTGCGCCACCGAACCGACTTTGTATTGAGATCAAAAAGTTTTCCGATCCACGTGTATGTTCCCCTCAGTAAAATTTCTGACTAGTTGGATCTGTGATGGTATTGGCCAAATCCGATACAATAAAATAGATAAATAAACAAAAACATAGCTGAAACACCGGCCGTGACGCAGTGTAAATTGCGTCAGTAAAAAAATAAACAGGTTGAAAAATAAATTGTTTTTTTATTGGTGTTGTCAACAGAGCGAAAAAGCAAATATTAAACAAAATCGTTTTTATAAAACTGTCACAACAGTCTTGTGTCTAATCCTAACCAAACGAATCACAAGCAACACAAATAAAAATACTGTTTATTATTGAAAGACCGGTTCCGAACAAGTGTACGACCAAGACTGCGTGTGTATGACAAAGCGCACCCGGAACTTAAAAACTTTGTGAATCTTTTATTAATCGCCGGTTTAATATTGAGAGACTCGTGAACAACGAAAACAAAAACCGAGGGCTAAATATTAATTAATTTACCTTTTGAAATTGTATTATACCTAAAGAGAAATTTTAATTTTGAAGTAGAGTAATGCCTCACTCCATACAATGAAAATGAGTTCCCTGTGTATTTAAAAATTAAATTGTTTTTTTTTCCGTGCAAACGAAAATTACAATTAATGCATTGAATCGGTCATTCGAATTTTTTTCTAATAAAAAGGCGATAAAAAACGGTGTTTACTTTATTCTTATTATCAGCTTGACGCCTGCCCCAATTAAAAAAGCTTTTAAAATTTACCTACACAAATATGTTCCGGAAAAAATATCTGCGATTTATATAACGTTTATGAAAGCACTCAATGTGTCGGGTATTATTAAGTAAAATATCGTCGTTAATTTTCTACAAGCACGTATCTCAACATTAGTCAGTTTTGAGTTTTTTAAAGTAAGGAATTCAGAATTTCAATACACAAATATTCTTTTATCTCGTATCTTAAGAAATAACATTTCACGCTTTATTTAACCCTTCCCTTACTATGCAAAAAAAGTACAAGCTCCTGAGCTGTGTAGCCGTTACACAGCTCAGGAGCTTGTGCTTTTTTAGCATGGTAAAGGAAGGGTTAACCTAATATAAAAACGTTGACAAAAACATAATTTGAAAAATTATATGTTCATTTGATAAGTTATGCATAAAGAAGAGGGTGACATAGATGAAATTGTCTTCCTGCCTTATAAACATCTTCAAAAATATTGAGGACAAAACTATTCCAGTTGTGTATAGAAAGCGATAGCGGTAGTACAGTAATACCCCGCTTTACGCGAGGGATACGTTCCTAAAAAAATCGCGTTAACTGAAATTCGCGTATATCGAGGTTTATGATTAAACATAGTCAAAATTTAATACAAAAAAATACAAATCATTTTAATCAATCACTTTAATTCTAAGAACACTTTATGCAATACATACTCAATACATCTATTGTCTTTTGGGTAGCGTTTTGTTTACGTTCTTGTAAAATACGTTCATAACACCCAACACTGTTTTTAATTTTTTGACACACGGTCAAGACACGGTCATCATTATTGTCTATACTCTGCAATATGTCCAAACCGTAGGGTTAAATTATGAATTTATCTCCAATAAATGTTAAAACAAAACTGTCAGCCGACCGAACTAACATTACGGTACAAATGAACACACGAAACGAACGAGGAAATCCCCATAGAACAAAGTCGAAGGACGGGGAATTCCCAATTCTTCAAAGAGAATATTCAGAGAAAGCGGGGATCCCGCGACCATAGAGAAGTTAATGACTAAATATGTTTATACGCACTCTTTCGCGTAATGCGAGGCATTTGAGCGCGAAATTTGAAATTCGCGTTATAGTGAAACCGCGCTTAACGGGGTCGCGCTAAGCGGGGTATTACTGTACTTGTAACTTGTACTTTTTGAGATACAAGATTGTGGAAAATTACCGACGATATGCGTTTTGATTTAATTTATATTTTATGTGCTCTAGAAAATATATTCTGATAAAAATTATACTATTATTGGAAAATGAGCGTTTGGCAAAATACAGGGCGCAGTAAGGGCAATTAGCAAACAACTGATCGTGTCTTACCCTACACTTGTATCGTTACACTCTAAGAAACGAGGATGAGCGACTTGGTAACAAACTATCTCGAAGAAAAACTCCTGTGATGAGCTCCATTATAAATCCATATCGACACCCTCGACAAACAAAGCAGTAACTTGCGTTTGGTTGTTTTGAAAAATTCCTAATTATCCATACCAATCGCGGGATTGGAAAACCTAATCAGGTCGTTGGGGTGTTGGTTAATGCACGTTCGGAGAGGACTAGGATACAACAAAAAAATGACTTTCGATTACTGTGTATAATTTGGAACGCAGTATTTTTTTCAACCCAGGCATCAAGAAAATAGTATAAAATTCAAAACCTATAAAATATGTTTCAAGTAGCCATAACAAAAAAAAAACGTTCCGAAAAAAATAGTAATATATTACCGCTCTTATTCTTTATTGAATTTCCTGTCACTTGCCGTGATAAATGGCGGGAAATTTAAAATATCGTTTGTTATTTGAGGAAAAGTAGCGCGCCAAAATACGAGGACGGGCGTGAATGGAGGAGTTGAGTTGATGCCCGGGCGGCACTAATAAATTCTTCATGATAGGAAAACTGTATGTGGGTGGACACTCGCTCAGATTTCTACACATTGTCCTTTCGTCGGACACACAATGGTAGTATCAATATTTGAAAATGGTTAGTGTCATAAACAAAATAAAAATATATGATCGATCGTTTAATAAATTATATAATACTTGAGCATAGAATTTTAGCCCTTTTTGACGACTAAATTAAGAAACTAAATAGCTAGCTTTGTAATTGATTTTGTTTACAAAATATTGTAATAGAAAAAGATTTGTGGTGTTGTAATATTTTTTATTGTTTCGTTTAAAAAATATTAATTATATTTGAACATCAATTGCCTATAAGATAATAAAATGTCATATTTTTCAATAATCAGTTAATAGAAAACTAATGATAATATTCGAATGCAATATCTGATTTGAATGATAAAAATACCCTCCTCCTCCAGCCTTTCCTTTCCAGCTTGAAAATGTAATTAATCTTTGCACACATAAAATTTCAAGAAATTATTTCGACATTGATGATATTAAAATAGATTTATATTATTAAGATACATTTATTTATACGCCGAATATCATATGATTCATATTGAATATATTCAGGATGAGCGTTTGGGGTCCAATTCTTGGTACCGTATATATTCGGGATGAGCTTCCCAACAGTTTAAGTCAATAAAATAAATTGTGTACAGTACTTATGCAACATGAACAAAATATGTATTAAATACAATTGATATTAATTGAATTTGGTACTTGTTAAGGCTGTGGAGTCGGGTAAAAAGCGATTCCGACTCCGCATTGATTATTTCAATAATTTTCGTTTAACTTACATATATTATGTATATCATCATATTATCTTTAGTCAAACTAGCATGCAGTGGCAAACACTATGGACTCTAGTGGTGGAATACACATCATTTAGAAAGATTGAAAAATGGGTCGGAGTCATAAGATTTTTCCTTTCTTTTCTCCCGACTCCAACTTCACAGCTCTGGTACTTATTTATAACATGACCTTATATGAAAATAATGATACGTAAAATACTCGGAAGGTAGTCGATCCTTAGATCGGCGTACCTAAAATTAGTGTGGCATATTGGATTCCGTGTACAATCTATGGCGAAAATAATAAGCGTCTGCTTTAGCAAAGTCGGTGAACAGTGAGATTTTGAAGAAAGGAATCTCGGCAAACTTTAGATTAAAGCTGCTATCGTCTTCCGCTTGATAACACTTTCACAATAAAATTGTGTTCGATAACACGTTTGGGTATCGGAGGGATAATTAAGAAACGTCTCTCAAACGGGCACCAATGATCAGTGATGAATCACAATGTAATTAATGTATTTGAAAAAAGCTTATGTATGGTATTGAGACACGGGGGTAGCATTTTATTTTAAAAAAACTTTGTAAGTGTTTGGTATTATTTTAATAGCAGAAATTGGCATTTACCCTTTGAGTAATATCGCCTTACCGGTACGGCAGGGTATTTTGTAACTTATTTTTTCTATTTCCACTGTCATATCTTTCTTTGAATCATTGTTATTTATTCAGCTATAGATACTACAAAAATTATCATTAATTTTTTCGAATGAACAAAAGGTTTTTTTAAGGTTAATATTTGTAAACAAATCAGCATTAAGAGAAAAAATCAACTTAAGTAGAGCGCCACATGCCCACAGGTGAAAGTAAAAAGATCTAGTCCCTAATTTGAAGTAATAGACATAAGAAAAATATTTTTAAGTTAAAATGCATTAGTTTATTTTACACTTTTAAATATGCGTAAAAAATCTAAAAAGTATTTACTTGTTAAAATAATATGTAATATTCTATCAAGATTAATAATCTATACCCAAAAAAAACTTAAGTAAAAAAAGTCACTACTCAAAGGGTAAAGAAACAAAAAAAATCCATTCGGAACGTGTCAATTAATATATATATACATACATACTTTAACCGCAGAAGTTTCCACTTATTAATGTGCGTTCAACATTGTTCCGCGCGCGAACGCTGTGCGCGTAATTTTCTGCACAAATGTGTACGCTATGAATTTGTGTGCTGCACATGATCCGTTGGTTATCGGTTTAATGACATCAAAAAGGCTAGTGTATGCGTCTTTTGAAGCAATGGCTGCGAAAGAATTCAGCAGCAATATTTGTTGAAATATAGTGGAATGTTGAATTTATTTAGGAGCTTAAAGACGAGTACATAAGGCAGTGCATATTGTTGGACGATAAGCGTTTTCGCAAAATCTGTCAATTTTTTTTACATAGATAATCTCTTCACTGACAAATAACAAACAAAAACTAGCTGATGAAAAGACTGAAGCAAGGTTTCGCGCACATTCAAAGTAGTTGTGCGTTTAAAATATTTGTACGCACGCATGATGGGAGCAAATTTTATTCCGCGTACAATGCTTAAGTCAATACCCAGCATTATATTTGACGTCAGTTATATTCCGTAAAATAAACATTAAGCTTTATTTCCCTTCGAAAAAAATATAAAAAATATTTAATACCAGATTAGCATCACCGCCGCCACGTCAATTCTACTCAAAAAGTTATTAGTTAACATTACTACAGTGACGTAAACGATTTCAATTTTTTTACTTGAAATTAAGAAATACATGAACAGTTGTTATAAATTTCAGGCGGGAAAATATTAAAACTGTTACCGCGTCAAAATTTCGCTTCTAAAAAATTACTGCCACTCAAAACCTAAATTCCAGAGAGAAAAAAGAATTTTCCATAATTTCTTGTATATAATGATAAGTGACGATTCCGTAAATTTATGAAATTATTCCCGGTCAGGTTATTTTTCTAAAATATCTTAAAAATCAGAGAACTTTTATTCTGTTCCGATACTTCAATATTGGTATATCTCGTTTCCTTTATGAAATATTACCATATCTAAAATTGCCCAAAAAACAATTTTTACGGAATATATTTCTAGATTTCTTGATCCAGTAACCACTAAAAAATATGTGTATCTTTGTTTTTATTTATCTCTTCAATTGTACAGAGAACGTTTGAGAAGTTCTTATCACTAACGACCCGGTTTCGCCTTTCGGCATCTTCAGGCGTTCAAGTACACGGATGAACTTGAGCTGACGTTTAGTAAATAAATGTATCGTGTTTATATAAGAAATAAATCTATCACTATGTTTAAACCCATTCCTGGAGAAATGGATTAACGGTTAATCATGTAATAGTAGTGAGTAATTTCAAGAATTATATTTATTTTGTTTGCTGGAAAGTTTATAATTAGCATACAAGATATACTATACAATATAATATACAAGAGTGGGGAATTCCGCAGATTTGCCCGCTCATTTAAAATTGGTTAACAATTGAACGGTGCCCTATTTATTTCAAAAATTTTAGATTCAAATCTGTAGGCATTCTCATGGGTTAATCCATTTCGCCAGCGATGATATTAGCTTAGTGAAAAAACGTGTATGAATGTACATAATTTAAACGATTCAAATTTTAAAAAGACTGTCTTTTAAATAACATAAAAGATATGTATTTGTATAATTTTTATATGCACAACATTATATATTGTGGAATATAGTCGATTCAGTGTGTCTGAGCTAGGCGATATTCATTTACCATACTCAACTTAAAAACCGTAAGGATTAAAAATAAAACACGTTTTTGTACTAACTCCAAATTTATTTAGGAGTCAGTATTTGTTTCCGGACGAAGGTTAAAATTTTCATCTTGATACGCAAAACCGGTACTAGTCACCTATTAAAAAACATGGAATGATTACAAAAGTGTTTTTACCATCTTTTTTAAATTATACATTCCCTCCAATAATTGACAGCGAACACCTTAAAAGTGATAGATAGATACTGTGCTTAGTACGGTAGAGAAGGAACTCAATTTTAGTATTTTGAGATGGGGGGTCGATAGTTGCGTACAGCTGCAAGGAATCCTTATGAAATCTGAATGAAAAGGGTCTATTCATAGCAGATGAGAAAATACCTTCGTCGCACGACAAAATTATGATTGATGCCGAAAAGTCCCACAACCTCACCTCACTCTCGCATAGCATAACATCTGCATAGATGTATCATAATAATAAGTATACCACTATGGCTGGACTGGTGGTCTTTTGAGAAGACGTTTAGCGATGAACGCTAATGACAGTTCACTGTGCCACAATTCTACAGTACAACGAACCAGTCACAGTTTGCGTGTTTGCAAATTTTATGTGCTAATGACATTATTTAAAATTAAGACAGTGACAAAAAAATACCGGAGACGCGAATTTCATAGATAGTAAATACAGTGGAACCACTCATAACGAGTAATTCGCATAACGAACAAAACAGATTGTGAAAAAACAGCTCCCTTAACGAGCGACATTTCGGATATCGAGTGACACGGAGTTTTGGAAAGATTACTTTCACATCGTTGCTTGTCTCAAGATGATTGTCAAGGCGTGGGAAGGGGTTACCGAGAGAACCCTCACTTCAGTTGAAAGAAGCTTTGCCAATACCATGGGACTGGAGGTGGATAACAACGATATTGATGAGCTTGTGAAAGAGTGCAGTCAATAGCTGACCACCGAAAAGCTTATGGAGTTGCATCGTTTTTCACAGCAAGAAGTTATGGAGGAGAGTTTGTTAGTGGAGGAGGAGGGAGTAGCAGAGCAACAATCTTCTGGCGCACTAAGAGAAAATCTGAAAGCATGTGAAACTGTCGCATCGAACATTGCGAGGCATCGCCCTAATAAGGAGGTTGATATGCGTTTTACAAATTTATTCAATGATAATGCTGTCACATTTTCACCAAGTTTTGAAGCGTCGGAAAAAACAAATGTCTGCTAGTAAAAAAGAATTAATTATTTGTCATAAATAATGAACTAGTTGATTTTTATCGTTTTTTTCAAATTCCAGGTTGTTATACTCCTTAACAATCTATAAGTATGTAATTTTACTTGAATACACGCTAAAATATAGTGTTTTTTTTTCGGCATGGAACGCATTATTGTATTTTACATTGTTTTATATGGAAAAATTGTTTCGATTAACGAGTGTTTCACATAACGAGTAAGATTCTGCAACGAATTAAACTCGTTATGAGAGGTTCCACTGTAGTATTTTCGATATATTCGGATATATTTTGATATTAATTTAAAATTCATAACGAAGCAGTCACTTCTGTCTGCAGTCTTGTCGAAGAGGCGAAATATTTATTAGACTTAGTTAGAGTTGTTAACACAACCAGTGAAATATGTTATCATGCAGCTCTCTTAATGGATATGTTTAACATTACGAGCACTTTTTGCTAGTCATCCATTCGTCTGCTCAAGGGAATGAGAAGAAATTTACTTGCAGGTATCAAAAATAGGATTCATAATTTTCACACCGTTTTAAATATACGCGGCGAGTAAAACGGAATCACAGATGAAAGCTGAATCGGGTATTCCCTAAAAATCCTCCGTCAGCCGCATCACCTGTTTGAATCAATTTGTAAAAAATAGCCCGGCGGGTAAAAATACAAAATGCAAAGGACTTTTGTTGTCAGGGCAACAGATGGCCAGCGTGGATAGCGGGCTGATAAAAACACTCGCAGCCCGAGGATTTCACCACGCTCGATTGCCTTTTCACAATATTTTTTATCAGGTCAAATGAAGCCTTATGAAGGCGTTTCGGGACATGTTTATAAAGAGCAGGCTGGCAACATAAGCTTACACTGGTAAGTCGGCATTTGAGAGCAGTTACAATAATTAGATCATAGGATATAAGAATTATTTGATAAAGCAAATTGTAGATCCCTATCAAAGAATATGCTGAATAATTTACTGAATTTCTATTGTGTGTATTGTATGGAGTTCAACCAGGAATCTTACAATTCAATCGATGAACCGAGCTTTAATACGCCGTCTACGGCAAAGCTCATTGGCTTCATTATCAACAATAGTTATTTTAATTATGGCCATAAAACAAAATATGCCGTCGAGCAAGCAAATACATCTTAAAAATGAACGTCACTGTAGAATTAGGCTTATGTTTTTTATGAGTTTTAGGAAGAATAATATTATCAGATATTCTATAAAAGGAAGAAGTACATTTTGATTTAGTGGGATTTATTATAACAAGAGGTGTAACGTTGCCCTTAGAATTGTTATTTTTAATTAATTTCTATCGGAAAGAAGTGTTATATTTCAAGCAATTTATTCAACAGCTGATGTTTATACGGTTGTATAGTATTCTTTAACGTGTTCCGCTCCCAGTATGAAGCATATAGAGTTCTTATGGATGCGTAGCGACAAAAGTTGATATTCAGTCGCCCGAGCTCTCTTATTTCGAAACGAATAAGGATAGAAGGACGGGGCTATGCCGTGAATGGGGATTGCAATACTGGTATTCCGGTATTCACATTGTTCTTCCAATACAGAAATACCGAGTTTGAAAATGAAAAAATATCAGAAAAATACAAAATATCAAATTTAAACTTCTGAAAAATTCCGGCTCGGTACTATAAAAAAATCTATCTATACATTAAATTTCAAATACGGACGATGAGATGAAAATGAGACAAAAATAACCTACAAATTAGGAGGATACATTCCATGTAAAAAAGATGAAGTGAAACATAGATAAATTAAAAACAGTGCAACTTCAAGCCCGTGTTAAAGTAAACCGTACAAAAGAAGAAAAAGGGCGTATATTGAAACAACAATATGTGTAGTGCCACTAGGCTTATTATTTTCCAAAATAATGTTCCTACGTAATTACGTTTCTTTTTTGGTTTTACGAGCGTTATTTGTATTATTTTCCCAGCTCGTTGATGTGAGCTAACTGACGCTTTTCGCTATATGAAGTCAATTTATTAAAACACTCGCTTTGTGTTGGCAATCTAAACATGCTTTTCTTCGATGCAAGACTTTTTATGTTTGCTACGTGTAAATTTCTTGAAACATTTTTTACTCTTCAAATATTGGCAAAGTCTGATCCTTTGTAGGCGATTTCTTTCAAAGCCTTTTCAAACTTCCTAGAAGTTTGAAAAATTACGAGACAAATAATACTCCAGCCTTGAGATTCTCAATCGTTGAATGGTACAAAAAGCACAGTAGACTTTTTAGATGGAAATTTAAATAAAACAGATATAATTATATATTACCGATAAATTCAGCGATTGAATAATACAGTTTCAATTTAAAATGATTCGTTGATACAAAAAATATTTATGAGACGCGTATTGTTTCGATCATTTAGAAAACATCTTCGGAGAAAATAAAAAATAACAATTATTCAAATTGGTTTGAAGTATTTAACGAATTAACGCGAGTCCGCAGTTATCAGTTGCTGGGTAGTGGAAAGGGGATATAATTTCAATGGAAACAGAGTGAAGTTAAGGGATTCATTATTTGCCAGTATCCTAATTGCTAGTGAATGCTTTGTGTAAAAATTTGTTATTACAAAAGTAAAATACAATTTGTATTACTTATTCGATTTTTCCCGTACGAACAATTTCATAAATTGATTTATGGGATTGTATGGATAACCCATCGCCATATTACCCATCGCAAAGGCAAGCGGAGAATTTTAAATTCCACTGCTTAATATCACCAAAAATCAATTTGTGGATAAGTTTCGAAATGGTGATTTTAAGTAAAATCGTAAACTTCACATATGTTCGAGCTCTAAGCCGAAACATTGCGCAATTATTGCATAACATTGATTCTCATTAACACATAATACCCATGTGAATAATGATTCGAGACGCGATCAAGTTCTGTTCAAACACATTCTTTCAATTATGCCAATAATTATGCATACTTTTTTTAAAAAGGTTCGTGTCTTCAATTATTGAAGGATAGTTAGGACAGGACGTTCCACAGTCTTCCACGTTTTGTTAATATACAGGATGAAAAAAAATCTTAGAATAAAACTATCCAGACTTTACACTTTGGGTTGGTTGAACGACTGGGATATTTTTTGTGATTTTTTTTATTTTTAACTCGAATTAAGAAACTTCTGGTTCGCAGTTCAATAATTTTAACTCTGCGGGATTAGAGCATCCATAATGAATATTGATACGTTTGCGAATGATTAAAATACCGTAATTAAAAAATACTACCTAGAACCGTTTATTAACGTCGTGAAAAGCCAAAATGATTATAAAAAGTATCCTACAATAATTGAAGACACGAAGATTTTTTTTAAAGGTACAGTAGAACCTCGATTATCCGGATTTTCGATTATCCGGATTTTTTTCCGGAACAACTTTTTTATAAATTTGCTAATTTTCTCGTGGCGAATTGATTCCACTTTTGTTTACATATGTGATTGAGTGGATACCATTTTTTTTTTGTTGGAATTCGAAGAAGTCTTCAGGTTGAATATTACAATCAGAAAAAAACCCGGATGAATGGTGAAATTTTTAAACGATGGTTTGAAAAACAGATCATTCCAAAAGTTAAAAAAATCAAAACTGCATAGATACAAGAGGAAAAAAATATTATTATTAGATAATGCATCATCTCACCTATCAATAGAATGTTTAAGCGAGATCGATGAAATGTTAACGTTAAAATTTCTGAGAGTTGGAATTTCTTAGATTTGTCAACATTGATAAAATCATGGAACGAATTATTGAAAAGACTATTACAAAGTTCAAGTAACACACTAGAAATTGTTATAAGAGACATTATAAAATCAATAGCACAAATTTCAATATGTGCTGAATGTGCTGAATGTGTCGAATAATATGTTACCATGTGGTTAAATTTTGATGCGGACGATCATGGATATCAAACTTTGAATGATGTGAAAATAATTAAAGAAATATTTGTCTCAACAAGATCAAGAAGACGAAGAAGAGATATGCAAAGAAAGAGATATTGGTCCTGCTCATTCTAAGGATTTTCAGTGCTTAGATGTCGCCATGAAGTGGTTTGGATTTAAGCAAAAATCAATAAATGAATTTCTTGATAAAAAATAATTTAATACTAAAGCTTTATGTTAATCTAGACAAATAAAAAATATTTACACTGATTGTACATGTCTTTCCGTGTTAATTATGTTTTTTTCGATTATCCGGATTTTTCCTTATCCGGACTACCTTCATCTCCAATTAGTCCGGATAATCGAGGTTCTACTGTATGCATAATTATTGGCACAATTGAAGGAATGTGTTCGCCATCCCTGTCCTAGCCCCTTCCTATATTCTTATGTTATCCAAAAAATGTGAGTTAAATAAAAAAACAACTAGTTAACGTTAAAATAAAATAAAACAAGATCGAGATACTTCAATATAGGTCGACATGCTCCGTTGTCAACATGTCCGGGAGCCGGACATTTGTGAAAAAAAACATTTATTTTAAAATATGACCGGGACCGGTTTCCATAAGCGAGTAAGAGAAATCACGACGAAATACCGAGTTCTACCAAGTAGATGGCATATCGTGCGATGTTTTTTTTCGATTATAGAAATATTGTTATCGAATACATTGTCGAGTGGATAATTTTAAGCTCCGCGAAACTCGTTGGAGGCACGTTTTCTCAGGATATTATCTTGCCCCGGCCGCAACATCCGTTCGGCGGTCACTCAATGAACGAAACCGAGTACTTGTGTCCTATATAACAAACGAAAAACGTTTCACTTCAATCGGTCACTTAGTACATTCTCCAAGACTTAGCAATTTTAATAGCGCAACACAATTCCGAACTGAGAACATGCGCAGAAGTTAATAATGGCGAGCATTATTGAATTGAGTAATCATCAGATGATAATGCTCGTCATGAGCTAAACCGGTCCTGATCATATAAGAAACGTTGAATTATTACAAATTAGTGTTTTATTTGTTGAAAATCTTAATAGTGTTTGCTGTCCTATTTACTTGTTAGAGGAGACCAGTGTTCCCTTTAAGCTGTGCGCGTGTGCGCGCGCACACAACTCGCCGAGCGCGCGCAAATACATTACAACAGAGCGCACAAAAGTTACATCAGCTATATCACCACCAGAATAAATTAATTGACATTAAATAGTGTTGTTAATTATTGCCATTATTCAAAATCAACCCTTTCGTTTAGTAGGTCTAAATACCGTTATGTGGCGCACAAATCTTTGTATTTCTTGTCAAAATTGCACAGCCAATGTCTTTTGCGCACACAACCTTCCGAAAATCTGGAAGAGACTTATAATTATTAATACTTATGAATCTCATATGATAATCATAAGTAAATGGGAAAACTTCAATTTTGTTTTGGAACGCACACCTTAAATCAGCACGAACTTGTACCCTATTTTAACGACTTTTTCAGATATTTCTTATGCAACACAATCATAATAAATTTATGAATATTTAAACGCGCTGAAAGAACCAATCCCATCGCAAATCGCCACAAGTGGTAAATTTTACATACACAGCGATTGTAGCGGTTTCGAGTAAGGAATATTGCGGGACATATTCACAATACATTTTCCAGGCTGCAATCTGAAATTTTCTATTTCTACACTACGTTGCATGCATATTTGTCATAAGTGAACCATCAACTGTGACGAACGATTCAATCCATTTTTAAAACGTCTTTAAAATGAAATAACAAAGCACATGTATAACATTATTTAATAAATCTATCGGCCGCCGATGCTTAGTTGACTTCAACGTCGCAATTGAATCGTTAAAATAAGTTCACAAAGTATATCTTGTTATTATAAAAAGCAGGTGTTCAAATTATTAACAATTGTTGTGCACACTTCATGGGACACTTCTAATTCAAATTCCCATCTAAATATCATTATTTTTTCGTGTACTGTTTTATTTATAGGTGTCGAACGCATGGAGTATTCTATTTCATTTCACAAGAAACAATAATAACGCAGGGGTTAAGTTATCTATTGGAAGCATTGAAATCTATGATGTTTTTATATCTCCCATCCACCCCATATCATCATAAAAATGGGGCGTAGACAAAACGACTAGGAAAATTTGAGAAATTGACTTAAAAATATATCTCATAAAAAGAAGTTCCACTGAAATTTTTCTCCAGGAAACAAAATGTTTCACACTGAGAGCGGCAGGGTTCAAATCATTAAGAAGAGTTATAATATCCAGATTGAAGAAATAAAATACTCATTTGTACTAATTCCACTTTTATTTTATATGCTAAGAGAAAACAATATAACAGTGTTATTTATACAATATTGTATTTTCTTATCAGTTGATAATTGCTCGACAAAAGCGAAACCGGTCCCGATCATGTAAAATAAAAGTGCTAATTAGTACAAATGAGTATTTTATTTTTCGAATATAATGCTTTTCCGCCAAGTGATATCCAGATTGAAAAATCACCAAGCCAGTCGTGATCACCTAGTTAATCATTATAAAATAATTTTTAAAAAAAGGGGTTCGACATCTTTTAGATTTCATATACTTCGCAAAACCATTCCCAAACTTTACCATAATTGATAATTTAAGACAGTGAAACATTATATTTGCATGAAACTTTACATTTAAAAAACAGGAATGTTCAAATCAATATCGTAAAATGATGGTTTTATAATTAATCGGAAAAAGAACAATAATGATAAAATAATTATTGAGAAAGCGTTGTTTCATGATAAATGAATAAATCAGGCCGAGAATAAGGATGCGAAACGCCAGGGTGAGTTTTACTGAACGTGGAAGAAGAAAACCAATCAATCATACTACTCCCATACCCATTTTGACATAAAGTACTTTACGATCAGGGTGTAACGTGGGGATAAATCAGTGATTAAAAACTATAAATTAATTTTGTGTTCACTTTTTTACGCGAGATTAAAAAAACTTCTATATTCATTTTACATTATTCGCTACCGCAATTGACGTTATGAAAGAAGATGCTTCACAAGTATGTTATGAGGTGAAAAAATATCAATGCTTTTTAGTTCTACAAATATAATTTAATTAAAAGTTGATAGCTGTGTCGGTTAACATCCTCGTCTGAACAAATGTGACAACAGTATAGTCCGACGAGGGCGAAAACCGAAACAGCTATCAACTATAAATAAAATAATAATTGTTTACCTAAAATACATTGATTTTGTTCACCTTATTATTATAATAGAATTCTACCAAATGCCAATTCAATCAATTTGCTTCACAAGTGCTCAAATGTGGTTCCTATATAAGGAAGTTTTGTAAACAAAAGGCATTCAATATAATTTATTATTATATTTTTCAATAGTTATCCTTAGTAAAACGAAATAAGAATTGAAATAAATGTCATCAGAACAGTGGTCGTTTAATAATAAATCTTCCACTTTTTTTAGCAATATGCATATCGACTGTGGAAAGGAAAAAGGACGTAACCCACACATATCAAATTTTACAGGAGGCGCTAAAAACGTGTTTTGATGATTTGGTGACATATGCAAATTATGAATTATACACAACCCTGAAGTGCACGGAGACTTCTAAACTGGTGTTTAATTGACATAATCTAATATTAATTGAAGAAATTGTCTAGGAAAAATCTTTATTTCAGTCTTTTTTCTTGGTTTTATTTTTTTACAAGGTCATTTTTTCAAACTTAAAAGCTAAATTTAGATACTAATTCGGCATTTGCAGCTTGCATCCTTTTGATAGAACGTGTATCAAGTTTGATACATTGTTATTATCGAAAAAAACCTGTTTTGAAGAAACTGTGGGTTAAGTCCTTTTTCCTTTCCACAGTCGATATATATATGCGAAGCATATGAATTCCTCGTGAAATGTAACATCACAATCAAGTATTTTTATGAGAACTAGTTGTTGTCTAGTAGATCAACCTCTCGGTTTCGGAGGATAAGAATATAATGATGCCGCTAGGAGTATGACTAGTAGAACCCAATCGTGCTCGTTACGTCACATTTTTTGGATCTGACAAATGTTAGGGATTTTCTGCGACGATTAACAAATTAATTTATGAAACTGCCACCGTGAGGATACTAGCAATGGCCACTCGGCTACAGGCCGGACATACGATATCGTTGCGCGTCGCTGCAATAATAAATCAGTAATACCAAAACTTTACAGATTGCCAAATAACTAGTTTCGCATCGCAAGTAATTGAAAGAACTTATGTATGTAATAGACCGACATCACGGACCAAGCCCAAAGAAAATCCCTGTGCTAAGACACGACAATGTACTCGAATATAGGTCGACCGTAAAGGATTAAAGGCAGGGGGCAGAAAAACAATAGCTCTGTTCTTCTGCGTACTTCTGAAGGTTCGCAAACTGCTTTCGAATTAGAATCTAAAAGCATCGAATTAGATTATAATTCGAAAACAGTTTGCAAGCCGTCAGCAAGCCGTCAGAAGTACGCAGAAGAACATAGCTAATGATTATCCTTCGAAAATATGTCCCGTTTTAAGTATAACAAAATAAAGGCACGTCGAAGAGAATACTATGACTTCCAACGTTAAATGTTGTAGTGTCGAAGAATCAATGCATATTCGAACATCTGATAATAACTTTATTTTCTATACAACCCAAGAAAGGTGTTGGCATTTTTAATTGTCATCCCCAATCACTTAAAGTCTTGATCAGGGTTCGTGTGAAGAGGGTAGAAGGATCGGACAAAGTAAATAATGTACCGTGAAACCTCTTTAAAATGTACCCAAAATTCACTTTATCCTTATATTTGAGTGCAGTTTCTGCCATCACGTTTCATTTAAATACATTTTATTTACCGCAATTTGCGTCTGAAATATTAAAAATTCAATTTAAATGATGTACATTTGAAGATGAATTGAAGGCAATAAAAGCTTATATATAACACTAACATTGGTGACGTACACGACAAAAACTTCAAATAAATTTATTGAATTGATAGAGTTAATAACGCAGGAATATGAACTAAGCCAATTTGTGTATTTTTAAAATATGAAATATTATAAATCTGCTCCTAATTTACGTTAACCCTATGTTTGCATATTTTTCATTAGTCCCATCAAAAACGTAAAATGGTGGTTCCACTGTATCTACGTAGATATCATTTTTAAAATGGCGCAAGCATTGCTTAGTAAATATAATATATTAAAGATACCGCATTAGTCCTAATATAACGCAACTTGTTTATTCGGAGCAGGATTGAAAGAAAAAATCAAATATGTACAAGATAAAAATTTGATGATGCAGGTTCTCTAGCGACTGTCGCTGTAGTGCTCAAATCGTATTGTCATCGAATACTTTTATCGATTTGAAGTCAATTATTTTTTTTCCACGTGGTCAACATTTCTTTTAGTGACACGTAAGCAACTGAACGCTGTCAATTTACACAAACACGCCAGACAGTTCTTGCTATAAATATAATACATTTCTAATATACGTTATGTTTACAAGACGCAGAATAAAACGCAAACGCTTTTCATCAAAAAAAGTATTTGTCATTATTCTGAAATTTGTGTTTTTGGATTAATGTTATTAGAATTATTGAGAAAAGTCAGCTACCCGGGAAAGTTGGTTAAAAAATTCATTAACCGTTTTGAGTGTGAATTCCAGTCGAAGGATTTACATGGCTGCCTAATTTATGAAATTCAGTGAAAAAAATACTTGAAATTATTAGACAGATAGTAAAAATAAGTGACCCGACGGCTTTAATTTTATTTATGTCGACAGAACTGTCTCAATTTCACAAAAAATAAATATGGCAGAAAATGTTTATTGAATTATTACATTATACAATGTACAATAATGAGTAGCCAAGCAGGGCATATGTGAATTATTTAAGGTGTGAATGTCGAGGGAGGGTCAATATTTAAGTAAATTTGGCAGGGTAATAAATATGTAGATACATTCGGATTAAAGAAGCTATGCAAATGTTCACGAAAGCTCAAAAGGTACGGGTCCGGCACAAGGACTGTTCATATTATTTTATTGTTTATGAATAAATAAAAGGTATCGAATGTTTATGACTAAAAAATCGAGAATGGTATACCGCGCAGAATATATTAGATAAATGAAATAGACAGCGATTTATTTTTATTAATACGGTTATTATGTAACATTGTACACAAGTTTCTATATATTATTCATTTGACTGTGGAAAGGAAAAGGGACGTAACCCACCCATGGCAAATTCTACAGCAGGCACAAAAAACGTGTTTTAATGATTTTCGGACATATGCAAATGATTAAATATGTACACAACCTTGAAGTGCACGGAGACTACTAAACTGGTGTTAAATTGACATAATTTAATATTAATTTAAGAAATTGTCTAGGAAAAATCTTTTGTTCAATCTTTTTCTTGGTTTCAATTTTCACAAGCCCAACTTTTTTCAAACTTAAAAGCTAAATTTAGATAAACTTATTCAGCATTTGCAGCTTACATCATTTTGATAGAACGTGTATCAAGTTGGATACGTGGTGATTATCGAAAAAAAACTGTGGGTTACGTCCTTTTTTCTTTTCCACAGTCGAATGTTTTCAATATAAAAAGTCAACAGAGTAAATACATTACATACTTTATTGATTCGTTCCTTTTTGTAAGTTGCCAATATGCTGCGTATAAAGAAGGAAATAGGTTTGAGGAAAGTAGAGGTGAATCAATTTAGAGATAATTTGGGTTTGGGTGTTATTATCATATTTGGTTTTTCTTATTAATTTTTAAATGAATAAAGTTGAATCAGTGCAAATTACTTACACTATATATTTGTAACACTAGGTATTATAATAATATTTTTGAAAACTATTAATTTACTAAAAAATAAAGGTAGTTCTTATAACTAAATTTGTCATCTGCTGCACATTATTATGAAAAGATAGTTTTGGGTTTTTTAATGATATTTCAAGTGATAAAATGTGTTATTTCAGTCTAAGTTTCTACTCGTCACACCTTAATTTAACGCATGTTATTATCGCAAAACGACATACCTACTTAAAATATAGTGTATAGACATTTTAAGTAAACTTAAGTCCTCTATCTCGAAGGAAAGAAATATTTTACTATGCTGATAAGATGATTAATATCAGTGTTATAAGTATGTATGTTAGTTGTATGTTTGTATTATTATAAAAACTGTTTCGGAAACGATTAACAACGTAGTTATTTTCAAACTTATCTATGTTTTAATGTATATGGATACTTATTATATACATTTTCTCAAATCAATTTCACATGCAAACAAATTTCAAAACAACATTAAAATGTACACCTGTTATTCATGTACATAATTTCTTATTATCGTTTTGAAATACCGAGTGAATATAAATATTATATATTTTTAATACAGTTTCATTAGTAATAATTATGTGTGAAAATAATGATGTGTCATTGCATTTTAAAAAAAAAACATGGCATATTATGTAGTCCATTGTATAAACTTATACTTCATTATTATCGGCTGGTAATAACTACATCAGGTGTAACGTAAACTTTATGCATGCGATTATTTTTCATAATAATTGTACAATCATTTACAACAGGTTTAATATTATTGTAGGACAATTATTATAATAATGGAATAGACAATAATTCTATCTTCTTCATTTACGAAATACCACTATATAGACAGACATTGGTGGTACAAATTGAATAACCCATACATCACTTACAAGCCGAAAAACATGTTAATTTAGAGTGTTACGCATGACTTTAAAACTAATTGAAATTGCGCTTGGATCTCGCGATAAATAATAGTATAATGCTTATACAAATTTCAGATGCCATCATAAGTACATACAAGTGTCAAATTTTAAGTTTTGACAGTACACGTTTCACTTGATGTTAAATAATGATCTAAATACTTAAATCTTATGTATTCTTGCCATCGTGAACTATTGCAGGCCATTAAGCAGTATAATATAAATTTATAAAGTAAACAAATTCGAAAAACGAGTAATAAAGCAACATTTTTTTTAAATTTTGTGGGAACTCTTGTTATGATTTTTTCAACAAAGATAATTATCCTGCAGTACATCAACCGCAATACAGTTATGTCTTTACATGCACAATTATTTCATCGATAAATACCAAATAATCATTGTAAATACCGGGACGGGATACATTGTTTATCATCATGAAGTTTGTCATGCTAGGTACTTATTATAAGGCATATGGGGCGTTTACAGGGTCACTGACAGAAAAGCGAAAGAATACATTAAAATAAATAAAAAGTGAAAAATACTTACACCACCATGCCGTAGGCACCTTCCCCAATGTATTGTAAATTTGTGTAACGCGGTCCCACTTCAAAAACTTGACCTCGCACAATTTCTGCATTCGGATTAGCGTTAGCGGTACTTGCAGCTTCCGCCATTTTGACAATACAAGATTCCATAGAAGAAAACAGTTTGTAGATCGGGTACTCCTACTTTGATAAGAATGTCACTTTTTTATCCTCTTTATGGCTACTCACAATAACATAAAATTGTCTTTGACAGAACAGTGAAGTTAAGTAGTGCTAAAATTCGATAAATATGGACCTTGTTCACATTCCAAATCAAATTTAATAAATACAATAATATTTTTTCTTGAATACATATATTTTAATTAACAATAAAATCGTATTATTTTTAATCACTTACTACCTACTTACCAATATTACTAATTACTCCAAACTTATTTGCGATATTAGAATTCTTTTACACTAAGTAAAATTTGTCATGTCTTCAATCCCCTATACCAGGGGTGAGGAACCTTTTCTTCTCTAAAGGCCGCATTAATTTTTTTGATTTGACATAAGGCCGCAGTAAACATTGACTAGGGAATCTTTGACCGGAAACAGGAATTTACAGTCAGAATGTCAAGAGTTTACAAATTTACATAAATTTACATTATTACAGACTTGGTCAGAAGGCCGCACCAGAGTAGCCAAAGGGCCGCAAGTTCCCTAAGCCTGCCCTATACTTTCCTGTCAAATTAAATTATGCAAAATGGCATAAGTATGTATATATATTTGTATATGTGCGAAAAAAGATGACGTAGATTGTATATCAGAAGATTATCTAGAAAATATTAAGTAAAAACAACAAAGGAGACTAGTAAAGGGCTTGAACTTTTATATTGTTTTATTGAGTAATTAAAATGAGAACTAAGCTATTAAAAACAATACATTTAATAAGAATACAATACCTATACAAAAATAAATATAATGAGGGTCTCAAGAAATAATTTTCAATTGTAATTGTAATTTTAATTGTTTAACACAACACAAAAACATATTATTATACGAGAAATAAAGCATGGAAACTAAACAAGTAATGCAAAAAAAAAAGAAAAATTTACAAGCCACTGGCGCACAATAATAGAGATTGGTAACTAGGTAATAATTAGAAGGATCCTATGAAAATATAGCATTTTACAAATCATAATATAAAAAATAGGTCAGATACGACAAATGATTATCAAACCAATTCAAGAGGTTTGATAATCATTTGTAAGCACCCATTGCTCATGATAATATGCCGTGAGGTGATGCCAATTTTGCTGCTGTACCTTCATTGTGAAAAATCAAATAATCTGTCCCATCTTTTATGTTGGTCAGTTTTTTTTTAATTTGTGAGGTGCTGCGGAAATTAGAATAAAACTTTGAAGTGTCATGAAGGAAAAAACTGCTGAGCACTGCCATAGAGAATAAAAAGCTTTAACAGGGCAAACGCATGCATAAGAACATTACAATGAGAAAACTAATAAAAGATCATAATTTTATCATACAATTGATAACTGCAGTTTTCTTTAATTGATATGGTCCACTAAAAGTCCAAATGATCAACATTGGAAGCTGATATTGCTTACTTTCGTCGTAAAACTAAACGCAACAACATATATCTTAGGCACTCCAGGGCTTAAGTTTAATGTGAAAATTGTACAAATTTTCTACACTTGCAGGCTTCCCCTTTTAACATTTTTTAAGTGTTCAAGTAAAAGGGATGAAATCTTATTGATACCGAACAATTTGTTTAAAAGTTTTCTTTACCAAAAATTTTATAGTATTTTAAAACAAAGTCCGGAAAATATTCCATTTGCTGGTTGTCAATTGGAGTTCACCCACTCTTCAGATGTCGGCAGACAAAACCAGACTCGCTAATGACAAATGTCATGGAAGGCTAAAAAATTAAAAAGATTTAAATGAAATAACAGATTAATAGTAATTATCTGGAATCACCTAATTGTAGAATTCTTAAAAAATAATTTACATAATTGATAATAATGATGTTATAAAATACGTGGATATTTACTTTACAAGAAGTTATAAATTTATTTTCAATTTTGTACTAAACTGCTCTGAACATCAAAACGCTTGACGTGTATGCATCATACTCCCATAATTTATACATGATTATAGTAAGTTTTTCCATTGGTACGTATGTGGTAAGAATAAAATATCACTGGATTTGTATTACAATTCAAATATTTAACAATCATCAAAATTGAGCGCTTTGTTAGGAACAAAAATCAAATCTTGTTTAATTTTCTCATCTACATTTCGTAGAGAACCGCACAACTGTACCATATGCTTTTTGGCAGTTGACTTCTTGGCAGACTTTTTCAACGGAGTCTTCAGCGGAGTGCTTTTAATTTCAGGTGACAACTTTTCATTGTAGCTTATTACATTTTTGGGACTGAGAGGTTTTATGTTAGTTATGTTCTTCATATTATTGTGACTGACAAGATTATCAGTCTTCTTAAAAACATCCGCATTTTCCCAACCCTTTGATAGTCTCGAACAACGTCTGACAGGTGTAGCGACATACTTAGATTTGACAGTGACGGTGTTTCCGTGCAATCTATAAAACAAAAAAAATCATAAAACAATTGAATACATTATAATATAAAATTTAAAATAACTTAGATTATTCCACGTATTGTGCTACAAACCGTGACACGTGTTTCGCCTCATTCAGAGACATCCTCAGACAATCTTACTTTCACAAATGTTTGTTTGAGTACGAATGAATTTAATTTTACTATACTGATATATTATAAAAATAAAAACGGGAGGCGAGGAGGGGATGATAGATAAACAAACAAACAATTATGGTAATACAAATGATATTTACGTTAAGAAATGATTAACTAATGAGTTGCATCAATTAGAAATGGTTAAACTGTTGGAAAATAAATTTAGCAGTGGCGGACAACCTGTTTTATTTAAGATATTATTTAAAAATATTTCTTTATTGTTGATACTTTTATTTATTTCTAAAAATTCTTGCCTCCTTGCCTCCCGTTTTTATTTTATTTTTATTTTTATAATAGATCAGAATAGTAAAATTAAAATCCATAGTTCTTCTTCTTCATAGTACTTAAACAAACATTTGTGAAAGAAAGATGGTCTGAGGATGACTCTAAGAGAGGCGAAACACGTGTCACAGTTTGGAGCACAATACGTGGAATAATCTAAGTTATTTTATATTGAAATCAACTTCCACAAAGCTACTGCCGAGTCCATCAAAAGTATGAATAATTATTTCTATTTCTATCCCATAAAAACAGTGTTTATGAACCGGGATGCTTTCATATTTTTAAAATATACCCAAAATTCTATAAAAAAAACTTAAATTCCATAGTGGGGGTACGTTCCATACATTTTAAAATCTACATCACTTTAAAACAGCGAGTTAAAATATACCCTAAATCGCATAAAAAAAAGGAAAAACACGGCGTAACATGCTCTCGATGTAATCTTTAATATTTTTATATATCGTAAAATATAGTACATTTTTAAAAAAATTGCATTTCTAAAAAACTGCATAACTTCAAAATCGCTTAAAACAGGATTAACTGTACATATTTACTTAAGTTTAGTTATATTTCGTTTTTATTTGAGGGCAGAGCAAAGAATAATTTTCCTGTGATAGTGGAAAAGGGGGCAAAGCTTCAATAAAGTTTAAAAAAAGGCACTGCACTATTTCTAAATTTAGTTTTCACTAGTCTTAGAAAATATGAAAATAAAATTATTATGAATTTTAAAGAATATACATTTGAATTAAAATATTGGTTCCTGTAGGACCAAATTTGAAGTAATCAATGAATTATAAAAACATTAAATGAGAAACGACTACACTATTTGCAATGCAACTCGGCCAGTCGCAAAGTACCAGATTGTCGCCAGTGCGTCAGTGTGTGTGGGCACTAAGATATAACTGAAAACATCTGAGGCATCGGCAAGACTTAGGAATCAATGAAATTTAATAGTTAACACCGAGATTACTTACTCTTCAATATTTTTCTCTTGAATTGCGAACCGAATCAGGGTGGATTTAAATACATTTTTGACTTCAAGCAATTTAGAATCGTTTTCAGAGATTCCTTTAGTTTCATTGGGATCCAATTTCAATTCCATAAAACTGACCAGAAGTGCGTCAAGTGAATTCTCAATTTGGGAAGGCTGAAAGTAAAACATTTCCATAATATATTACAGATTGTCTCTCATCACCTCGCTGCAGATCGTTGAAGAGATAGATTCATAATTTGTATTTAGTAGTAATGAAAAAAGATCATTTTTGGCAATAATTATACATATTTCTTCAGAGGTTTCAGTTGGCAGTCTTACAGTCTTCAAATTCGAGACACGGATCTAATAATGGTTTTGAGGAACCCCAATATCAAAATTCACGACAAAGAAAATTGTATATATGGATGATTCCTTGTTGGATGATTTTTTAGTATTTTTTCAATTATATTTTTTACATAGGCTTTTTGCGTTTTAAGACTATCAAATTGACCAGTAATTATAGAATAATAATAATCTAATTTACAAGCTATCTGAGTAATTTATATGCAGCGCTGATAGTTTATTTCATCGCTCTTGGTCCATAATTGAATTTGCAACCTAACTGCGAGCTTTCTTGTAAGTAAAATACGTTTTTTGGATGTAAGGATGTTTGAATACCTTATGAAATTCCAATGTATTGAATGAAACTATAAACATAAGCCCGATGTTGTGAAGCCGAAGTCAACAACCTTTCCTACTCCCCCACCCCTCCCTGACAGGGTATGTTATTGTGAGTAAAAAAAAATGATTTTTAATAATTAGAATAATCGGAAATTCACCTCGATGCCTTGAGCAATAGCGTCTTTAAAGCATCCAACAGCTCGAGGAAAATCTCCTCGCTTTTCTTCTAGGACAGAACGGCATTCCCAATATGCAGCAGTATTCGTGATGTCTGCGCCAACTCGCTTCGCTATAAGCGTCAACCACTCAGCACAGTGTTGCCAAGAATATCCCTGAAAAAGATTGTAGATTAACATAATTGATTTTTTCGCGAATTTGTGGGAAATGAATCATAACATTGTAATTTAAGTGTGATGAAATCATTCACAACAAAACATGATTGGTTGAATAATAAGAATAATATATCAAACAATATTATTGTTCATTCAAAATTCTAGTAGCAACATGATTCCTATATATCGACTGTGGAAAGGATAAAGGGCGTAACCCACAGTATTCTCAAAACAGGTTTTTTTCAATAATCACAATGTGATACACATTCTATCAAAAGGATGTAGGCTCCAAATGCCGAATTAGTATCTAAATTTAGCTTTTAAGTTTGAAAAAGATGACCTTGTAAAAAAATAAAACCGAGAAAAAAGACTGAAATAAAAGTTTTTCTTAGACAATTTCTTCAACTAATATTAGATTATGTCAATTAAACACCAGTTTAGAAGTCTCCGTGCACTTCAAGGTTGTCTATAATTCATAATTTGCATATGGCCCAAAATCATCAACACGTTTTTTGCGCCTCATATAAAATTTGATATGTGTGGGTTACGTCCTTTTTCCTTTTCACAGTTGATATGTAAATAAAGAGTTTTTTGCGGTTTTGTAGTCTTTACAAAAAATACACCTTTAGTTCTAATTCATTTTTTTGTGCAATAATAATTATTATTTAATTACACTTATATACTTGATGAAGACTTTTATTCTGTAATAATTATAAAAATTCAAATAAGAGAATATAAAGAACTTACTTCGGTTATTAAATTTTGCAGTTCCTGTAGAGCAGCGACTGCCACTGGAAGCTTCGTGGACACATCCGGAGAAAGCTGCTTATAATCAATTGTATCAGCGATGCCATTAGAAATGGACAGGTGATCTAAAGACATTGGAGATTCCTCGGGCTTAAAATTAGCTTTACGCCACTCGATTGCGACATCTCTCACTGCGCCTGATAAAATTTCATTAAAGGATTCATCATCGGTGAGATCTTCATTCTCTTTATTTTCATCATCGACAGCAGGCAGCGATTCAACAGATTTAGAACCCATCGAAGATTTGATAGCGTGAGCCCCGAAGCAATTCAAGTGACGAAAGCTGCTGAGAGATTTTCCTTTCTTGTGCAAATAATCATTCAGTCGGCTGGTCAATTCGCTGAGCTTCGGAGTATGCAGGAAAGCGATAGGAGAATGTTTTTTCCGGAGAGGTGTTAAAAACTTGACTGATTTTTTCCGTTCTGAATCAACTGGCAAAATATATTCTTTAGGTGGAAAAATGTCACCAGCCATTTCTTCAATGTCTTTATGTTTCATATTACCCGAAGAGAGGGTTCTCGTTAAGCACTTTTTTGCTGCATCAGCTCCCAAGCGCTTAAAATGCACGGTAGAAAGAGATCTCCGAAGTGCTGGCATTTCACTCAAACGAGCTTTCATAGGTTGTTTGTTTTGGGTTCCTGATAAATTGCTATTTACCATTGACTTACGGCCAGGCTTTAAAAATTGAAATTCACTTTGTGTCTGATGATCTGACACAGCTTTTACAGTTTTCGGCTTAGACAATCTATCAATGGAAGCCATGGTCCATCGTTTATTGAGAATTTTAGGTTGATTAGCAGATGATGCTGCAACGACGACAGTGTTTCTCTTTTCTTTTTGTTTATTATCAGGCATAAAATCCAATTTCGGCTGACTAATAGACTTGGGTTTTGACAGACGTTCAATTGCAGAAACATCAAATTTTTTATGAGATGAAGTTTTTGCCGATGATTTACTTGCTGACATCGGGACTTTCGTTTTAGTTCCGCCGATGATTAAATTCCTGGCTGAATTCGCCGACTTATTCAATACCTCGTTAGGGCCATGGTAGGATGCAGATTTTGGTAATTGAGTCATTGACGGCAACATTGACACACGTTTAGGAATAATAGATCTTCGCGAGTCGAGAGATTTCTGTGATACGGCACTTTTATCCTTTCCGTTGGGCACATTTTGTAGTTTTGACAATGCAACAGCAGGAACAGAAGTTATATATTTTTTTGTTTCCTGTATAGGTTTTTTTGGAATGGTCACATTTGAAATAGTGTTTTTGACATCACGCTTATCAGCAGTTGTAGCCAAAACTGACACTAAGTCAGTAGTTTTTTGAGAGTTTATTTTCTTCAACTACAATAAAAATAATAATATTATTAGGGCCAATGAGAAATTTTCTGATTGAACAAAAACCACTAAAAATGTACAAAATAATACAAATATCGGTTAGATTATGCCAAAATACGAAATAAAATAGACCCATAATAGGCAGAAAATCCTAACCGAAAATTTAGAAATTTTACAGGAGATTTTTTTTAATTACTCTTGTACTATGTTCGATAAAGGAATTCCTTAAATGCGGTTACTAAATAGTAATATATGGTCAATGCCAATCCTGGTATTATACTGGCTACTTTCAGTTCTCTAGATCAGGGTTTCTCAATCAGGGTTCACGAGGAACAAACGATAACGAGGCAAAACACTAAAATGCACAACCAATAAAAATATATCTATAACTATACAGTAATAACGATAATAGAGATAACATTCTAAAATTTTGATCATAGACCCCCTAGCAGATATTGAACAAATAATAGTTTAAAACACAATACATATACCTAACTGTGTCGCTTAAGATCTTTTGCCGATTATGGGTCGATATGTTGACTACTAAGAAGAGCATTCAGACTATATTTTCGTCTTAAGGTTTCATTACAGTTGCTAAGCCCAACTGATAATATTTTGGCAATCCTTGGTATTGTGAGGCGTTACTTATCATAGTATATATATTCTCGAAAGAGATTACCAGAAATATTACAGTGAACAGCTCACCATTTGTATTCTTGCGGCATGACGTAGTATTCTTTCTTCTCTTAGCCTTTTCACTTTTGATTTAAGTTCCTCCAATTTACGTTCTTTTTCCACCCTGACATCTTGAGCGGTTTTCTTGGCCGTATTAAATGCATCAACACTTTCAGCGACTGAGTCTCCTAATTTGACCGACTTGTTCATTTTTTTAAAAATATTGAAAAATTAAGTCTTTATCAAGTGTGTCTACAAACTTTGAATGTTTATATATCTACTTTCAAGAATCTACGCATGCAATTTACTCATTTAACATTTTAATGTGTCTCGTATTTGAAAATAAACGGGTGGTCCGTTCGAGCTATTAAAGAAACTAAACTGTCACTGAACTGTCCGTTGCAAACTTTCCATAGACTTATGATGGACTTAAACGATACAAACAAGTTACCGGCCGTACTGTTTCAAATTTGAAAACAAATGCAAATATTAGTATGTTCCGAATTGTGCAAATTCTTCAACCGTCAAGCATTGGATTCGCTCTACGTAAATTACGCCATCTGCTTAAATAGTTAACTGTCTTCAAATTTAGCATGATGATTTAAAGTAGTAGAATAATCACATCAAATTTTATTTTATATATTAAAATTTTAGTAGAAAACAATAAGTTTTTTTTATTCTTCATTTTAAACAAAATGATAACATTTTTTATATGTAATAATTGTATTATATTTAATCATGTCCGTCCCAAGCGAAAATCATATGGACTTATACTGAAAATTATCTCAACAGATGTTTTTATATCAAAACTGCGTGCTACTCATTTATTCAGTTTTTCTTATACATAAAAGTATGAATATAAGAATAAGGCTACGGCAGCTCAAGAAGTAAGCTAGTCTCTCTCACTTTACCTTATTTTTCGGATCGGATAGGTAGTGGGAAGAAATGCTAGATCCATGCCTTCAAACAGAAATTCTTTTTTCGTTTGAATTTTTTTTTCGCAGGTATTGTGATTTGAATTTGTGAGCTCTGCAGCCAACGCCAAAGCCAAATGATGTTGACTATTCGATCACGGATCAGACTTATACTAGAATTTTATACTGAAATAAAGTATTAGTAGATAATGTCATAAAGATAAATCTAACTGTAGAAAACGGAAAAATAATATTTTTAAAGTTGATGAATTATTTGCATATGTCACAAAATCATCAAAACACGTTTTTAGCGCCTCCTGTAAAATTTGATATGTGTGGGTTACGTCCTTTTTCCTTTACACAGTCGATATGCATTTTTTAGACACTTATTCCTTCTATGGTCCCATTATTTTTTTTGGAAAGTATTGCCAACCGTTAAAAAATCGAATGAGCTGACAAAAGTGTGACATAAGTTACACAACCTCTCCTTACATTAATGAAAACGTGAAAAGGTGTTTTATTAATCGATAATGTTTGTTAAATACTATTTAGATAAATAATATAACTGTTTTCATGTGCATTACATGATTTATTATATGTTAGTGACTTAAGTTATTCAGTTTCAGCCAGGATGGCTGCATCTGTCAACTCGGAGGACCTAATCGGAAAGAGATTCGACAAATGCCTCACTGACGGTATCATTAAATTCGGTAAGGCTGCTGTTCTTAGTCTTAGTTCTTCAAAAAATTATCTTAATAAAATATGACGGGATTCTGACACTATTTCTTATTTAGGAGGCGGAACCGTCGTAGGAGCAGTTCTGTCGCTACTTTTCTTCAGAAGAAGACGATGGCCGATACTAGTCGGAGCAGGTATGGGACTCGGCATGGCGTACAGAAGCTGTGAAATTAATGTAAATGATTTATTCAACTCGCCGTCTTTTCATGGCAATGAAGGCAAAATAACAGACTCTGCCACGGGAGAATTTATTTTACCCAAAAAGAAGTAATGCGACTAATGTAATTATTATTGTTTTATTTTTGTAAGCTTATTTCATTGATACGTTTATGTAGAAAGTTTTCTATTATTTATTGATTAAGTACAATACATGATGTGTGCTTGTTATCAATTATCTAATTTGGAATAAATTATTGTTTACCAGTAACCTGCACATTTTTATTCCTCCAAACCTTGGGCATATTTAGTGACATCAGGAAATCATATGAAAAAGCCTTACATTGGGGTTTTCTGAGATGTTAAATTGATGATTGCATCTTACATCCTTTCATGGAAATGGTGTAGCCGTGCTCCAATTTCTCTTGTCTGTGAGATGTTTTTCTTGTTCCTGTTGGGTCAGTGACTAAAAGTAATCACAGTAATTTTCTCCAGATGTATTTTAATACACCAGGGTTTTTCTGAGATTTGTAAGTCTGCCTAGCCCAGAGGTGGGGAATCTTTTCTTCTCTAAAGGCCGCATTCATTTTTCTGATTCGACATAAGGCCGCAGTAAACATTGACTAGGGAATCTTGGGCCGGAAAAAAAATCATACCAATTTGTAAAGCCCGGAAATTTGCGAATTACCCAAAATTATCAGCGAGGGACCTTTTTTTCTTTTAGGACTTTCAAGGATTTTGACATAAAAAATCCCAAGAATTTACGGATTTGCTGATATTACCAGCGTGGGACCTTTTTTTTATTTTATGACTTTCAAGGATTTTCAAATCCAAAATGTGCAGAATTTTAGAATTGGCAGAAGGCCGCACCAGGCTAGCCAAAAGGCCGCAGGTTCCCCATGCCTGGCCTAGCCCTTTACTAGGCAATTATTCAAATATTTTTTTGCTGCTTAAGAAGTTTTCAGGTAGAAAAAGAGTAGCATGTTGTAGAACACATTTACCCTCTTGCAACAGATCCACGATTCCTGTTATGAATTAGATCTATAAAAACTACTTAAATCATGTTGACTTCTTTAGTTGAACATGTCAATGTACAGGATTGTTTAACTGTCACAATTTTGTACTTTTCCATGAGTTTTGTCAAAATGACAAAAAGTACAAAATTCAAACAATTCAAATTTGATATTGAAATTCCATCAAGCACCCTCAGTCGAAATTCTTAAATATATTTCGTAGAAGAAAAATAGATCTCGGGACATATATCAACACCCCTGCACTATTTTATTGGAAATAATATAATTTTTAGAATAATTGAAATATTTAAGTTTGCTAACAAATATATTTCGTAGTAGCAAAAATAGACCCCGTAAATTACTTAATTTTTGGAATAATGTTTAAATTTGCTAACAATCATTTTTTGTAGTAGCATAAATCGACCTCGTAAATTATTTAATTTTTGGAATAATGTTTAAGTTTTTTAACTGTTTTTCGTAGTAGCAGAAATTTCGTAAATTATTTAATATTTGGAACAATGTTTAAGTTTGCTAACAACCATTTTTCGTAGTAGCAGAAATTTCGTAAATTATTGAATTTTTGGAATAATGTTTAAGTTTGCTAACAACCATTTTTCGTAGTAGCAAAAATAGACCTCGTAAATTACTTAATTTTAGAAATAATGTTTGAATTTGCTAACAACCATTTTTTGTAGTAGCAGAAATAGGCGTCGTAAATTTTTTTATTGTGATTATTTTATCAACTATTGATATATAGTTATTTATTTTTTGAAAAACTTATTACGCTTATCAATCGGATTTTATTATTTTCATACGATCAAGATGTACTGAGCTTAAAAAAAAGTTATAAACCCAAAAAAAAACGCTCAAGGTTAGACTCGAACCACTGACCTTCAACTTACGAATCTAGCACTGCTTTCGGGTACAGCGGAATTAAGGAATGTGCGAAAATTAGAATATATATGCTGTGTTTCAAATAAAAAACAAAAGTTTCAAAATTCGAACGCAATTCAATATATATAATGTAATTTCATCGCGTCTGACAGTTGTACGTTTACTCGAGCGGTAACGATCTCAACTCATAATCCAAAGACCGTGTTTCGAATCCAGACCGAGGTGCTTTTTTGTATGAGAATTCAATTTTTCAGCGATTTGATTTGTTTCATCAAATAACAATGTATTGGAAAAATATGTCTTTAGTATGAATAAAAAAATGGTGACAGCGGGGCTTTGGTGGGGGAGGAGGAGGGGGAGGGGAAATCGGGGACATTTTACAGACCTAATCGACTATTAATATATAGATTATTCTGTAAAGGAACATTTTCACGGCACCTCACTAGAACAGCCAGGGCACACAGTTTGGGTAACTCTGCCTGAGGGGATTACTATGAAACAAATGCAGCTTTACCAACATAAAACAATAATAAGTAAAATGCATTTATTTTTTAATCAGACCTATACAGTATCATAGTCGGGTCAATGCTTCTCAGGTGTTCTTGTGTTCACGGACAGCTCAATAATAAATTTCACATACTAATTTATTTAAAAAATACATATCATATTTCAATACAATAAAATGAATATGTTTTTATAATGTCAGCTACAATAATATACAAACCAAGTGGCAGTGATGAATGAACAAAATCATTATGGGCCGTCTGTAACTCAGATTAACAATAAATCCTTTAAAGGAATAAAGGTTGTTCACATTCACACAGTACTGACATGCCAGCTTGGCGGAATCAAAAAAACTATGATTTATCAATTCTGAGAAGAAATCAATCTTCTTTATTATTTTAATAATAATATTGTGTCAGTACATTGCACCATTGATAACGTGTCTTCAGATTTTTTGCATCTGCATTTAAGAGCTGAGTGAGCTATTCCAAAATAGGCAACAATAATAATTCTACCAATAGACAAGAAATTCACTTGTTAAAAAAACCATGTAACTATTTTCATTAGCAAATTAACGTTTAACCAGGGCTGCGCAGTTGGATTCACAACTGTCTTAAAACTAATAATTTCGAGTCTTTGTTAAAAAAATTGTGTTTTCAAATCGCTAGGGACAAAAGTGGCGCCACTGCTTGGCTAAACAAGTAATTATAATAAGTTGTGTTTTAAGCTAAGGTCGGAGTGGTCTTATTTTTTAACGACTCCACAAACCTGGTTATTACTACAGTGGAACCCCCAAATACACTACCCCGAATTACACGCTGGCTTGAAATATTCGTTGCAAATCCCCCAATTGCACTGTCACATTCAATTGTCGTTGCTACGAGACGGTCGTCTGTGCAGTGCATACAGTCAAATGTTGGCTAGCGTCTGTGTATTCAACACGTGCCAGGCTATACACGTATAGCTGGGCGACTATCTATGTGCTGGATTTTGGAGTGCTTTGTATTTTATCACTTAGTAACTAAACATTTAATCAGACCTGCCCGTATAATACCAATGAACTCAACCAATTTTTACTAAAGATGCACAGGATAAATACATTATCACTTGAAAGATTATTATTCTTATAGAAGAAAACCTTCCCAAAAAATAGTCAAATCAAATATAGTAAGACACATTTCGAGCGGCTCGGTGATTGTCACCAACGTCTGTTCGGAAGAGATTTTTCATATTCATTTTTTCTAAAATTCTGCTGTACTGCTCATTCATATAGATGTTCATGCATTTTTTGTTTTTTTTCTCGATTGAATAGGCAGGTTATGGTGGATTTAATAAGACTAAAGTTAGGTGTAAAGTGTATATTTTAAATAAGTTTCTTAACTGTACTGTTGCAGATTGCACAATAGTTAACACTGTCAAAGTTATTAGAACAGCAGAATTATGCAGATTCAATAAAATATTCAATGTCTTTGTAAATATCCTTAAACGCTAAAATATTATTTAGTTGAAAACTGAAAGTACACATAACCGGTACAGACACTCAACAATAAAACGACTAGAATCATTTGCACAGGCTCATTTTGTGATAATTTTACCACAGCAAAAATATATAATGTGCAATTAGGATCGCCAACTGGACACTGATAATGACTGTCGTCTTATGGGTTTTTTTTATGCATTTACTTAGTCAAGAAAGTAATAATTTATAAATGGTGTTAAATAAGGCTTTTCAAAGGCCGAATATTATTCTTAAATAATAATACTGATTGCTACAAAGTATGTAGCCATACATTTTTGAATGATTTTGAAACAATTATTTGAATGTCGTTATATTCAATTTTAATTCATCTCGTAGGCAAGTCATATGAGAGATAGATATAAATGAATTTATTAATTTGAACATTTTGTGATGATGTTCAATTAAAAGTACTGAAATACTGTCACTTATAACTATCATTTCAATTGTAAATAATTTAATGAAAATTCTTTAAATACTATTATAAGACAGCCTCTCTCTTGTATGTTGAAAGCCGGCAAACCTTATTGCACTCACAAACCAAACCAAAATATACAGAAATAGAATAGTGAAAAATTGTTCCTGAGTAGAATTGTTTAAAGCTATGTTTTATCTTATTTAACGTAACTAAGATTTGATAATATGATCTATCCATAATACGGGAAGATTGACGAAGCAACATAACGATCCGAGTACTACACTTACAGCGAATACTACAAAACAAGCCCTAAACTATTAGACTTGTAAAATACTTACTTCGATATTTTGTCATGTACTAAATATAAATAGGTTTATAAAATTTTGAAAAATGTAAATATTTTGTAAAAAGTGCGCCGCTACAATGTTACACTTGAATTATACGAATTCGTTAGTTTTTATTCATTCAGCGATTGAAAATCTAGTCAACAATAATACAACATTATACTTAATAATAGTTTTTGGTTAAATTTCATCATCAAAATCAAACCAGAATTGCTAACATAGACAATCTAAACTGGAAAATATACCTATCCTTAAATGATCTGACAATATTGTTGAACCAGCTAGTCTTTTTAGATACCGTCATATCTAATTGACACTTGTGAAAAATCGCAAAGCGTTATTTTATTAGATTTAGATAACGGAAGTCTTTTGAAGATCAGACATCGAAGGAACCTCTTGAATGTTTAAAGTGGTATGTTTTTAGATTTTCTGACAATAATACTGATCGCAAATATAAAAAGAATATTATGGCAAACTTATTTTAAATCTTGAACACTTTTCATATGATTATTATATCAGAATATTTAGATTTTCCTATCTCAGTTATCATGTTAGAGAAAGTCGAAAGATATCGACCGATTCAAGTGAACAATCGCAGAAGTTGAGCGATATTTTGGAACGGCGGTCTCCTGTGATAAATTGAATAACTCCGGTTTTTCATAACGTACTACACAATAATACAGAAAATTCAAATTCTATAACAAATAATAAATACACAATAATTTAAGATATCAGAACATTAAATGACTATATTTACATTGTTTTTTAAATGTAACACGTTGAGAAAACTTCTCCAGATTAATTACAACACGACTGTCGGAAGAGGGTATCGGGAATTGCATTTTTGGGAAACGTGACTACAATTTTACTACTCAGACTGTAAAACCTTCAAAAAATACAATATCCCCATGCCTATGTCAATCAAAGTGGCATTCGATCGATACCGTAGAGATTCTTACGAGTTTACTCCAATCCACAAATCACCGTCTCAATGTCGAGCCTTCTGTAATATTTTCACACGCATCTAACTTTAAATACCGGTGAGAAAGTAATAAAAAGGTATAAAACTTCCTATAAATGCCTAATTTCAATACTTGAAGCGAACGCTAGTAATGTTGCCGTATGAACATTAGTGAATTGGTAAAATTATTAATTTTGATTATTATATAATTGGTCAAATATTGCTAACCAATTTATTTTGGAGAGGAATCTTTAAAGAATCAAGATTTGTCCCTAATGATATTGTTTCAAATAGTGTCCAGCTAGGAGTATCTTCTTTACAAAATGCTGAATGGGTGTCGACAGTTACTAATGTAGTAAAACGTCTTCAAGCTTACTACCTACCTTACCTACAATGGTAACTATTTATTGAAGGTATGTAAGAAGTGCGCAGGCGTATATTTTTTTAAAATTCAATTATACTTTTAAATCACTATCCGAGTCTAAATAGTTACGATAATAGGCGAGTCAAAAGCACTGTACGAATCTAAAACATAACGCGCGTCGGAATACCTTTTTGAAGAATAACTAACAAATGAGAACTCTTTGGTTTATTAAAACATTAAAGTCGCTGAGAGCAGTAAACTGTAGACAAAATTTACCCTAAATACAATCAATAGTAGACTTATCAAAGAGGGCATATGTTTATTTAGTTGTAAAGTCTGGCCAATAGTTGATGTAGTACCGATGCGTCGATCCCTCGAATAGCCGATCCAGCCAATTGTCCAATCCGTCGAGAAGAGACCCTTGCAACAGCAGTCCTCCGCTCGTGCTCTCGCTGTCTGACGACTCTGAACTGTGGAAACCCATGAAAGCTCCCGCCTCAGCGTCTGCGTCAGACGGAGTACCGCCTCCCAGACGACGAGTCATTCTGGCCATTCTCTGAAGAGTAAAATAAATTTATTGATATACAAATTAATATTTCCCTGTCATGCTTTAACTCTTAAATAGATAATTTGGCATAGAAGTGTCTTACGTGGATAGTTTCTTGCCTAAAAAACCAACCTGAATCAGTAATAGGAAATATTATAACTCACTTTTGTCCCCTTAACGCATTCTGGATGCTTAGCATGGAACATACAAAAGTATTTCCTGTGCCCATTGAGTGCAAGGACAGTGCCGACGCAATTGCGCGGGTTGATCAGGAGCTCTCGGGGTTCGGGCAGTGACAGTTGAAGCAGGCGACGGTACCAAATCACGTGGCGTTCCACATCCAAATACGCAAACAGCAATGTTTTGTTTCTGGACATAAAAAATACATCAGTATAAAAAAAATTAACCAGTTAAATTTTCTCAATACTACTGAGAAGTAAATTTAATTGTTACAAAAAATCACTTTCCCGTGTGGAAAAAGTAAAATATTTTTATATATTATGTAGTGTTGTGCTATATAATAGGTAAGGCGATAAATAATCGCCGTGATTTTAGTGCGCGTTTTGAAATCAGTTTGCGCTTGGCTTCAGTCGAGTAAGTACGTCAATATTGGTATTAATTTGAAGCTCCTTTTATCCCGTTTCGGCTTCAATACATTTTTTTTATTTACACCCATAGAAAAAATGTCACGGCCGGAGATCGAAGAGATGCAGTTGCAATGTGTTTTTATTTGACAAGGGGTTGAAACCCAAAGAAAGCATTTGTGAAACCTATGGTGATGATTCGCAATTTAAAAAAGTTGTCAGAAATTTGGAAAATTAAAACTATTAAAGAATTATCGCAGGACATCGGCTGTCCATGCTCAACCGTAAAAGATCATTTAAAACTGTTGGGAAAGAAGCATAGACAAGGAGTCTGGGTGCCTCATGATTTATCACATTCGGCCTTGGATCAGCGTGTGGCCATTTGTTCTTCATTGTTGAGCAGGTATGAAACCGATTCATTTCTAAGAAGGATAGTTACTGGAGATTTTATATGGATCCTTTACAACTCTACTAATAAAAAAATGGCTCTCTACGGGGGAAGTACCGGTTCCAACCCCTCGATTTAAATATTTTTTTTCTTTGTACTAAAAACACGGCGATTACTTTTCGCTTTACCTAATATATAGCTTATCATAGATGAGATATGATAGTTTCTCTTGTGTTTATATCGATATCTTCGTTTCAAAGTGCCACAACTAGAAATTGGTAGATTTGAGATATGGCTGACCTAAGTTTTGACACATCTAAGCCGAGTTGCAAAAAAATGATAATTATTGTTTGTCTCTTCTTTTTAGAGAACCATTTAGTCATTTATCTCAATTCAATTCATATTTGTTAAAACATTTACAAAACCATAAAATGATATTTTTTATATGATATATTCCTTTATTTCAATATGCAAACATCTTACTGCCGAGAGAAAACTATTCATTTTCACCCAAACCCCATCACTCAAATACAGACGCTCATAAACTATTTTTCCAGGAAATTTTAGAAATAAACAGCTCAATTGAAAAGCGCACCGATTTTGAATGAGCAGGTAAATCTGCCGAATTCCCCACTCATATACCCTATATGTGAGTAAATATAATCATAAAATTTCTGACAAAAAAAAAATATATAATTCTTAAAATAATCCACCATTCAAATCTGTAGGCATTCCCATGGGTTAATCCTTTTCGCCAGCAAAGGCTTTAAACTTGGTGATTTATTTCTTATTTCAACACGATGACAAAACTTGTGTAAATGTACATAATTTGAATGATTCAAATTTAATATTGAAATTCCACCAAGCACCTTCAGTCAAAATCTTAAATTATAAAACAATTAAAAATAAATATAGAGAATAAGAGATATCTAATTTTTTTAGGCAATTGCAATACTGGTATTCCCATGTTTTGACTGTTTTTTCAATAATTTTTGATTTAATTTAACATTAAAAGTTTATAGAACTCATTATTTTTCATATCTTACAGTCAAGCCATGCCTCACAGTCGTAAAATCATTGTTTGAATATTTTGATAATTTGGTTAGTGACACAAATTTTATATCGAATCTCATATTGTTTTTATTTCGATTAGTATTTTAATTTCAATTGCTAGTAGTTATTATTTTTGCTCATTGTTATATATTGTTCGATTACTGGTATTGATACATCCAGTACATATTGCAATTCATACTCACGCTCGTATCATACCTGATATATAAAATCATTGATACTAAGCTTTAATGCGTTTATACTATTTTCTTACTTTCTGTATGGCCAAACAATTTTGTGAAACATTGAAAGAAGCTGAACACGAGATTGGAGATCCACTAGTAAAACAATTGTACGGCACCCTGGCTTCAGTAACCTAAAAACAGTAACCGTCCCATAAGTCATTAGAAGGAAACACTCATATCAGCATTTTCATTCAATTATAAAATAGCAACAAAGCATCAAAACAATTAGGAAATCTTTATTCATATAATTATGTACAGTGCGTACACATGTTGCAAATATTTACCTGACTAGACCATTATATTTTTCCGCTCTCAGTTCGTGGAGTTTCAGCTCGGACTGCTGGATAGCTGTCGTCCGAGGCATACTCGGTGAGCCATTGTTGTTGTTATGGGACGCTTTGGTTCCATCATCATTTCCGTTTGCCCTTTTTTCGGCTTCGCGTCGTTGAATTGACTCTTCTTCCATGCGTCTGAAATTAAAACAACAGGCTCATAGCGCATCTTGAAACACATGTCACATTAGTTTACATAGATGGCATTTGATTATTCTGGTATATAATAATGTATTCTATCGATCCTGTTGACAGCCAATGATAGTTAACTTTATAGTATAGGCTTTCCTGTGTTCTATAGACACTTTTGTCATCACAAGTTCATCAAGGAATCAATTATGTTTTTTTTTCCATGAAAAGGATTTTATTTAAACAATATAATGTATTCTAGAAGAGTTTCATCGATTCCACATACACATAGATTAGTCTAGTCAGCTTACAGAATGTTAAGCTATCGAATTGATAAACAATGTTTAGTTACACAAGATGCGCCATAAGGTATCCGGCTGCCAGGATTAGAAGAATGGTAGCAAAGACAGATAGGACAGGTAAGAGGGTGTCTTTCCTGACAGCGTTGGCCGCCTGCTCGGCCATGGCAGTAGCCGCATCAAGCAGACGTCCCCATATACCAGCTGTGTGCTCATCGATCAGTTCCTACAAAGAATTGATTGCATTATTATGACACTACAGTAAAAGTCCGTTAATATGAACAACGATATTTCGTATTTCGAAATCCTAATACTTTTCTCGGTCCCAAAATTGACTTTTCATAGTAAATTTTACCGTTAATTCGAAATATCACATATTTCGTAATTCGTAATGTTTTTTGTCAAAATGTACTTACGATTTCTAATAATTCAAAATTTTTGTTGAGACTTGTCAAACAAATGGGGTGAACAGATGGTAGGTACAGAAATTATGGACGGAAAACACAAAAAAAACCCAAGACTATGTCGAATCGGTACTTGCCAAGCAAATATGCACCTTAAGCATGAACCCTTATGCACCGTAGAAATGTGATTTTACCAAAGAGAGAAAAGTGAGACATATAAACTGAAGTATTACATGAGAAAGAATCAGTTGCTAATTTGAGCACTTGCATACATTAGTGCAAGCGAGACATCTATATACTAGGTATTTCTCTTGAAAATATTATATGCCAAAGTCGTTACCTTACTTTGGAAAAGTTCTGTTTGCACTTTACCATGTTTTGAGATGTGAGTGTTTGAATATTCGGCTGATCATATTTTGAAATTGAAAAGAAAAAATGCACTTTTAATGATGAGTCTATAGTATGCGTTTGACAGTTGGCAACTACCGATCGATTGTCTAAGCTGAACGTTGTCGCAACTTCATTCAAAAGATTTAAGTTTTATAATAATATACGGAGTTGTAATACTGTAAGATGAATATTGTTTATAAATCGATTATAAAGTCTTATTTTTTCTTAAAAGCTTGTAAAAATACTGTATGAAAAAAGTGTGTAGATAGAACTCTGGAATCCTGCTAACTACTTTATTTAAAAATGTATGACTCTGAAATTAATATACATACATGTATCACTGTCAATACTTGGTCGAAAGGCATTATATTAATAAAAACACAATAATCCTTTGTACTTCATTCCACTTTATTTAATATGTCAGGACCGGTTTCGCTCATTGCGTGCATTGTCAACTGATAATAAATATAATTTAACAATGCTTTTTATACAAAATTGAAAATGTATAACTTTTCAATTTTGTGTAAATAGCATTGTTAAATTATATTTCTTATCAGTTGACAATGCACGCAATGAGCGAAACCGGTCCTGACATATTAAATAAAGTGGAATGAAGTACAAAGGATTATTGTGTTTTTATTAACATACATGTATGTAAGATTGTGGCAAATATAACATTTTCCGAACAAAAGGTCATTTTCGGCCAAAATGAAAGATATAACTTTTTCAAAGTAAGGTAACAATATGCTAAACAATAAAGTTCATTGTATACTTTCCGCATCTTTCACAAAGTTTTCGGAGAAATTCCAATGTGGGATTGCTGTGGAATTAGTTTAGAAATAACTCAATTAGTTCGATTAGTTCTTATCTCTGATTAGTTCTTTGTTGACTTCCGCGATAGTAGCATTGATAATTTTCACAAGCTTTAGATAAATCCAAATACATATAGGCCGCGTATATAATATTTATTTTTCGTAGTTTTTTTTCAATTTTAACAAACATTTATTTTTGTTTTTTTTATATTCGTATTTGTTGTGATTTTTCTTTGAAATTTATTGTGAAACGGTGAAATAAATTTTTAAAAACATTTTGTACTTTAACTTAAAACAACTTCATTCTCCAAAATGGCACCTGTTCGAGATTCTTACAAATCCTTGACTATAAGCACGAAAATCAAGATAATAAATGATGTGGAAAAGAAGTTGATGCCAAAAGGAAAATTGGCCGAAAAATATGGAATTCCGAATTCTACATTATCTTCAATAATTAAAAATAAAACAAAACTAATTAATGCCTTCCATAAGCATGTAGTTTTTTTCAGTTAAATTATTTTTAATGTGTCTAAAACTTTGAATGGTACATTGTTCATAAGTGACGTCATTCTATTTATGTATTAATGCATTAGCAAACAAATACAGTATATACAAGTGACTGAAAATCAATTAAGTGACAATTATGTATAGTGTTTTTTATTCGTATGAGATGCCTGTCTATAAAATATTTGTATGTATTTTTTTGTTCTTTTTTTTAATTTGAATATGTTCTATTATCGTAATATTGCCGAAATACATGCCAGCAAATGATAGGTATCTTTTAACCAATACAAAAGTTGATTTTAATTTCAAAGCGCCATTAGAGCCACGAAAACGGCGATGTCACCCAAACACTATTGTTATGATAACACTTGACTTTATAATTTTTATTTTGACAGAACGAATAAATGGCCGCGATTTTATTTTTTTTGTGATCGCGTAATTCGTAATTCGAAATTTTTTAGGAAATCCGGTCCCTTGAATTTCGAATTAACGGACTTTTACTGTATCCCATATTTAAAGGCCCCTTCCTGTTACAAATTTCAATCCAAACTCTACCCCAGATTTATTTAACGTGGAAAATTACTCAAAAAATTAAAATCATTTGAAAACATATTCATACAATTTGGCAAAGTGAGAAAAACCATAATAGGCTAAAATCGCATCGAGCATGCCTAATAGATATATTATTGCAGGTTATGGAATATAAACCAGGAAACAAATATTAGTCGAAAATCATATGCGCACGCTCGAGTCGATAATAAGTCAGAGTGTCCCTAAATGCCGGCATCTCTACGAATTATTACGTCAGTAGGGCTTGAGCCACCAAATCCAAGAAACGGACGATTATCAATTTAATATCACATACAAGCATTCTTATTGTTGATGGATTTGTTTTAATGACATTATGTGAAAAAAAAAACAAACCTTGACCACTGTTTCATAAGAGAGAGGCTCAGTCGGTCTCAACAAGCGTCGAAGAGTATCAGCGAGATGCCGCTGGGTCCGATTCAGTTTAGAATCGGTGTCAGTCTCGCCTTGAACTATTTCGCCACCTTCGATTCCCGTAGCGCTGTCAACGGCGGCAGGCCACCGGTCGGCAAACCATTCATGCCTGATTCGAGATTCGTCTCGGCGCCATATTATTACAATGCGAAGCTCCGCCCACGATGGATCTTCTGATTTGCTGCCAGCTATAAATTTTGTATTCAAAACTGAGTACACTCATTACATTTTGAAACACACAAATTAAGGTAAAATTAATATCCAAGTCCTAACTGATTTCTATTATTAATGATGTGACCATAATTTATTAAATAAAATAAAAACTTTTTTATGGATTTCTGACCTCCCACTCATCCTATCCAAAAAAGGGCCTAGTCCTAGTCCTATCCTTCTATCCCTACTCTCTTTCAAAAAATAGAGGTTGAGCAACTGAGAAACACACAGTTCTCATAAAAAATCTGTAGTGATGTGAAGTATAAAACCTCCATTAGGAGGCCATATACTTCACATTAGGAGGAGACATGGATAATAAAAGATTCTTTCAATTGTACGACATTATTGTATTTTGAGATCTATAGAATGTTTTTCCTGTACATATGTGTAAGTGAATATTTTAGGATTGCTATACAGTAAAAGTCCGTTAATTCGAAATTCAAGGGACCGGATTTCCCAAAAAAAATCGAATTACGAATTACACGATCACAAAAAAAAAAACGCGGCAATTGCCGACTTCTCGGAACATCGTAGCCATTTTTTCATTCTGTCAAAATCAAAATTATAGTCAAGTTTTCATAATAATAATAATAATAGAATTCGAATTACGAATTACGCGAACACAAAAAAAAAAAACGCGGCAATTGCCATTTATCTCATACGAATAAAAAACACTATACATATTCAATGTATTTGTTCGCGCACATGCTATAAAATAGAATGACGTCATTTACGAACAATGTACCATTCAAAGTTTTAGTAAATACCTAATATATAGATGTCTCTCTTGCACTAATGTGCGCTCGAATCAACAACGGATTCTTTCTCATGTGATACTTCACTTTATATTGATGTTTCCCTTACACTAATGGGTTTGTTGTGAAGACACAACAGGGGCACAACATTCCTTGGTAAACAAAGCATGTTAGAATAACTGTCAAATAAAAAATGCATAAGGTGCATATTTGCTTGGCAAGTTTGTATTTGACGCAGCGTTGAGATTTTTTTTTGTGTTTTCTGTCTCTACTTTCTTATTACCATCTGTTCACGACAAAGGCCTCAACAAAAATTTTGAATTATTAGAAATCGTAAGTACATTTTGACGAAAAACATTACGAATTCCGAAATATGCGATATTTTGTATTATCGGTAGAATTTACTTTGAAAAGTCAATTTTGGAACCGAGAAATTACGAAAATTTCGAATTATCATTGTTCGAATTAACGAACTTTTACTGTATCACTTATTCAAAATAAATTTCATATATTAACAGTCTTGAGTCATATTTGTATCTGGATTTATTCGCAATCATGATATTTTTACATGTTTTGTCATACAATGACATTTTGGTTGTAGTGGATTTGGTGACCATGAATAATGCCTGGATTCAAGTACTTTATGTAGGACTATTTAAATTTGATGAGACAGTTTTTATATAAAAATGTTTTCAGATAGAATTCTTACTTCTTATTTTGATACTATACAGATAATACGTTAATGTCTACATGCAAGATAAATAAATGCATTTGTTTTAAGCATTTCAGAAAGACTTATTCATTATAACTGCAGTGGAAAATAGAGTGGATTACCTGCAGTAGCGAGAGCTTGAACAAACTGATGTTGTGAATCCATGTAGACATGTGCAAAGCGTACTCTATCTGGAGGCAACTGTGCAGAGCGGGCGTATCTGCGAAGAGCCGCTCGCGCTCCCGCATGTTGCGAGCCTCCCTTACTGACAAGTACTGCACACAGCCGACGGCGGCCGCCTTGCCACTCCGCTGGACACACCGATTCCAACACACCCTGAAAATTGACATTCATTCACCAATTGTCTGGCAAAAAGGTATTTGGCTGATTTTCTTCTTGCGATAGAACATCTCGGGTGCGAAAGGAAAAGTGTATTAAGTCTAAAATTGGTGCTTTTCAGTACAAACAAGATTATTCAAACTAATGTTTTGTATAATTGAGAACAATTAAATAATATCCTATTTAATTTGTAGAAGGAAATTTGAGTTCATATCATGTTACTGAATTGCAGTATTGAGGTGGCAGTATATAAGAGCAAGCAAAAGACCTGCGAAGACAGCCTCGGTAATGTGAGGAATTGGTTTGCAGAGACAATCTGGTGGAGAGTGGTAGTGGGTATATCTGCCATGCTGACGGTGGCGGCCGGTCTATGCCAGTCTTCGCGGAACAGCATCACTGTATCCAGGCCCCTCGCAACGGAATATCGTGTTCGTATCTTATCAGTGTTAGGAGCGCTGAGATCTACAAACCTAGAAAACATACCATCAATATAGTCCTATGCAATACAATGACATGAACACGGAGTTGATCGGAATATTTCAATAGATAATATATACTGTTTTACATGGCTTGACATTTTTAGAAGTCAAGTCATTTTTCACCGACTTGATACAGTGGAACCCCGATCTACCATTCTTGTATTGTTCGTTTTCCCGCATGGATCGTTCATTTGTTATAGTCCCAGCCAAACATCTATAAGAACAATGTTAAATAATCCCACATTAATCGTTCCGCGATTATACGATTTACTCGATTTATCCTCTAAATATTATGGTCCCATCACAAACATTATCCCGATTGAGCGTTTTTTTTTTAATACTCATTTTGCTCAGAAACTTGATCGACTCATACAATTTGTTTTTGAAGAAAAACGAGACTGCAAGTGTGCAGACGTCATAGAATTGTTTATTATAAATTCTCATATTGACCCATACAAAATTTTTGTGAAAAAAAACGAAACTGCAAATGTGCAGGCCCTGTAGAATTGTTTGTTATGATTTCTCATAATGCTTTCGACGATGACCCACTTACTGAGCTCCTGTGCATATTTAGATTTGTCCCGCTGAATTTCAACACCTCTAATGCCTTTAGTATTGCCTCGAATATCGTGCTGTAAAGTGTTCTAATTCAGAATAAAATGCCCCCCATGAAAAAAAAAGAACTCTCGCGGAGAAGCTCAAAATAATTCTAGACGTTAAAAACAATCCAAGAGAAAAACGAGTTGACATAGCAAAACGTCTAGGACTTGGACCATCTATTCTGAGCTCGATTGTTGCTAGGAAGAGTGAAATTCACAAATCAATCGAAAAGTGCGGCAAATCAGCGAAGAAAAGACAGTTCGCTAAGAAGTCTACTTTTAATGAGCTTGAGGAGATTCTTCACGCGTGGTACCAGCAAGCAAGAGCTGAAAATATACCTAGTGATAGAACCATACTTAGAGAAAATGCATTGCAAATAGCCTTAAAAATAAATAAAACTTTTTTTCAGATTTCTCTGCATCGAACAGATGGATCAATAGGCTTAAAGATCGGCACGGTCTTGTATATAAAAAAACTAGCAGGCGAGAGCGCTGCTGTGGACCAAGACACGGCCGCATTTTTTCGGTCCCTTGAAAAACGTAAAATCGGGGTTTCACTGTATATGTTTTTTTTTATAACTATGTCCACTCCTAACATAGACCATTATTTTGAATGTGTTCACTGTCAATTCTTTGTGGAGAAGCATTGCATAAAAATAAAATTAAACACTTTTGAACCAACTCAACATTTTTTAATAAATATCGTGACCGGCTTTGTTCATCGCAAACATTATCTACGTATTAATTGATTTGGCATTTACTTGGTAGAACTCCATTATTATAAGAGGGTAAAAATACTTTGATATTTTTACCCTCTTATTATCTACGTAGTTAATTTTTTAGTATTAACTATTTTCGCGAGAACTCGTGTTATTCAGATGCTCAACAGGTATTTATGGATAGAAAGGAAGGGCTAAAAAATGACTAGTAGTTAGCTAATAACTCTTGCTACAACAGGTTTTTATGTAACGAGTAAGGGGAATTGCTGACACCCATGACCAACGTTTCCTCTAAGCTGCGCGCGTGCGCGGCCGCACACAGGCTTGAAGTCCCCCGCGCATGCGTCTCGGGTCCGCGCGCACTAAAATACAACTATTTATTGCTTAACAACACAAGTGTTTCCATCCTAAAAATTTAATACATGCGTCTTTGTACATGCATACATCTTTGAATGCGCCGATAAATTCTTAGAACTTGTTACTTTACAACGAAACAAAATCCAGATGACTTTTCAAATGAATGAAATTTACTAGGCCTAATGTATAATATATTACAGAAATCATAATTTTTTTTCCAAAATATTTTGTCTTCTTTGTGCCTTTGTAAAGTAAGTATTATGTTGTTGTTTTTTGGACTATTAAACGATTAAGCAATATTGATGTAAAAAACGTTCGTTGGCTATTATTCTTAATACCTCTGACTTACTTGGCTCTATAGTTACTATGTTAGAAAATCTGTAACTGATGTGTGATATTTCTTTTTAGTATTTCTATATATTACAAATATTTTATTATCTCTTGTTGAATTTTTATAGCTCATTTAAAATCAGAATCGATTTTTATTTTCAAATTATCCAATCTTTCAGCAACTTCGCTCTCATTTCTAGCAGTAAATAAATCTGGTTTTTTAGAATTCCTGATGAATATATGCTTGAACTATATGCTTTCGAATTTAAGATTTTTTCAAATCTTGAGTTATTTATTTTTTCCAAATTATTTCTCGAAACTATTGCTTATTATCTATAAAACCATCTCCTAATAAATTTGAGTAATTATTTCTATTCAAATAGAAATTCCTATCCAACTTTTAAAGTTTTTTCGAATCGTTGCAAACATGCCATAATGGAGATAATTTTAAATTGAATAACTTGAAAAAAATGGTATTATATCTATTAAATTATATCAAATAATATATCTATTTTAGAAATTATGGACAAAAATTAAAAAATATATTTTGTGAAAATGTCGTAAAACCCGAAGCGTAATACCAGATTTATATATATATGTACATACATAGTTAAAAAAATATGTTTTTTGATTACATTTAATTACACAGACATAAGCACGATTTGACCTGGGATCGACTTTTCTATCTTAAGTTTTCTTGCGATCGACTTCTCACAGCATTCTTATAAGAAATTTATTTGGGGTTTTTTCTCTTATTCAAACTTAGAAATATTTATTTTAAATGCGAAATACGTATCATTAGATAGGTATGTGCTTAAAAAATAATTAAATTTTAGTATATTTTATATTTAAATTATATATTTTTTCGAAATTCACGGAAGCTGTCAAGATCGACCAAGGTTTGCTTTGGGATCGACCGTTCAATCGTAATCTACCGGTTGGACACCCATGAATTAAAGCATATGTGAGGCCCCAGGGGCAATCAATTTTGGAAGCCCTGTTTTACGGGTAACATAAAAACGTCAGAAAATGTCAAGTAAATAGCAAGAATCTAAACAATAAGTAAATGGGCTTTATTTAATAAGCTATTTTCCAGCCCCCTAAGATTCCGAGGGCCCAATCACGCGCCTCATTTTCTTATAGTATTATCCTCCACTGTTTATATCATATCACTTGAAGATTGAATTGGTTTATATTAATCCTCAGATATCGAAATATTCAAATATATCGCTAAGTTTTTCCAGAAGTACGAAAAGTTGTAAAGAATTCAAACTTAAACGGTTTCACCGAACAGTTGAAACAGAAACGCAATCCTCATCAAAAACTGCGATCGTTAATATCTTAATAATATTTGTTATAAAAACACGAAATAAATTAGAAATTGTACAAATTAAATTTTGCTGTTACCAGAAGAAGAAATTGATTTAGATGAAGTGTATAAATATATGGATAAGTTGAATAACAAGGAACGATGTGAAAAACTATGAAAAATGGTAATCACTTTATTAGCGACTTATTATTTGTTTCATTCCGTTTATTTTATATAAAAAATTCTGTTTCACGACTTAATTGAATACACTTTATTTGATTCAGTTTATTAATTAAAATAATGAAATAAATTTTGATTTCTACCATGTTTTTATTTATTATGATGTTTTATTTTACCATACATATGAGAAAAAAATATTAAATGGTAATTATTTTAATTATGGAAAAAAATAATGAAAATTTGCCGCGCACTTGTTGAATTGGCCTGCTCAGCTCTTAAATCTTCCGCGCAGCTAACCCTTCGGCTTAGAGGGAACGTTGCCCATGATCATTGACCACTGAACTACAGGACTGACAAATTAATAGGTCAAATAATGTGTGGGAATATGTACTGATTATGTATAATTTGTTTACATGTACATTCTTTATCCATTGAATTGACTACCGCAACACGTTACAAGAAATAATGATTTATATTCCAAAATAAATAGGTGAAAAATAAGGAAAGCCATAATTTAGAAGTTTCATTGATAATTACTAGCCATATTGTTTTAAAAAGATTCTCACGCATACAACACGGGTCACTGTAATAGATTATTCAAATTGAATTTTGATTGATTAATGAAACATGGGGTCAATTGAGAATGGGCAAGTTTGGTAATTGTGAGTGATTTATTACTATAAAACTCAAGTTGTCCATGATATATATGAAGCCGAGAGCATATAAATATTTTAGTCATGCAGCGACGGGTACTATCTCATTTTACGTGGTGGGAAATGAAATTATGAAATGGCTAAAACAAAAGAAATGGATAGATTTACAAAAAAAGTGGGAATGATCGTCTTTATCCAAACATGCCCAAATCTCTAAATATTAAATCTGGATATACTGATCAATAGAATATCGCAACCTCAATACTATTGACTAGGAAACCTGATTTTCAATGTTTTTTAAACAGCTATTGAATACAATCTCACATTTCCTTCTACGAATTTCAATTGAAAATTAATGAATTGTTCCCGATTATACAAAACCCCATTTTTAATTTTTTACATGCGCGGACCACCAATATAAGCTTTTATGACTGCAGAAATTTTTTGCCGCTCACCCGAAAATCTTCGCAGACCACCGGTTAAGAAACATCGACTAAGTATATGTATGATTATTGAATAAAGTTTGAATTTCAAATCAGAGTTACCTTGTTTAGTATCGAGATATGAATTTATATCGGCCATAGATTATTGGATTTGTTTCCATAGAGACCATACGTATAGTAATGTAATGTTTTAAGCAGTGAATAGATCTGTACGTCTGATCTGGCACCGGTAAAAGAAAGGTGACAGAATACAAAAAAGGCTAAGTAAAAAACTTTAGATAATTATCACGTGCTCCGATGGATCTGGACAATGTGGTGTGTTAAGTCTAAAATACAACATATTAAAGAAATATAGTTCGACTTTTGCAACCGTAAATAAATATGTATAAAAACTACGCTACCATTATTTCTGTTCAATTTAAAGTAGGAGTATTTAATATGTAAGCAAAAAACATGCAGAATTTAATTGAGAATGTCAATAAAGAGAAGATAAGTTAATACCGTGCGTTAATGGAACATGATTTGGCAAAATTATTTTCATCTCTAATCCAAACCTTTTGGATTATTGTGTAATATTTTTTTTTCATTCATTATTCCTTTTAAGCGTGTAGCATTGTTAAAAAAGAACACGGAATATTTTTTAGAAATAGAAACACGATCACCGTGATGAGTCGAAAAATTGTTCTGTATGTTGAAAAGCAAGCGAGACATATTGAAGTGTTAAACTTAAAAATTACCCAAAAGCGACCCTGTCTCGATAATGAAATGCAGTTAGAAGGTATCTCAAGCGCACTGCCGGTCTATCCTCGAAAATCAATCCTCTTACTCTGTTATCTTCCCAACCGTCGAGGAAATGGTCAACATTGTCATCGGTAATGGGTCTTACCAATTTATAAGGCAGTTTGTTTCGAATAAACTCTGAAACAGACAGAACAGTCGAGTGAGAAAATCTCATAAGTATTTATAAATTATTATCCCTGCGCAAAAATGTTTCGTCACAGTAAAAGCCAAACTAATTTAAGCCAAAATATTAAATTGCTCAAGCAGTGAAAAAAACAAGGACGCATTTGGCTAAATTTAATATTTACTAAGATTACCATTGTTTTTCTTTAACCCTCCAGATACGAGAGCTTTTTTCCAATAAAAAAAATATTTTCTAAGCCATATTGAAGTAATAACTTTAATAACTTTTAATCCAAAATTAAAAAAAAAAACGCAAAGTCGTTGTATAGAAACCCCGCATGACTATATGGTCATGCTCATACTTTTATTACCGTGTAATATTGAGTACGGACAGTAGTAAGGACAAAAGTGACCGTATGGGCTCGCAAACATTTGGGGTTGAAATATAGCTACATGTGTTTTTTTTTTTAAATATTTACAATTTGACCTCTTTAGATCAACAAATTTTCAATAAAAATATATTAGCAAAATAACTGTAAATAATTTGATGTTTTTATAAAAAATAACTAACAGTTTCAAAAAGTGAATTGAAAAAAATGGAAATTCAAAAAATCACATGTGCTTTTGGAGGCCGTTTCTGTCCCCACGGCTGATTGATGACTAACTGTAGTCTGTACCCTTCTTAACCAAATATGAGCGAAAGCAACGATATTCAGGTAGAAAAAGGATGAATAGTGGGATCAATAGACAACGGTGTTTACTGTGACCATATGGTGACGCTCGTCCTTGGAGGGTTAAAATAGACTTTGAATTAACAGTAAATACTGAAGAGTAAATATTGAACCAATAAGGTTCTCGAGAAAAAAAAAAAAACCATTAATTGACACTAATAAAGCTTGAAAACTAGTTTTGAATAATTTTGATATTTATTATTCTCAGCCATTTCATGTAAGCAGTAACAATGAACAATTGCCATTAGAAAGTTACTTTAGTGAAAAGTGAGAGTCACACCAATTGGCCCGTAGTGACGATGCGGTTTTTAAATTATTTTGAGAGGTTTGGCAGTTTATATGGTGGAAATTGGATTTAATCAAATGATTTTGTTTAAATTATTGAGTTGTCTTCAGTGGATACTATTGGACTTACAAATAAACTGAAAAAATTAAATGTTTAATAACAAGACCAAATGATATGAACAGAAAAAACAAGTTTGGAGAGAATCCAATTTAGATAAATATGAAACTGTTTTTTCTAACCTACAACTTTTTGTACAGAGATCATACTCTCTCGGTAGACGTAAGAGTGTTTATCAATGAGTAGCACAAGACTCGGCAATCCGGGAACGCCCAATTGCCGAGCGAGCAAAGGCTCGTGTCCGGCATGAACAGTAGCCAATGTCGCCCCCCGCGGCTGTAGAGCGTCCACTAGTCGACGCCATACTGGAGCGGCTCGAAGGCATTCCATACACCAGTCTGAATAGAAGAGGACCAGGACAGCATCACGGCCACTCTTTTCAACCAGTTTGTTCTCAAAATGTCTGCAAAAGTATTGAATTAACATTAAGTTGTGATTAGGTGAAAAATGGTAAAAGGTTCAAAATAACCGTTTGATTGTTTGCCATTTATCTAAAAACCTACCATATTCCATTCTTATTTCAGATTTGACATCAAAAATACTTCTTAAGCCCATTTTTTGTATTTTCCTTTTGTAACAATAAAAAAAGGAAAAATGATTTTGCATTGTATTGCAAAATGAAATTTTAGAATAATTTGCCTATATAACACCTTAGGACACGCTAGCAATTTAACAAGTTATCAGCGATAGGGTATATTTACTAATTAATTTTGCATTGGCAACTTTTTATTAATTTGATAAGCTACAGTATAATTGAAGATTTTATTTACTATATAGATAACAGGTAGATTCATTTGTAAAAGTACAAGTAAACACAAAATTTACCTTGTAGTAACTGCGAGCTTATGGAATAATGTAATATCTTGGTCCTGAAAATGAAACCGGCCTCCAAAAAACTCTTCAAATGGATCATTGCTAAAAAGAACAAAGAAGGAGAAATTATAAAATGAATATTTTACATATTGAAAATAAAACGCCGCAATTTTAGCAGGTACAAAAATTTTAATCGTACTATTTGGAAAAAATTAAATGGATTAAATTATTAAATTTGAAGCGTTTTTTAAGGAGTTCAAGTGCACGGATGAACTTGAACTTACCAGTTCAATTTCATCCGTGCACTTGAACGCCGAACTGAAGATGCTGAAAGGCGAAATCCGGGTTTTTAGTGATAAAACATCTGTGAATGTACATAATTTTAACGATTCAAATTAAATATTGAAATTCCACCAAGCACCTTCAGTCGAAATCTTAAATTGGATTACATATTTTAATAAATATACATATTATAAAACCATGTATGAAGATTTGAGCTCTACTAATTTTTTTTTTTAATTCATGTCCCCTTCTAATGTGGAGCATATGGTCTTTTACTGGAAGTCACTCAACAGTTCTTTTTCTACAAGAACTGTTTGTTACTCAGTCGCTCAACCTCTCTTATTTCCAAGAGAGTAGTAGGGATAGAAAAGATAGGGCAGGACAGAACTAGTCGTTGGCAAATCGTCCTCGCTACACCCCAGAAGTAATATTACATTGACAGATACTTTTTTTGGAATAATCATACAAAGCAATCCCTGTTAGTTAAGGCGAAATATTCTACAAAACATAACTGCTATCAATACTTAAACCAAGGATAACAATCAATCTACATAAACAGTGAAAGTACTCTTCCTGTATAGAAAAAACAGTCGTCATTAATTTAAGGTAAAATTGCCATACTTCTGAGCACGGACTATTGGAGTGAAAAACTTCACAGACTAAGCTAAAAACAACGCCACGATTTAAAATATTCATTGAAGCATCCCAGAAGCACGTTAAAATCACACATTATTATGAAGAACACTGATAAATAAATTATATAAATGATATGAAATATTTTCAATACACATCGACATCCTTTGTGCCATAAGGTGTTGCTCAGAGCATTGTTAGTGCAGTGCTACCAACTGAGAGGTTGCTGTCTACTTCACGTACATATTGATAATAGACAAAGGCAGGGGTGGGGAACCTTTTATTCTCTAAAGGCTGCATTTATTTTTTGATTCGACATAAGGCCGCAGTAAACATTGACTAGGGAATCTTTGGCCGAAAACAGGAATTTACAGTTAACATAGGTCAGGAATTTACGAATTTACATACATTTACAGAAATTTTCGCGCGTTTTTTTTTAGCTTAGTCTGTGAAGTTTTTCACTCCAATAGTCCGTGCTCAGAAGTATGGCAATTTTACCTAATTTAATATTACTTTTCAAGTATTATGTATTAATTGTTACACAACAGCGATTTAGTGTATTATTTATTTTAACATTGAAAAACATAGATTTTACTTATCGAAATCAGAATTATGCTCATACCTGAAACGTCCGTATTGACTGTAGTCATGTCTTTCTCTATATAAAGTATTATCTTCCGACGTAATCCCATGCAGATCATACGCTTTTCTTCTCTCTGCGTCAGACAAGAGTTCGTATGCCTGCTTTATTTCAACAAATCTTGCTTCAGCAGTTGGATCTTCGTTTTTATCAGGATGCCTAAAATATTGTTGCCAATGTAAAAAAAATCCAAGAACAAAATACTGAATACAATTTGAATATGGAATGACCAAAACTTAGAAATGTTTAAGACATTTCATTGCAATACATTCATTCTAGTTTTATTATATTTATTGTGTAGCACTACAGCACATGAGCACATAACAAAAACCAATCAATCTTGACTTAAATATCTACTAATTTGTTTATTGTTTTATTTTCTTATTTATTATCATCACCTAGATGAAATTATATTAGTAATACATATTAATTGAATGAATATTATGTATGAAAATAATAAAATGTACTGGAAAGAAAAACCATGAATATTTTTCATCAATAGGAAGTACTTGAAAAATGCATCTCAATACCTCCTTGTATGGGCAAACTTCGAATATACATAAAAGAGGTTGTGATAACAACCTATGATTTGTCTTTGAAAGGTTGAATGAATTATCAAATAAAACGTCAATTATGAGAGGCAGTGCTAACTGGGGGACATTTAAATAGATGGGATGTGAGTAGAAAACTAAAATAAACTATTGTTATGCACATTTACTTTGATTCGAAGATGCTATTTACAATTCAACATGAAACGCTATAATGACAAGTACCTCAGTGTCGAAAGACAGTGAGTCTGTAATGTGCCAAATAATCTTAATTTTCGAATCCTTACCATTCCTTTGCAAGTTGTTTATATGCTCGTCTTATTTCTGGGAGACTAGCACGCCGATTTATCCCCAAAACTTGATAAGGGTCACCTAACTTTTGCAAAGCTCCCAGTGCGCTTAAAGATAATATAAAAATAAAATATACGGCCAATCGCTGCGCGCACGGACACCTCCATGCCCATCTCATGGTCTGGTCCTTTAATCTATCGAACACATGAAACAATAACGTACACAGAAAATCTTATATCACTTGAGATTTAATATATCCAAAATATTGATCATAGCGAGAATATGTTTTGCAGAACACCAGACAGATGAAGCAGGTTTTGATTTGCTATCAGTCACCGATCCGAAAATAGACACAGATGGGTTGACTTTTATTGCTGTCGAACTTCATGTTTTATACTTTTTAGATATGTTTTATAAACTGCTAATGATTTTAATTTTAGATTCGTAATCATTTTGAAATTTCCGCAGAGCAAATGAAATGAATAAAAAAATCTTGCAGGACAGTACGTTTTCGTTTTCAAGAGTGGTTATTTATTTATAGAAAATTACAATGTAAATTCAATATTTATGAAATTCGATCATAAAGTTTTTTTATTTAAATTTGTATGATTTGAAAATAAAACCTAACACGTCAGTAAATTGTATTTTAACCATATTGTACTGCATTATTTAAAACGTTTTGAATTATTTAATCAATTATTATTTGATTTAAACGTTTCAAAATTATCATTGCCTAATATTTCATATTATACCATTGCGTTTCTTGGCAACATTTTACAAAATGTCTGCAGACTGCCGCATTAGCAAATTTTACACTAGGGTGCCGTCGTCTACGATTAGGTGACGTGTGTTCTGTATGTCATTACCACCTACATCCATAATTATATAATAGGGGGGGGCTATATGTATGTCCATTATGTATGTTCCAGTGTACAGACCACACTAGGACGCCGTCATCCAGGATTATATGACGTAATATGACGTATGTTCCATATCGACTGTGGAAAGGAAAAAGGACGTAACCCACACATATCAAATTTTACAGGAGGCGCTAAAAACGTGTTTTGATGATTTTGTTACATATGCAAATTATGAATTATACACAACCCTGAAGTGCACGGAGACTTCTAAACTGGTGTTTAATAGACATAATCTAATATTAATCAAAGAAATTGTCTAGGGAAAAGCGTTATTTCAATCTTTTTTCTTGGTTTTAATTTTTTACAAGGTCATTTTTTCAATCTTAAAAGCTAAATTTAGATACTCATTCGGCATTTGCAGCTTGCATCCTTTTGATAGAACGTGTATCAAGTTTGATACATTGTGATTATCGAAAAAAACCTGTTTTGAAGAAACTGTGGGTTAAGTCCTTTTTCCTTTCCACAGTCGATATGCATAATGTGCATAAGGAACATACGTCACCAAAGCGTGGACAACTTCGCGCCAGTGTAAAGTGCCCTAATGTTAAGTTGACCAGACGTCCGCCTTTGAGGAGGTTTGTCCACCTTTTGGAAACTTTGTCCTCCTCAAAAGTTGATATTTGTTGAAGTACACAAAATCAACCATATTTTTAAAGAAATAGAGTGCACAGAAGATGTAATTAATAAGAATTGGATGACTTTGATTAGTGAAATATCGAAATATTTCCCATGACAATATACAAATTTTGATTGAAATGGCTTCCGAGTTCAAACTCCAACGTAGAGCGAACACTTTTCATTTGCAATGATATCTGGAAAAATGAAAAATCCAGACTAGCAGTTGTAATATTGGCAGAAATGATTATAGTTAAATGTAATAAAATTCTAGATTGCATTCGTTCCTGAGTTTTTTGAAGAAAAATGAAGATTTACCCAAAAAAATACAAAGAAACGATAAGTATAGTTGAGTTGAGTTAGTAACATCAAATAACTAAGTAAAATTTCAATAGTTTTCTAAAGGTTTTTGAACTTTGAACTGTTTTTTGGTAAAGCAACATCATTAACATTGTAATAAATCGGTGATATAATCAATAAATAACGATTTTTTTAAATATACATTTTAACTAGTGTCCTCCTTTGGAATTTTCAAAACCTGGTCACCTTACTAATGTGCATAAGAAAGACGTTACCAAATCCTGGACGACTTCGCCCCAGTGTAAAGCTTGTCATTCCAACTTTTTCTAGTGAGAGTTTCTTTTCAAAAAACAAAAAAAAAATATATTTATTGGGCTCTGACTAAAATTAATTCAATTAGGCTTGAAAAAAGTTTTAAAGAACTCAAAACATGTGGTACAACCAGTAGAATAACAAAGTCATCAATTTTATTTTGACAGATTATATCCGTGTAAAAATGAATAAAACACAATTCAAAGTTACATATTCCTTCAAATTTTGCTTTGCCTATTATTATGACGAGTATTGATCATAATGCACAACTTTCACTATAACGATCAAAAATATTACAATTTAGTTTGTAATCTAATAAATACACCAATGCCTTGCTAAAAAACATTTTTTTTGCAGTTTATACAAGCAACTCTTGTTGTGTCGATAATAATAACGAACCTAAGTTGATTAAATACTTGAGTCACTTTGAATAAGAAAAATTGGAGTAAACTGTAGATTTATGATACTTTGCGTAAAAGAATCTAAAACAACTCGTAATTATTTAGTTTGATTAATCTATGATGTTCTTTAAGAAAAACATAGTTAGCATTGCAATAGGTTGTTGAAATTATTAAGGATCAAAAGCATCCAAATATTGAGATTGTATTTTTTCACAGTAGACATATTAATACAGCCTTTAATGAATTAATTAGTTAGTATTCAATAAAAAAAAAAGATTGATAATTCAGTTGTTCTACAAGCCGGAATCCACAACATATGGATTCCAAAAAAAGTGGAATATCTTATAAATTTAAACATCTAAAAAATCACCGTCGAATCCATCAAGAAAATTTGCTTGTATTTATTATAAACAGTTTAGTTTGACGTTTTTTCCTATATAATCAGTAGCGGTTCCTGAAGTAAAATCCTGGGTGGGCTAGAGGAAAGTTTAGCATTGTATACTATTTACGAAATTGTGTATTTTTCCACTTCACCTTATACATTAATCTACAAGCAAATTAACAAATATTACGACACTACTGCAAAGCATAAATTACTATATAATAAAATCAATGCTAATGTAAGTAAAAAAATAATAAAATAATAACTTTAAATTCGTCTCTTTCAAAGTGAAATAACAAGTACAAAAAGCAATACAGAGCTGTCACTGAAAGTCAATATCTGTCAGTTTCATACAGTACAACGATATTGGTATTTGTGTTTGAATGTAGGTGGGTCATGGGCAAATTCAATTTAGCCCCCAACGAATGACAGAAGTTTGATAATTTGACGCACAGTCATGTGAGTTTGATGACGTTTCTATTAGGGCATCCAATCCCGGGATCCCGTTCAATTTTCTGATCCCGAAATCCCGGGATTGAGATGGCCGCGATCCCAGGATTTCGGGATTGAGAAATTTTGAGGAAATTCCGAAAATTTACACGAAATTGGCAAATTCAAGATTTCAAATTCCTCGGTAAGAAAATCTCAATCCCGGGATTCAAAATGAATCAATCCCGGGTTGGATACCCTAGTTTCCATACATACAAATACAAACAAATCTAATCGTGCTTGATTGCACCCCAGTGTAAGAGAAAAAACACGGGCTAGATCTTTCAAGCCCTTGAGTCGTTAATACGTAGGTGTTGCCAGACTGACGTCACGTTGCCTGTTCTCTAAGTTTATAGGGTTATTGTTTTTTTTATGCTGGCTCAGTTTAAAATTGTAATACAAAACACAATCGAGAATATTATTGTAGGTAGACATGGCATTGTCTTATATTGACAGAGGAAAATTTAAACAAAGATATTATATTCATTTGGGAAAGGTTAGTTACGCTTATAAATGTATTTATTTTGTTCAGCGGCCGAATTGCTGTTCATTTTTATTCAGCCATCTAAAGTTTTGGGTGAAAAATGCAGGTCGGGCTTCGTCCACCTAGCCCAGTACCTAGAACCGCTACTGTATATAATCATAATATTTTAAAGTAAATAACAATTCTAATAATTTTAAAGTAAATAATAATGTATTACATCAGATCATCTTTAGTCAGTTAAGGATGTAATGTCAACATTTTATACTATGTATTCTGTTTGAATACACATCATTAAATATATTTTTCAAAATATTTTCGCACGGCTCATTTTTCACGACTCCAGCCAAAGAGCCGCAAATCCACGATTCCTACTACACAGCCCTAGATTAAACATCAACTCAGTTAATCAATTCAAAGTTATGACCAAATGGCAGCAGTTCCAAGTAAATGAAAAAGAAACATTTAACGATAAATGCAATAAATATAACATATTCCATGAATTCAGCGGCGATTTTGTGCAAAAAAGTTTTTTAGTACATGTTTATTGAAATACAACTATTTTAAAATGTACGAAGTAAAGTTTACGTTTGGTCGGAGCTAAGCCAAAGATTTTTACAAAGGCTTACTGTAAAGGATTACTTTATTATCTGTATCAAAAATGCCGAGCTAGAAATATTACGAATAAAGGGTCTAAAAGCGCAATGAACCGAAATGAAGCTATAGCATTAAAAGTAAATGTAGTGGGAATAACGCACACGTGAAGTGTGCATGTGAGATAGTCATGTGAGACATGAAATAATTAAGCTCCCTATATTTTAATGATTTTAAGTTTTCAAGCATGGCATCCCTAGATTAAAATAATTTGAAGTAGTGGGATAGTTTTGAAGGTTACTTTATTCACTTCATATTTTGTTCTTGTTTATTCGAAATCTTTACTTGTGTCGGATTTATAAAGTCGGTGGCCTAGAAGTGCAGTCAAATCATTGTACGTGGTATAATTTCTCTTATTTTTTCTACCATTAATTGTGTATTTGTTATCACTCATGTGATTGTTTATGAACTAGCTGTGTTTCCACGTCTATTTTGTTGTTAAAAAAAAAGAATATGCATTCAAAATGCATTATATTTTAGTGGAATACAATAATATGATAGTGATAAATGTAGTCGCTTACTCATCGGATCTTTTTTGCTATTTTTTTTATTCACAAAATCTTTATTAAATGAATGTTCAAAACGTTCACTTACATACACGTAGCTACATAATAAGTTATTGCTGACGTAAATTTATTATGTTCATATTTTTGTATAAAGTCTTAAGAATAACATGATAGCTACGTATTACATTTTTGTAAATAACTACTCGGCATTTTCTTAGTCGAATGAGAATCTAATAATTTTCCTACTTGCACAATCAGATATTTATATTTTTTGCCATTGGCGAAAGACTATTTCGTCAATCATTTTAAGTCTCAGATTATATTCTGTGGCTTAGGACAAGGGCGAAACTACAAAACAATGTTTTTCGAAAAAACCCAGAAACATTTTTTGTCCAAGTACTTATGAACTTTGTATTTAAAACATTGGTAATTGTAGAGTATAGCTGGTCATGGATTATTACGGCGAAAAAATTCACAAACTAAGCTAAAAACAACGCCACGATTTAGAATTATTTTAAATGGCGCCGCCATAATGGAAAACAGAGGCGATGTACTGAAAAATATTTCGTATTTCGCATAATTTATCAGTGTTCTTCGTAATAATGTGTGATTTTAACGCGATTATAAAGCTCTCAAAAAATAATTTTAAATCGTGGCGTTGTTTTCAGCTTAGTTTGTGAAGTTTTTCGCCGTAATAATCAATGACCAGCTATACTCTACTATTAGCAAACATTATTTTTAACAGCAAAAAATACAGTTGAGAGATCAAAGGTTTTCTTTTATTATAATGTTGTTTTGAAAAAATATAGTACCTATATGTAAATAAATAAAATCAACAAGGGTATTGGTATCAAACCCATAATATCCATTTTTAGTATTTGTAAGATAAGTATATGAAAAAATTCTTAATGCATCACTACATTGTATAAAAAAATAGTTGAGTATTAATATTTACTACACTGCCAAAGATCACTATCGGTGTCTAAGCTCAAATTTTTAATGAATAACATTATATGGTTAGAAAGAACCAATCGGCGATTAGTATTTTTAATGGTGGGACTTAAGAAATTGCTACTTTTTATAACTATGAAAAATTGTGCTCCTGTGGATTTTTACGATTTTCTCTAAACTCGATTTTTGAAGAATATGAGTTGTGAATTGTGTAAACCTGTTAAATAGTAGATGGTAAAATAAGCCACCGATCATGTGACCTGTTCAAAATGGATCGTTTGGCATAACTTTTTTTCATTGTCTGTGTTCTTTTAATTCTTTTGTTTGAATATCACGAATGAGACCCACGTTTTTACCAAATGAAGTATAATATGCAGATCTATATAATATCATATATAAGAGGAAGCTGTAAACTTGCTTGGAAAGATTTTTAATTGAGATTCAAATTTGACTCATTTAACAGACACTGCTAGGTCTGGTTTGCAATGAACAATAATTGAATGATTAGGGTGCCCTATTAATGTCTTGAACTGCATCTATCTATGCAGCTTGCTAAACGGAAACCATTTTAGCAGTCTCTTGAATATTGTTTTATATAATATAAGTTGAAAGTTGCTTGAAAAATGAATGTATACATTTTTAATTTGTTAATATAATATAAATTATATCATTACTGTACTACAAATGGTAAATAAAAACAATTGTGAATTATTACTTTTAGTTAAATGTACTGCATTAAACGCAGGGCTTTTGAGTTGTTTTTTCTTTGAAATTTTCTTTGAATAGGCTAATGTTCAAATAGATTTGGCTCACTCTTACTGAATGTACTTACAGATTACGACTTCCTTCTTCATATCAGTATTTTATTCATAAGAATTGTTTAATTCTTCCCTGATTTATTCCAGAATACTATTTATTTATTAAAACTTTGGTTACTGCACAAATTCGCAAGGTGTTTGCCGAAAGACCGAATGATGTTTTTATCATCATCAAAAACATATATTTTTTGGCCATTTTTAGTATTATAACATTGAAAAAAAAGTTAGATGTATATCAAAAATGAACTATATGTTAAAAAATAAATCCAAGAAAAAAACATTTTAGAATTCTTGAAATAAATACTTAAAGTCAAAAAAGCGATATTTTTAAACGTAAATTTAAATTTTAAATTGGATTTCAGTATTACAAATTGTTTTAAATTAGTTATTATGTATATTTTCCATAGCCCAGGATATTAGTTAACAAAAATAAAACTTTTAAAAAAATTCAAAATATTTTATTTGTAAAACAAAGCTAAAATAAAGTAAATGTGCGAGTTGGAGAAAAAGAAAGTTTTTATAATATTCACAAAAATGGGTTAAAAATATTTAAAAAAAAAATACAATCATCAAATGATTTTAGGGATTTCGACCAAGGGATGCAAAAACAACGCCTTATTTTTTTTTATCATATTGGAAAAAAAAAATATTACACGATAAACTAAAAACCTTATAAAAAAAAAAAACAGGTAGTCTCCGGCTTACGACCGTTCGACTTACGACAATTCGCACTTACGAGCGAAAAAATGGATTTTTAAAAAATTTGAATTGCAGCACGGGTCACCACTAGGGATTCTGTGTCGAGACGTCCCGGGACTTTTAAGGTTTTTTGCTGTCTTAAGTCCGGGACTTAAGACAGCCAAATTGTACATTTTTAATTTTGAAAAAACCATTCTAAAAAATAAAAATTGGATGCAAGCAATCGCTAATGTGACCTAAAAAGTTGATTTTGATTTAAAATAAAGATACATTGGTGTCTATCCATGGGATCAGTTTTGAAAAAAATGCATTATATTTAGGCTAAGGATTAAAGGCCGGGGTTTTAACAAAATTAAGTATGCATATATAACAGGGATCTTATAAAAGAAACAGCTGTTTGCATTTATAATTGTAGAAGTTTCAAATAACATCTATTTATATATTGTGATACGAAACAACCATTTTTAATGGGTAGAGAGAGACATGCAGAAATACAAAAAAAACTTAGACACGTGTTCGCTTAACTATGTTTGTAGCATTGGATAATCGCAAAGAATTCCAAGAAATAATGGAACCAATAGTTATTTCTAGAAAATTATGTTATAAATCAAGGCGGCTTATAAATGTTTAATTACCAACCGTTCTGCTGTGACTAATTGATTTTCGAACAGAATACACGAAAGATTTTGACAAATGCTCCACAACAATATATTTGAAACACGGAGATAATTTACTACAACGTCTTTTCTCCGTGGAAAAAGATATCAAGGTATCGATGATGAGATAAATATTGCAGAACTGTCACTGGAAGAAGAATTAAATAGACAGATTACAAAAAAACAAAAGATTTCTCCATTAAAAACGAAACAACTAAACGAATTTAAGATTTTAAAATCAACTGGAGAACGGAAACAAAGATTATTTTTTATATATAACATTAAAGCAACATCGACTGACAATGATGATGAGCAACAACGTTTATTACAAAATAAGAAATCGGCTGTCTGATTCGTCATTAAATTCATTATTATTTTTAAAAGCATATTTTGATAAGCAGAAATAAAATATTAACTTTTGTGTAAATAATACATATTATGTATGATTTGAGGTTGTGACTTTATTATTGAATTAATTTAGTATTTTTATTATTAACAGCTTAACGACCGCACGTTTTTTTATAAAATTTCACCTGGCGAAATAAAATTTTGCGAAAAATTCGCAAACATTGTAATTTTACTAAATTCAATATAATTTGTAAGTAAATTGAGAAATCTTTACAAAATTCAATTTTCTTAGCTTCCAGATACTTCGCCTATACGCATATATGTGTCCGCCGGCCAGCAACCTTTGTTTTTCAAAGACTCAAATACGCGTCCACGCTCTTAATATATAAATGTGTTCAAAAGATGTATTTTTTTTAATTAACGCATACTTTCGCCGCCCTTTTAAAGTACGCATGAAAAAAAAATACGTCTAACTGCGTAAAAAACGCTCAAAAAATCGTTTAATTGAAACGAAATATTAAAAAACGTTTGGGAGAAAGATATCTTCATTTATGTTACTAGAAATTTGTTTAAATCAATTCATAATCGTATTAAAAATATAACTAGCAAAAAAAAATTAAAAAAATATATAATTAAGTGTTCATACCTGATGTTGTTTTATTTAGAAATGTTTTTCACTATTGTACAAAGTTACCAATGTCTCAATAGGACAAAAAAGGTATAAAAGCTGTATTGTGATTTGTGAAGTAACGGTCATAATTTTACCCAATTCATTGTTATTTTTTCAATACATGAACCGTTATCATCCCTTTTTAGTACATACATACAAATATTTAATTTTAATAAATTTATAATTTTATTGAAGAGGAAATAAAAGTCCCAAGTCTCAGGAAGTCCCGGGACTTTGACTTTATCACGTCTTGTCTCCCGGGACTTTGAAAAACCCGAGACTTCAGAATCCCTAGTCACCACAGCTGATTCATGCGTAAAGTAAATTGACGTAACAATGATAATGCAATACATATTTGCTCATATGTACATCCGAGATCTCGCTATTTCCGTGATCGTAATAACCGAGTTCGACTGTATGTATAAATATGAATTTATAATTGTAAAACATTATACATCAGTATATTTCAGATATAATATAATTAGGTAGAAATTTCAAGTGATAAGTATTTTGAAGAGAAAATTGATATTTATGTCATAGTACATAATAACTAACGAAATAGAAATAATTACACATTATTTATTTTAAAAACGGCTTAGTTTAAATACGTGCAGAAAATGATTCTTCACGCTTTACTTTCTTCAACATACCCAATTTATAGTCCATGTTTTGACAGTTTACAGGTACAGAAGTACTACCTCCACAAAAAAGATTAGCAACGCTACACTTCACAAACATTTACATACCATTTTATGAAAAAAGGAAACGGCAAGGTTTTGAAAGAAGGCACACACATTGATTGCGTGTATTTTTTTAATTCCAGCAAAATGGAAAGCATCGCTGTACTGCTAGATCCGTACAAGGATATCATTGGAAATGCCGCCGCTATAACGACAATCGCTCAGTTCTTCTCCCCTGCATTTTTGTGCAATGATATCAGGAAACAGGGCAACACAGAAAATTTTCCAATTATGCCGTTCCTCGGAGGTTTTGTTATGTGAGTACCTAATAATTTTCATAAGAATATCACAATTTCTATCAAAGTTACACCATCATTTTAACTATGATAATTCTTTAGTGATTACATCTTCTGTTATATTTATTTTTTGGCTGTTATCTGATTACTAATAATTAATTAATTATCTGACTCCATCTAAAACAGTGCTTATCAAACTTTTTCATGCAATGGTCCCCTAAATCTGAAAAAAAATAGTCATCGGCCCTCTGAACAAAAATCATGTTGTGCGGCAGCCCCCGATGAAAACCTTTTGCCCCAGTTTGGGAAGCACTGACCTCGAAGACACCCTCCCTTATGTTTGCAAGAAGTGAAGAATTTATTAGGCGAAATCAGTACATGAATATCACATTTTTTATCAGATGGAGCCATCATTGCTAATAGTGTTACAGTAGGTTCTTATCAATACCTTTTGGTTCAATAGAACAGTAAATGATTATATTTTGACTGTATAGTACTCATGATTTCACCACTAAACATGTTTTGATCAACCACTATGAAAGTTGATAACGTATATTTCTGTCCAATAAATATTACATAATAGCTGATATGCAATCATTTTTTCTCTATAAAAGTATTCCTGTGTAATTATCAAACAATTTATCTTGAGTGTGTTACTCAACCAAAGATGAGGCAAACCAAATCTAATAATTTAAAGTAAACTATGTTTACTGTGGGAAATATTTATCAAATAATAAATTTATACCACATTTTATTGATCATATTCCAGGAAAGGGCTGTGAAATTTTTTGTCTCATTCAATCAGATTCCAAATGAAGGGCACGAGTGAGATATAATAAAAGCATGTTGGCGTTTGCTCTTTTATCCTACTTACTCACACACAAGTCAAGCTATGTGACAGTCTGGCGCCCGCCGACTGATTCTGATGCGCCTGCCAACTAATTTATCAAATCGTTAAATTCCTAGGATTTTGCATCTCAAATTCCTCGGTGAGCTAAGAGATTTTGAAAAAATGTGGTGCTCGCCGCCCTACCAATAGTTTAGATTTCGCACTAGGGTCCATAAAGGTTGGTAACTCCTGATGTAGATGATTGTCAAATGTAAAAAAATGTTCAGATCTTACTGAGAATTTCAATGTCTTTTTTTATATTGATTCAATATCTGTAGGATAAACCAGTAGTGAATAATAACATAATTAATTTCTAAATTCGTCTGTGTGGTCGAGTGGACAACGTTGTTGGCTTCGGCTACGGAGGGCCCGGGTTCAAATCCCGGTATGGACAGTTTTATAAATTGATTTTTCAATCGATTTATGAATTTCTGTTCAAAGGCATGGATGTATGTGATGTCTTGAATTCCCCCCTCTCACCCATCCTATCCTATGAACGGGGCGTATCGAGAGCGATTAGCTTACCACTAATCCTGTCTTAGCCCTATCCTTCTATCTCTACTCTCTTTGGAAAAAGAGAGGTTGAGCAACTGAGTAACAAGCAGTTCTCGTAGAAACACTTCTGTTGAGATAAACTCCATTAGGAGTCCATATGCTCCACATTGGGAGCGGACATGGTTTAAAAAAAATTCAACTTATTTTATTAACTTGTTAAGCGCTCACCTCTCTTAAATTATTTATAATGTTTTTTTACTTAAAGCTATATTATGATGTATGTTTTGAATGGATTCAATTTCTGCCTTCAATTTTAATGGTGCTCACTGCTTATCATATGATTACAGCATTGACAATGTGTTTACATTATGTAATAATTAATGCTCAAATGCAGTTGAATAGATATCATAATAGTGATGATTTTATAGTATTTTTGTATATACATCAGTTATCTGAAAACTGAAGGATTGATTTTTAGATATTATATTGATATCTTACAACACATCTCCAGTAACGTATCTCCCATTTTCACTTTATTTTTATGAGATAACCTTACATATGTATTTTTTAGTGGTCATCAAAAAAATTCAATTTGTTAAGAATTCATTATTTATTATTAGGTTCTCGTTAAATTGCCTGTTCAGATTTTACTGGGTTCAAATATCAGCTTCGTGTTGTTTTTTGGTATTTATTAGGATAAATATACATATAAAGAGCAAGGGACTATGACTTTTAAAAGCTCTTCTATTACCAGTGGCGGTTCCTGACCTAAAATCTTGGGTGGGCTAGAGAAAAGCATAGCATTGTATACTATTTACGAAATTGTGCATGTTTCCACTTCACCTTATACATTAATCTACAAGCAAATTAACAAATACTACGACACTACTGCAATGCATAAATAATGTAACTAAGAAATAATAGAATAATAATACGTAACCTTAAATTTGTTTCTTTCAAAGTGAAATAACAAGTACAAAAAGCAATACAGAGCTGTCACTGAGATTCAATACCTGTCACTTTAATACAATACAACGATATTGGTATTTATGTATGGGCAGATTCAATTTAGCCCCCAACGAATGACAGAAGCTTGTTAATTTGAAACGCAGTCATGTGTGTTTGATGACGTTTCCGTACATACAAATACAAAAAAAATCTAATCGTGCTTGATTTCGCTCCAGTGTAAAGAAATATTGCAGGTATTATCTGTGATTGCGGGCTAGAAAGCTCTAGCCCCTGAGTCGTTAATACGTAGGTGTTGCCAGACTGACGTCACGTTGCCTGTTCTCTAAGTTTATAGGGTTATTGTTTTTTTTATGCTGGCTCAGTTTAAAATTGTAATACAAAACACAATCGAGAATATTATTGTAGGTAGACATGGCATTGTCTTATATTGACAGAGGAAAATTTAAACAAAGATATTATATTCATTTGGGAAAGGTTAGTTACGCTTATAAATGTATTTATTGTGTTCAGCGGCCGAATTGCTGTTCATTTTTATTCAGCCATCTAAAGGTTTGGGTGAAAAATGCAGGTCGGGCTTAGCCCACCTAGCCCAGTAGCTAGAACCCCCACTGTCTATTACCCTGTTTTACTTTCTACGCATTAAAGTGCAAGCAGTCAAGACATGTAATATAATGTAACGTTGCAGAACATACGCTGTTAAAAGGGGATGAACCACGTAGCGGTTGGGTGGAGTACAATGTTGAGTCTGCTAGGGAATGTAAATGAAATGTTACAATTACTCACTCTAATCTTCGTAAAATATCTACTTTTGAAACTGTTCATGGCCCCACATTGGGAGAAATTTTATGTGATCATTTTGGTTTCCAGCGGTGTTCTCAACCTGCAGTACGGACTGATGCTGCGAGATGACACCATGATAAAAGTCAGCTTTGCCGGTATCGTCCTGAACATCCTGTACCTGTGCTGGTATTACGCCTACTCCAAAAAGAAGGGCTCGGTCTGGCTCCAGATGGGCTTAGGAGGAGCGTTCACGGCCGCCATCATTTCCTATACGGTCATGGAAGATCCAGAAGTGGCTGAAAATAGGCTGGGAATAATTGTGACTGTTCTAATGATGCTGCTGGTCGCATCGCCGCTGTTTGGACTTGTGAGTTGATAACATTGTATTGCGAGCTTAATACAATTTCAAAATAATATTACTCTTTTTTTTAATTGCAACCGTACAAACGAGGGGCATTTACTCTTAGTTGGCGTTTCTACCTATACCATCCTTTTTTTCATTGGTTTTATTAGTTTCCTAAACAAACTATACTGCCAACACCCCACCGCTGCCTCCAAAATGTTATTTTTATTTATAGACTAGCTAGCTGTGTCCCACAACTTAGTTAAATACAGCCTATTGACGATCATCAACGGCCCTCTGATACACAATATTTTAAATTTCTATCTGATAAGCGTGTCTGTGACCCTGATCTCAGGCGATCCTTGTTAAAACACCTACGGCCATGTCCCCGAGTGCTCTTCGGTTGCGGTTCCTCAGGTTTGAATCGCAGTACTTTCACATAGTGTTATTTCATTTAATTTTTGTTTGAAGGCATGGATGTGTAATGTCTATCTATATTACCTGCCACCTACTGGATTCGGAAAATGAGAAAAAAGCAAACTACTACCGTCTTTTTCCGAAAATAAGACATCCCCCGAAAATAACCCGTAGCACGATTTTCAGGATTTTTTGGAATATAACCCCTCCCCCAAAAATAAGCCCTAGTTAAAATGTGAACGCCGACATGTGGCGATTATTGCTAGTGCCACACTATTTATATTTTCCCATTTGCAACACCAATCGATGCGTGAATCACGTGAGCGCACGTCAGTTGCCGCCGCCTACTTGTCGAGGGCTGACATGCGCGTGCGATTTTTCATAAAGCGAATAATTTTTAACCCCAGATAAAATGAGTGCAAAAAGAAAGAGCTATTCCATCGAGTACAAAAAGGGAACCGTGGAGGACTCCTGGGACGTTAATCTTATAGCCTTCTGTAAAGAGAAGATGTTTGATCTCCGTATGGTTCGAAAATGGCGAGTAGACTACGATAACCTGTGTCAATTGGTGGACCAGGGAAATGAGAAGAAACACAAGGTTGGGTCAGGTCTTCAACCGTTATTTTCTGAGCTGGAAGAAAACATCTGGGAATGGATTGCTGATAGGAGAGCAATGGCTTTGGTTATGCGGCGGGCTGATATCCAAAAATTTGCCCTCGAAATGGCAATAGAATTTGTTATATCCACAGAAGAATTTAGAGCGTCATCACACTGGCTGGATAACTTCCTTCGACGACATGAACTCTCCCTAAGAAGATCAATGTTCAGACTAGAAGACAATGAAGTTGTTAAACGTGCACTTGCATTTAAGCTTTTTGTTGATGGCATCGACTTTTCTAAATACCAACTCTCCAACATGATTGCTATGGATGAAACTGCAGTATTTCTAGGCCAAGGATCTCAAACAACGGTTCACCACAAGGGTTCCTCGTCAATATACGTTCCTTCTACTGGTTGCGAAAGTGCACGTGTTACCTGTATTTTGGCGATTCGTCTGGATGGCAAGAAAGTCTCACTGTCAATCATCACCAAGGGCAAGAAAGACAAAATTGAATGCGTTTCAGGAATTTATATCATTGAAAGTGAAAAAGCCTGGAGCACCCAAGCAGTTATAAGAAAGTGGGTTGATTTTATGCTGCCACTTCTCGTAGCTCGTTAACTAGTATTTCGGACCAAAAAAGAAAGTAAGACAGTGTCTTATTTTCGGAAAAAGACGGTAGTTCTGTTCTAATCCAATCCTTTCTCTTTTTGAAAAAATGACTTTGAACAACTAAATAACAAGTAGTTTTTGTAGAATACTGTTTAATAACATCCTTTGAATATGAATACAGGAGATAAAAAGGCACTAAGTATCCAAAAAAAGTGAATATGCAGAAATGTTCTATGTGACTTTTTTATTTTTTGTACTTAGTGCCTTTTTTTTATTTCTTGTATTCGTATTCCCTTCAATGAAAGCGGACATGGCTTTAACAATAAATCCATACTATATTGCGAGCACTCCTGGTTCATAAAAAAATATATTAAGTCATATGCAGGCTAAATTAATTATCAGGTAATTTATGTTAGCGATTCCAAGTGACCAAGTTTGTGATCAGAAAAGATATTCACTGTACAACAAAATATTTCAGTAAGTTTCCACATTTGAATGAGATGTAATCTTTCCAAATGTGATAAGAGTCACACCTATTTGAAGTTGATAAATAAAAATAAAATAGTCCACTTCTGAGATTGATAAAGTTGATAACATGACGTCTTCCGTGTCATTCAATGTTCAACAAAAATGTGTTGAAGGAAATCAGTCACTCAAATGTTTTTTTATGGATTATATGACAAAATTTTACAACTAAACATTTTGAATTGATTTAATATTTAAAACTTTTCCGTACTGAATGAAATGCATCAAACAATAGAGTCACTGTCATCATCTATCATGTCTCTTATCAAATGTAGATGTCTTAATATCATCAGCTTAATACAGAAAAAGGTCAAGTTGAACTCTATAAATTGTGCAGGAATATCATTTATATTCAACTTAGCAATATCTCGCTATTAAGAATACTCTCAGTTCAATGATGAAAATCAATTGAAATATTAAAATTATAGTTTTGACACGTTATAATTAACTATCAATAACATCTTAACAATGTGCTGGAAATAATAACAATATATGTTTGTTCTAATTTAACATAACCATGACAAATAAGTTATTTTCTCCTTTAACTATGAAAGAAACACCATTTTACACACAATGGCATTATTAACTAAACATCTAAAAAAAATAGTTATTTTCCTTAGCTTGGCTAAAACAGCCAACAGTTTACTTCCACTGATTTTGAATGTTGCGCTGAAATAATCAACTTGTTTGTATATTTAGACTCTGCAGCCATGTTTACGAATGGAATTATAATTGTACAAATTATTATAACAGACATCAACAGTAGATAATTATAAATAAGAATCTTTGTTTTACAATTCACCCATTCAAATTAAGATCATTGCCTTAAATCAATTATTATTTAGCTTAATTATTCCTGGAACTACTGATTTCTAAACGGAGACTCATTACCTACCCTGCGAGTAATTAATTCTGTATCTATTTTGAACGTTGTTATCACCTTATGCTATTATTAAATCAAGTTCAATGCTCTTTCGTTATATATTCACCACATAAAATGAAATTATCTCACTTTTATCATAGCTAAAAAAATAGTATGTTTATATAAAAATTGATAAAACTGTGATTTATATTGTATCTCGAATGCTTTTGATAGTATCATAATATAACGACGCAACCAGCTGGATTTTGAACATTTCTCTCTTTTTTAATTTATTTATTACTATGATAATTATGCCAAAAACTATTTCGAATGTTGCAATATTTATCTAATGCACAAAGTTTGAATAAAAAGGAATAGCAATATTAAGTCCATTGAAAATTGGTGTGGTAAATAACAATGGAAATTAATTCAACATTGGTTACCTATCTAATTTTTAATTAGTATTGTCAAAGTTTCCATCTTACCCCCTCCTTGTGTCCAGCAGGAAAGGAAAAATCCGGACTTTTATTTTATTTAAGAATCAAAATCAATTTTTAATTTATTCGTAAACCTTGCGATCTTACATCTGATGAAGCATCTCAAAAAGGGGAAACACATGCCACATTTTGTAGCATAAAGATATAAAATTTAATTTTATATTAACACTGTATACAGTGTGCACAAATTTGTGCGTTTCGGTACAGTCAACTACAAATATAAAAAACACTTGTTAAAATTCGTATTTCTTCTGTCAAATTTGCTTTGCTGTGTAGTGGATCGATGTCACTAAAAGGCAACAATTGTTGCCAATTCTCCACTGGATCAGAACATGACTAAAAATCAACTTAGAAAGAAAATTATTTTTTAAAGAAGTATCGATTCTTAGATCGCTTCAATAGATGATGATGATGATGATGAACCCGGGATTCGAACGCTACCTGAAAGATGGTAGAAAGTAGTGGCCAGCGATGACAATACTTTCAATTATAAATGTATTACCAGTTTTTTAGAATAAAAACCTTGAATTCTGGAAAAAAAAACGTCTGAAGCAAAGTTGTTAGCAAAACCTAATATTATAGTTAGTACCCACTTGATTTTTAAAATTATTTGTGATTTGATTTTACAGTTTTTATGTGATCCACAGTTTGAAGTTTACTGACATGAGCGGACATGATTATAAAAAATCCATTAATAATTAGTTTGAATATTCACTCTGAAAGATTTGCCAAAAAATTTTGTTTCAACAATGGGCTACTTTTCCATAGTCTATCTTTCTGCATTTTTCATGATTGCAGACCTTTTTTCATTTGATCGACAACCGTCTTATTCAATATTTTTCCATGTCATTTTTCAGAGGGAAATTATCAGAACAAAGAGTACTGCTGGCATGCCGTTCCCTATCATATTCTCAGGTTCAATCGTCTCCTTATTCTGGTTCCTCTATGGCATTATTCTTAGGAACCAGTTTGTTATCGTGAGTACATTTTACAATATGGTTTTACTGTACATTATTTATTTTTACGTACACAGATGTCCTTTGACATTCGTACAATCTACTTTTGTACAACTCCCTATTTCATACATTTTTTCAAGTTAAAATTTTTGGTGATTACGGAAAAACTATGAACCTCTATGCAGTCGCTGCCTGTTACATTCTTAATTATGTAAACAAGTTGAGTCTTCCTTTAGGACGCGTGATTATGCGTTTGCCAGTTTATTTGTACATGTATGTGTAAATATTTCACTCTTGTAAATTTATAAACATGAGTGAGAAAAAGAGAAACTGCGATGTTGATATGGACAACTAGAAATTACAAACTGATGAACTTCAAACGATTTAGACAAGTATAGAAATATTTATGTGTTCTGAAAATATGAAACTTTCTATTTCATCTAGAATCTAGATGTTTGTATGACATAAGTCAGTTTAAGACGGTGATTCCCAACGTGGGGTGTAGACCCCACCAGGGGGACAATATGCAAATCCTTAATATTTGTTTTTTGTTATAATGGATTTTTAAAATTTTGATATTGCATCCCTGAATTGAGGAAAGGATGACATTGTTATATTTATACTTTTCCGTATTATTTTTAGTAAAAGATGGCAACACTAACACAAATTTCAACGCCACATTAACCGTTAATTTATTTATAGGAGTTATTCGCTGCTGTTACTGTAGGTTGCGAAATATAATCACTTTTAGGGTGTCTACTGTCAATACTTGGTGGAAAGATGTCATATTCAAAAGATAAAATACTTATTTGTACCAATTTCACTTTTATTTGATATGATCAGAGCCGGTTGCGCTAATGATGAGCATTACCAACTGATCAGAGGATGCTATATTAGTGTTATTTATATAAAACAAATTACAGCGTAATTTTATTTTGTTAATTTCAAAGTTAAATTTGAATCGTTCAAACTGTACATTCTCACAGATTTTGTAACTAACAATCCGGGTTTCGCCTTTCGGCATCTTCAGGCATTCAAGTGCACAGATGAACTTTTGCAAAAGTGATTTTGCTAATCACTTAATTTCGGAAGGACACGTGTTCAATCAGGAACAAGGGATAAAAATGTTACACCCAAATACAGACAGTCATAAGCTCTTTTTCCAGGAAATTTTGGAAATAAATAGAGCACAGCTGCAAAGTCTTCCGATTTTAAATGAAATACTAAACTTTCCGGCATCTCCACTTCTATACCCTATATAATCATAAAATCATATAATCATAAAACCTTTGCCGACAAACAAATAATATAATTCTTGAAACTACTTACTACTCAAATCTGTTGGCATTCCCATGAGCTTATCCTTTTCGCCAGCAATGGCTTTGGACTCAGTGATGCACTTTTTTCGTATATAAACATGAAACTTTCATTTACTAAACGTCAGTTCAAGTTCATCCGTGCACTTGAATGCCTGAAGATGCCGAAAGGCGAAACCCGGGTCGTTAGTGACAAAATCTGTGAGAATGTACATAGTTTGAACGATTCAAATTTAATATTGAAATTCCACCAAGCACCTTCAGTCGAAATCTTAAATAATTTCAAAGTTCTTTTGTTCATTTGGTTATTTTATTTGTTTATCGAAGAAAAAAATCACAAAACAATGAGTAAATCGCATAAATAAAAGGAACGGTGCTGTCCAAAAAATAGGTGCATAAGTTCGTGACCGGGGCTTCGAACCGGAACTTAACCAAAAACTGTTATTTTTGTCGGAACGAAACCGGGACCAAACCGAAAAAAAATATCCTTTTTTTCAGTAATAACGGTTCAAAGCCCTGGGCGTGACACAAATAAGGTTGGGAAACACTGGTTTAAGACATATCAAGTTTAATTTTGAAAACAATATTAAAATTTTGGGAATGTATCTTCAAAGACTATTTCCAAGAGACAGCATAGTGATAGATGAAATGGAGATGCCTTAGTCATCACGGTGTCAAAAAGATGTCCCTTTTGAGTTTTACAATTATTCAATCTAATGCTCTAAGTTTGCGCGAAGACTCTAAAGTAGATTTAAAGACTGTTTCGACAAATTTATTGTTGATTATTTTCTTAATTTAAAAGGTCAATAGAATTGAAAAAAATGCAATACCTATCTTATAGATATTTTATTTCATAGAAAATAATATATTATTTATCTACTATGGAAAATAAAATACACGGTTTGAATTGAAAATTATAATTTACGAGCACAGTTATGTTAGCGATCTCAATTTAACTGAAGGTTGTTTGTGAAAGACTTATTTTTCTACATCTTGAATAATTTGTGTTTTAGTTCCAAAATGTTGTTTTCCTCGCATTGGGGGCAATCCAGCTCACATTGATGGCCGTTTATCCATCGAAACCGTCAAAGTCTACCACCAGCAGAAAGAACAAAGTGAAAAAATCAAATTAATAGCAGGGCGACTTAGTTCTGTTATATTTTTCTTTCTAAATTAATTGACAATGAAATAATTTAGGAAGTGCACTATTTACTGTAATAAACATGCAATGTTAAATATCCGTAGTTTACTGAGATTTAAATTTAACGTGAAGTTAATATTGCATTATGCCTTTTAAGGCAATGACTCAATATAATATGTATTTAACAAATATATTTTCTTAAAAGATAGTGTGTAGCTATATGTATGGTGTTGCCTGTTGTTAATCTTCTATTGTCGTCAGATTAAAAAAAATATGTAGTATATACTATATTCAAAATTCTGTCTATATTATTTTTGAAATTGGTTCAACTGTTGAAGAATTTTTCTGATATTGATGCAGTGCGTACATACTTGGAAGAGTGCAGAAAAATATTTTAGCACTTAATTGCATAGTTTATTTGTTAAAAATGATGCTCAATATATTTCATATTCGATATTATGTAGGTATTTAAAAAAATATATATTTTTCACCCAATGGATTAAGTCCGCATTTATGTAATTTTGAATAATAAAGATACATGATTTTTCCATTCCATTTTCTGTGTGCCTTCATTCCTGAAAAAAATATTTTTTAAATTTCTAAATTGTCGAGTAGTTTATTTAAATTTTGAAATGTGATATTTAAGAACCCTTTTATTGTTTACAAACTAGACAATATTTTTTACATTCATGTTTTCAAAATACTGTTCAAATGAATAATTCATATTCATATTTGTATTATCATATTTTTTTATAAATTTGTTGAAAATAAACTATTTTTACTAAAATATTTAATGTTGAAATTTCTTATATAAGCTTTATTTATTCATATTTGCTTATTATTTTTTTTTTTACTTTTATGAATTGCCCAACATAAAAATTAAGCTAAGTGTTGTGTTGTAGAAAAAGTTTAAAAGTAAAGCATACAAAACTACATCATTAAATTTTTTTACATCAAAAAAATAATCAATATTGCCTTATCACAAAATCTTCTACAAAACAATAGCACGGTACTAACTTTATATATTAGCCAGATCGCAAAACAGCAACAGAGCCACCGCGTTTGTGCAAAAAGCAAGCATGGACATATCCACATGGTGCTCCGACTGGAGGATTCAAATCCACCCGTAGAAAAGCACTGTGATAACTTTCAGTCGCAGACCTAACAAACACAATAAGACTTACTTAATGACTACGTTGATTACCCTCACACAAACGTAACGCGACCGCGGACAGTCCTGCTGAAACCCCCTAAGTCCCCCCACCCCTCGATCCTCCACACCCACATGTTTGGTTGTCAACAACTGCTTAAAACACCAATCTCCAAAACCTGAACGACCGCCGCAGATACTGTTGGTTTGACCTCCCGTCTAGGGTAAATAACAAAAAAAAGATAGAAGATTAAAATATTAATTATAAAAACAAATAATTATATACTATACAAAAAAAAAAATGTTAACTGATCAGACAAGCATTAATTGCAGCTCGAGGTTAACCCTACAAGGATGAGCGTGACCATATGGTCACAGTAAACACCGTTTTCTATTTATCCCACCATTCATCCCTTTTCTGCCTGAATATTGTTGCTTTCACTCAATTTTGGTAAAAAAGAATACAGATTTCAGTTAAACATCAGCTGCGGGAAAGAAAACGACTACCAAAAGCACATGCGATTTTTTGAATTACCGTTTATTTTTAATGGACTTTTTGAATCTGCTAGTTATTATTTTATCAAAAGTTTAAATTATTTACACTAATTTTACTAATATATTTGTGTTGAAATAATTTTGATCTAAAGAGGTAAAATTGTAAATATTTTTAAAAATTTCACATTTATCTATATTTCAACCCCGAATGTTTGAGTGCCCGTACTGTCACGCTCGTTCTTACTACTGTCCGTAAACAATATTACACGGTAATATAAGGATGAGCATGACCATATAGTCAAGCGGTGTTAGTAAACAACGACTGTGTTTTTTTATTTTTTAAATTTTGTTAGAAATAAAAGTTATCTGTGATTTTGTGAAAAAAAAAATTATTGAAAAAAAACGTCTCGTCTCTGGAGGGTTAATGAATCAACCACCAAGGTCACCTGTAATGCCTATGAACGACAACTAATACCACCACAAAAGACCGCGCACCCGTCTACGCCCAGGTAAATCCAGGATACTACGCAGGGAAAACAGCATCATAATACACCAGATGAAAGGGAAATTGGAGCATGGCTCCACCGGCCCCATAATTTGTTGTATAGATGTCAATCAAAAAACTATACAGTGTTCAGGATGAATAAATATTTTTGCCATTGCCACGCCCCATTCCGCTGTATCAAATGGGGACTTGACCATGACTGAAACAGCACGTGACCTAAAGCTGCACAAAGATCAGAGAGGACGGACCCGCTACATGTGAAAATTGCACAGGTTCCCACCTGGCGAACTACCGAGGCTGCCTCGACCTAAATACTGGGCCCACTCATGGCCCTACCTCCCCTGGATCAAAAAACTGCCCCATTCAATTAATTTCCACGAGCCCTGAATAACCAAATTCCCAAAGATACGACGATCCAAGCGGCAACAGAGATTTAATTACTGTTGTAGCCAATTTAGGGCAATATCCAAAATGCTGACAACTCCAACTCAGAAAATTAGGCTTTGAGTACAGAACTTTTTTTTTAATCTATTAAAATCTCTTCTCAGGCCAGTTGTGTACCATCGAATCTTACGAGTGGTTGATGACCCACTGGTACATTTGATAATCAAGTGATGAAAAATAAGACTATGCTGCGTATATATAACTGCCACCATATCCCTCTGTCGCGTCAACCAGTATGTATGAACGCGACAAATATTTATTTGAATCTGTAGGTGTGGAATTAATTAAAAATTGAAGAAAATTTTAATGAATAGGCATTATTCAAAACAGTTTTAAAGCTTCTTCCTTCGCGGCACACCCTGGGATTTCTTGAGGCATACAGTTTGGCAGACACTGATATAGTTGAATTAGTTAATTTTGGAAATACACCCTTCATTTATAATGAATCAAAAAGTTTTACAGCGTACATATGTGAATTCACGGACAACGGGGTAGTTGGAAAGGGTAGCACGAATAGTCTTGTTTTTACTGTTACTTTTAGTCTTTTAGTATTGGGTGAGGACTATAATAACTCTGTATTCATTATAATCTAAATGTAATATTGAACTTAATCTGTCTTGCGCCTATTAAAAGCAGATTATGTTTATTCACTTTGTATTTAAATCTAAATGATATAAAAAGATTATAACCAGATGCTTCAGCTAAAGATTTTACCAACACTTATATCTATCACTTACACAGTATCATTAAAAAAAACAGCCTCGGTGAAAACATACATAGCTGGAAAATATACGAAGCGCCTATGTCGATATGACAAGTTTTTAATGTACACGGCAAATTTAAGTATTTCTTAAAGTGAATAAAGTTAAATAATTATTTTGATATAATAATTATAGTTGCTGTGCTGGTATGTTTCATATATTATTATTTATTTATTGTTGTGGTTGACATTGGTACTTTTAGCACAAAAAATTTAAACATTTTTAAATACTGTTCACATTTGCTTATACACCCATACCTCGCTTTACGGCCTAGATACGTTCCACGAAACTTGGCCGCAAAGCGAAAAGCCATATAAGCAATCAATTATTCTAATACAAATTCATACAAATTCAATGGGATCGGTTCCAAATTTTTTTAATATGTAACATGGTTTATCATTCAAGATGCATTTTATCTTTTGGCGTGTTAATCTCGAGACATTTAAAGGTGCAGCAGATTGCAAATATGTTTTAATGTCTTCTTTTTTATCGCGAATAGTTTGAATGGTAGATTTCGCAAGTCCAATTGTCTTGCAAATTTCAACAATTTTCTTTCCAGCTTCTATACGACGTAATACTTCAAGTTTAGTCTCTAGCGTGACTGATTTTCGGCATCAGTCTCCGAAATTATAAAATAAGTAAAAAAAAATACATATTATTTTTTTTTAATTTGTACATAAATTTGTACAAAAATGTCCCTTATTGTTTCCAATTTTTCCAGTTAATGTGTAACAATCAGTAATAAATATGTATGTACATAAAACACTCACATCAACATCGAAAAAAAGTTTTTTTTGCCGTCATAGCGAAACATTTTAGGCCGAAAATCGAAAACGTGCCTTAATTGAAGAGGGCCGTTATAGCGAAATGCCGTATAAAGAGCGGCCGTATAGCGAGGTATGGGTGTATTGACTTGAATATGAACACACTTTGACACAGGCATTTCTTTAATTGAGGTCCAGATATACACCATACTCTCTTCTTGCACCAGGAATACATTTAAGGTACCATAAATTAAAAAAATTGTTAAAAAAAGATATGCCTAGTGAAGGTAAAAAAATGAGAAATGAGTTTCATAACATTAAACAACTGATGTATGATTTCTAAAAATAGAACTATTTTTGTTTTTATTAAATTTCAATTAAATTCATTTTCAACATTCTGTCAATAACAAAATATGATAATTACTTTTGCAGTATTTTTTATGGCCTTACTGAACAAAAAAAAACAGTTTTAATAAATAATTATGTCGATTTCTAAGACCGAATTTTTTACTGTATAATCTGTGCAAAAAGAAAATCAGGTGTATATAGATGAATCTTATGTTGCTATTATTAACTATAATGTATAGAGGAATTATCAATATAAAAATAATTATTATTGATGATTTTTCACTGAATATTTCATGGTTATGTTAGTTGGCTGAACTTCGAATAGGAAACTGAACCCGGCGAATTTGGATAACACGCAAATAAGGAAAGTTGAAATGCAGCTAGCACGGCTCCGATCGCATTCGGAAGCTGAAACAGAAAAAAGGTAAAAATAAAGTCAATTATAAGTTAATGTGCAAGTGAATGCCATCAAAAACCTATTTCTAAGATTATTTATAAGATAGAAAATAGGTATAGTGTTTGAAATAAAATGGGCATTATTCCAATTTATTGCTATCAAATTTGAATGGGAATGTGTGAAAAATAGTTATGTTAAATTAGATTTAAATTAATAGCTCGCATTATGGTATTATTTGAATTGATGCAGTCAAGTCCATCATGCAGCGATTAATTGTTGTTGGCTTCTGTGACAGATCTCACGGGTTTGAGTTTTAGTATGAACAGCATTTTTAAAATGGCATATATGTGTGTGTGCTTTTGATGTTTAAAAATTCCCTGCCACCATTCCAATTCTAAAACAACGAGGTGCAGCGACAACGATTACATTACCACTACTCCAATCCTAAACCTATCCTTCTATCCCCCACTCTCTTTGAAAAAGAGAGATTGAGCAACTGAATAACAGTTCCTGTACAAAAAAACTTCTGTCGAGTTTCCTGTTTAAACGAGTTTAAATGATATTATTTTCCCCACAGATGTAAAATTGAATAAAAATATCTGCCACAACTATTTTAGTATAGTCTATGGATGGCGAATCTACGGCACGCGTGCCCGAGGTGGCACGTTTGAGAATTTGGATGGCACGCAAACGATTTCCAAGTTCAAAAAATCTAATTTTTAAGTTTAAAAAATTAAAATTTTGATTAAATTATCCGTGAATTATTAATTTTCAAATGTTTTTCATTTTTTATTTTTTCTATTTTGTTAAAAAAAAATACTGCTTGGGCATGCCACACAATCGAGAAATAATATTTGAGGATTTTTGGCACGCTGATCCAAAAAGGTTCGCCATACCTGGTATAGTCCCATGGGGTATGCCTCTCGAGCGACTCAAGGGTTAAAATTCCTTTTTAAATTCATACTATTTATAACACCTCCAAGAAATTGTAGTGTAAATTAGTTAGTGTATTTTGTTTACAGGATAAAATAGAATTGTGCCCAATTAGTGATGTAAAAAAATATAAATACAACTTCTCCATTTCAATTTGAATCCAAACTACATTTATTGGTTCAATATAAATATTGTCAATCCAAAACAATTGTTTGTTCTTGGCGTACATTTGTCATTCTGCTCCGAAGAAAGCGTGACTCCATTTACAACCGCTATCGTAAAAAGGAACAATACTGCAAGTCTGCTAGCATTGTATGATATTGTTATGATGCCAGCTCATAATGTTTCCACCAAAGACTCGCCTGCTGAGCACTTCTGTGCAGATGCTGAGTCAGTTAATGTTGACGCATCGTGAATTATTCTTTTTTTTTTAAGCCATGTCCGCTCCCAATGTGGAACATATGGACTCCTAATGGAGTTAGCGTTATATCTCGACAGTAGTGTTTCTACGAGAACTGCTTGTTACTCAGTTGCTCAACCCCTCTTTTTTCCGAAGAGAGTAGGGATAGAAGGATAGGGCTAGGACAAGAATAGTGGTAAGCTAATGGCTCTCGATACGCCCCGTTCATAGGATAGCATGGGTGGGAGGGGGGAATTCAAAACATGTATGTGATGTGCCTTCGAACAGAAATTCATAAATCGATTTATAAAACTGTCCGTACCGGGATTTGAACCCGTACCCTCCGTAACCGAAGCCAACAACAACAACGTTGACCACTCGACCACACAGGCGGCAATTATTCTTACTTACAACTAAAATGCCCATGTGAAGAAAAAAAAGAACTTTGAAAAACTGGAAATAGTTTGCGACTTTCCCACATTTATCGCTTTTTTCCTACATATATTTTTTTTGTTAAATGTAATTACCTATCAATGATAATTTGAGTTAATTTTATATTATACTGCTCCGTTATCATTACAAAATTACATTATTATTATATGTATTCAGTTATCAGCTTTGTTGGCGACTTGAATCTAATTATTTAGTTTATCTAACATCCTTACCGCTTGATAAAGTATTTACGATAAAATTTTAATGTATTTCTACATGCAAAAATACTTGATTATTACTGTAAGTAAAATGTTGAAATTAATTTACAATTCAAGTTGATTTCAAACTTGACTGAGAATTATATTTTTCCGAAATTCATGAATTCATGTTGAATTAGACAGAAGTAATCATAAATTAGGCATAAAATAATGAAAATTCATCTCACCTCCATATATGGATCCTCAATAATCTCTCCATAGAGGTACCATAATGTTGAAACAAAGAATGAAGTCAAAATAATAGGGAATGGCAAAGTCTCAGTGCTTCGAACACGAACAACGTGGAACAGCATCGTCAATGGAGCACCAATGAAGATTAATGTTACGATGCAGCATATTAAACCTGGAATTAAATCAATTTTTAATAATTACTTTAACGAGCCTTCGGGCGAGTAAATTTTTAACACATAATCGGCAAGTTAGAAATAGGATTCCTGTTTATAACTTGCCGAAAAATAGTTTCATTCATTTAAGATTTTTTAATTTTTTGTGCGTTTCATTATTTATTAATTTTTTTCATATTTATTTTACCAATTTTTTGTTACATTTTGTTATTAGTCTTACTGAATTTTGTATAAATAACTCAAACGATTTATATTTTTAGTCAATAATTTATAGTTTTAGTTGATAATGTCCGTGATGAATTTAACTGTGCCTGATCTTCAATAAAAATGTGGAATTAGCACAAGTTTTTTTTTTAATATTTAATATTTAGGCAATGTATGTATAATATAATAATTTTTGAAATATAGATCGACCATTACAAGTTATCTGTTTAGAGATCCCCGATGTCACAGGATTAATGTTGTCATACAACTTTACCTGTCACGACCACCGTGTGATATGCAGAGCGATAGATAAGAATTATCATTTCTTTTTGAGACTTGCTGTCTTCATAAAACAGTCAAATTTTTACAATAGCGTCTGACAGATTTTCATGAATTGTTTTTGAAACACTTGAGATTGCATATCATATTTATTTCAACAATATTGTTTATAAGAACAACTTTCGACAGCTTCTAGCCCTAGATTTGCTATTTTAGTACCGACTTCTGCCCGCAGCCAAGTTATAATGGTAGATCGATAGAATTTGATGAACTCAGATTAGCTTACCAGTTCTTTGAAGGGCTGTAGAAATATCATCTTCATACGCTGTATAGCCATAGATAATGCCAAGAATAACAAAAATAGATACAAACTGAGTAAGTATAACAGATTTTTTAATGGTGTACTTGTAGTAAATTATAATATACACAAGCTGAAGTGTTGCTCCAATCGTGTTGACGAATACAACGGAATTATCATTCTTCAGCAATCCATATTTCAACCATAGACTACATCTGCAAGAAAAAAGATATAAGTTAGGATGCCTGATGGAACTAAAAATATTCAGACATTATCGTTTCAATCTTTATTAACACATAAAACATAAAAATAATTATCTACTATGCCAAAAATGTGTGCATTAGATCAGTCACTATAATACATTTTTTAAACTATTATACTTACTGTATATCACTACCAATATACATACATCATGGTTTCTACGGGAAACCTCTAATTAATGAAATTCAAATTGAATGTCATTGTATTAAATATGATGGTTTACATCATATATGGACAAGCACCGGCACGCTGAGCTATTTTGTCCGGCCCTGATTCATCTCGGCGAAGCATTAGAGAAAGAAATAAATAGTTTCAGGGAGGGAAATGGAGATGAGACGGTTGCTTGCAGTGGCTCCACTCAACTAGCTCATGATCACCACCATATAAGAAATAACAACGTGTTTTATTTAATTTAATATTACTTTATTATGTTTAATAATTTGGTCCGGCCCTTGACCCGGAGACAGAATGATCATTTGGCCTCAGACCTAGGAAAGGTTGCCCATGCCTGGTTTACATCATCTGGCAAAAACATGTAAAAGGGCCCCAAAATGGATGCTTTAATTTTTAAATTTTAAAACCCTTCTTCAATTCATATCTAATTTAGGATTTTTTTCAATCGCTCATGACAAGCCTGATAAGAGAATACAAAACAAAATAAAAATTACTGAGAAACTAAACTTACAAACTGAAATGAGGGTCAAATTGTAAAAATTTAATATGTAAAGGTATCATTTTCAATTATTGATATTTAACTAAGCTAAACAAATATATAATGGTTTTAGACAGAAAAAAACGCTTTTCAATTCTTTTTATTATACATTAGGCAAAAGCATTTCAAAAACACAATGTTCACTATGAGTTTTTCTAACCTGGAAGAGCATGGGCTAACAATTACCCATCTTTAAGCCTCACACTTCTTTGAAAAGGATGCATTGATATTATTGCAGCTGACTTTTTTTGATAAATTTTTTCAGGCCATTTTCAACCATCAGATAGTTTACTTATAATAAAAAAAAACTGAAATTGATTCTCATTGAGCAGTTAAAGCGAAATATTATATAAAACACAGCGAGGATTAATACATTATCTGACAGTAACAAGCAGAATGAAAATACAATAAAAAAATATTGCGTTTATAAAGTAAGGGGTTTTGTCAGCGAATGGTATTTATAATAATTTTATTGATTTATATATGCATAATTCGGTTAAATTCAGTGTATGTACTTACGATAAGAAACCGCAAACAAATGAAAATCCAGAGGACTCTCCTGTTGTTCCTTTTTTAATAAATTTTTGACATACCAATCTGCAAGACAACATAGCTATTAATTTTTGCGATGAATTGATTTTCCACTGAACTGTTGAATTTATCACAAATGCGAAAAAGCGATTTTAAATAATGTCCTCTTAATCTTGGTCAGAGGTGGGGAACCCGGGGCATTCTATGTTAAAGCCCTTTGACTGAATCTAAATTTTAAAGATTGTTAATACAAAAAAAATAATATTTACTTTTATACATTCAATCGAAGTTTCTTGAATGCGGTCTTTTTAGATTGTAAATAAATGCAACCTTCCAACATAAAAAGCTTCCCCACGCCTGATTAAGGTAATGCAATTATAATTTCAACTTGGTTTTTAAGCGGAAAATGAGTGTATTAAGTATTCAAATATTGTTTTAAAAATAGGCAGTTATTACGATCCGGAGAGAAATTGCACAATCGTTGTAATTACTGCTGCAATGCTTATGATTTCTTTCCACTGTCCTAAATTTTCAGAAAACATTTTTGGATTTTTCTTTGACTATTTAAGAAGATCTAAAATATCTTTTTCACTTAGAAGTATTTAATCTACATGTCTGTCTCTAATTACGTGTGTGCGTTTACAAATTTGCCAGTTTTCTGACATGTTTATTTTCATGACGTTTATTCTGCTGTCAAAATACTGTTTTTTTCAGTAATTATATTGCTACTATCAAAAATATTATCCTGGATCGCTAATAAGTGATCGGTATTTTTACTTATGAAATTATGTCATTTCATAATTTAAATATTCATACAAATTATATTTAAAACGACAAATCCAACAAAAAAACAAGTTATTTGAAATGCTGATGAATATTTGTTCAATTTTATTTATAAGTGAAATATAATGAAAAAAAGAGTTTTATCATTACCGCCTCCATTGGGGGCTATCCATATAGGGGGCTATGGTTTTATACATCCTAAATCCTTACAAATATTGATGCGAATACATAATTAACATTTGATCTAATCTAGAGTTGCGAGGCTAGCAACTACCTGCATTTCAAATCTGAGCGCAGTGACTCGCTTTTCATACAAGTAATAATACATATTATGGTAGAGAGAAAAAATGCGCATCTTGTGTTATCAATTACTCATTTTCGTCATAAACCTCATATATGAGGTATTTAGTATGCAGGGACGATATTATCTAATCTAGGAGTAGCAAGGCTAGCAACTACCTGCATTTCAAATCTGAGCGCAGTGACTCGCTACATTCAAAATGTACGTTCTTTTACGACAAATTAATCTTAAAACCAGGTTTTCAACCAAAAATGGCTGTACTCAAAACAATTTCTAAGTCTATCGCCAGATTTCTATTTGAACTACAAAACGGCAAAATCAACATAATTAACAATCGACATTAATTTCTTTTATTTCAGCGAATTCACTCGAATCAATTATTTTCTTCTAATGATGGTTGGAATTTTACCAACCAAAAATAACTAACCAATTTATTTTAATCCATACTCTTGAAACCTGATCGTCAGCAATTACAAATATTTTTGCATTTAATATAAAAACGTTAATATTTTCAATGGGAAATACAAGTACAAATTTTGCTTCAAATGGGCTAACCAAACTTGAAAATGAGACAAACTAAGTTCTCAAAGAAACAGGATAGCAAAGATTCATTTAAATTCAGTCATAAGTATATGATTTAAGATTTCGACTGAAGGTGCTTGGTGGAATTTCAATATTAAATTTGAATCGGTCAGTTCAAGTTCATCCGTGCACTTGAATGCCTGAAGATGCCGAAAGGCGAAACCCGGGTCGTTAGTGACAAAATTTGTGAGAATGTACATAGTTTGAACGATTCAAATAAATATATGAATTTGTAGGAGAGAAAACGTGATAAGTTCTAGAGTTGATATCTGAAAAGCCACCGTTTGTCGGCCTATGTGTTAAACTAGATCTAAAATTAAGCCAGGCAGGAAAAAACCTTACATAGAAAAAAAAGTATTCAATTTATAATGCTTCTTATCTTTTCATGAGTTTTTCAACATGAAAAATTGTTAAAAATAGATCTTTATTTTTGAATAATTTCAAATAATATTCGTCAGAAACTCATATTTTAATCCGTATCATATTTAACTGTGCTTGTTGTGAGATAAACTGGTTTAGAGTAGTCCGCGAGCAGTCAGATTTCTAGGCGTGAACTTATTCCGACCGACTCTAAGCCATCCGACGCCAATTCGACTCCAAAGACACGCAACCAAACCAGACCCAGTAAATGTAAGCAACGTGAAGTGAAGCAAATGATCAAAAAAGCAGATAGAAAACTGTCAAAAGTACGAAAAGAACAATCCTAATTATAATACTGTCTATGGAAAATACATAATGAATTAATTGTCTATGGAGTCGTCAAAGTTAAGACTGTGGCGTGTTTAAAAACTTGAAACTTAGTTTGATATAAATAGTACTTCTGTACTTCAGTAATCTGGTGTCTGTGTTTTTTCGTAAGATAAAGTGATAATGGAGTCGGGTTGCGAAGTAAGAGTCGAAGAGAATGGCAGAAACGGCCACGACGGGGAACAAAGGATTACCGATGAAGACCAAGGAGATGCTCGAGGCACACTCGCTCCTCAGAACATTCCGACGGTAGCCAAAATGCCTACTGATAGATACTCCTCGTATTATAACATGACTCACAAAAAGCGCGGTATGGCTATTATATTCAATCACGAAACGTTTGATATACACGGCCTGAAGCCCAGGAACGGAACAAACGTCGACTGTAATAATTTAAAGGAGTCATTGAAAGGCCTAGGCTTTCAAGTTTCCGTTTTTAACAATTTAGTTTACAAGAAAGTCTTCGAATACATAAGTGAAGCTGCGAATGCGAATCACACGGACCACGATTGTATCATGGTGTGCGTCTTGTCCCACGGTGAGTTGGGAATGCTGTACGCGAAAGACCATTGCTATTCGCCCGAAACGCTCTGGGACAGCTTCACCGCAGACAAGTGCCCGACGTTGGCGGGGAAACCTAAAATGTTCTTCATCCAAGCCTGCCAAGGGGACAAATTGGACGGAGGCGTTGTTATGCGCACAACTGAAACCGACGGACCCTCATCGTCCCACCGTATCCCGATCCACGCCGACTTTTTGATCGGCTATTCCACAGTTCCGGGATATTATTCTTGGCGGAATACGACAAGAGGATCTTGGTTCATTCAAGCACTCGCTGAAGATTTGCGTCTCTATGGTAAGGAGAGAGACTTATTGACTCTGTTGACGTTCGTCTCTCAAAGAGTCGCATATGATTTCGAATCCAACACTCCTGACAGTCCTATCATGCACCAGCAGAAGCAGATTCCTTGCATAACCACCATGATGACTCGGTTACTTGTATTTGGAAACAAAAATTAGTTACAAAAAGATCATTCAAACATAACTACTGAACAAACTTCAAATTATTTAATATAGATGACTATCTAGGACAGGGATGGCGAACTTTTTGGGTCCGCGTGCCAACTATCATCAAATATTTTTTCTCTATTGTGTGGCGTGCCTAAGTACAAAAAAATTAACAAAATAGAAAAAATAAAGTGATTTTTTAACCGATTATCGTTTATCTTGGAAACATTTGAAAATCAATAATTCACAGATTATTTCATCAAAATTTTGATTTTTGAGACTTAAAAATAAAAAAAATTTGAACTTGGAAATCGTTCGCGTGCCATCCAAATTCTGAAACGTGCCATAGGTTCGCCATCCCTGATCAAGGATATGTTTCCATGTTCAAACTACTTCAATTTACAAAATAAAATCTATTTCCGATTATGAAATAAGCTTCCTTCGCCTAGGGATAGAACAATAATTGTTTTTCTCACACATACAGCACCAAAATATTTCGTAACAAAGAAATAATAAACTGATATGATATCCCAAATATCAGATTTTTTTAATACCGCTGTAGATGAGTACTATCAATTTGAAAACATATTTTTTGATACATTTTGTAACTAAGAAAAATTTTCTGACTTTAGTACATTTGTTATATTTATTAAAATATATTTTCAATCACTTGATAATTTGAGTGCTTGAAAATGAATAATTAATAGCATACAAGTATTCGATAATTAAGTTGGTATCTGAAGACTTCTTGAAATAACATCTTTCTGCATAGATATTTTATTTATCCATTTTCCACCAAGATTCTCATGTTCATTTGCACTGTTTCTCGGCAATTTCTATACATTTTTGAACATTGTTTCGACTTGTACTTATTTTTGACAGAACAATATGCCACCAGAATTGGTAGATAGTAAATCGTGCTTTAGTTCTATTATTTCACTAGCACAGGTAGAAAATTTATATATGTGATGTTGTATCTACTACTGAATATCTTAAATAACCTTTTTGCTGACAGCATTTCTCGGAATCATAATTTGATTGTATCTGAAGATATCGGATATAGGTGATGATTGTATTTATAAATATATTATGTTTTAATATCTTTTTGTAGTGATTCATTGTAGCATTGGAACTACAATATCTACTTTTGTACCTTTTTATAGTGATACCATAATGTACACCTACATTAAATTAAGTAAGGTATAAAATATAAAATTATTTCGCTTGGCAAATAATTTCATAGGTTATCATTGGATTATATTATAACAAGTAAGCATTCCTCACAAAACAAAAAAATATATAATCCTTGACCTGGTATATATGTAACATCCTTTTCTATTTTCAGTTTTAGGGTGTTCACTGTCAATACTTGGTGATAAAGCATCATATTAAAAATAATAAAACGCTCTTTTCCACTTTTTCACAATTATTTATTAGGACCATGATCGTTTCAGTCCTGATGCTAAAAAATAATTCTGGAAAAGTACTGAAGAGTGTTTTATTATTATTTTTAATATTTTCCTATCTTTATAAAGCAAGCGAGTTTTCAGTCATTGGTGAGCATTTTAACAAATGTTACTGTCGCGAGCGTTCCAATAATGCATATATACCATGTCATAGACACTGAAAAAGATTCCACTACGTGACGATTGAAAATCAAAATTTGTGGTATATGCCTACTTGTCATAAAATCGAATTTTTCCTTGTATGATTTTTATAAATTCTCTTAGTCTGCATTTTGAGGAATACCTGTCACTGCCATGAAATTAAAACTTAGCTTTAATTTTTTTTTCCTTTTATTTTAGGAATTTTGAATCCAAAATATTTTGGATGTTTTTTTGACACAACTGCTTTTAGGTTTCTTACCATTTCCTTACTTCATAACTGCTTATGTTTTAATAAATGTTAAATAGGTACATGAACAAAAAGTATATTTTTTATTACTTTATTTATACATATCTTCTGTTTTACTAGGATGAGTCCATTTTATCTGCAATATAAATAATTTTAATTATCTTTACGCCTTGTTATATACACCTCAGGTGTTTTTTTTGTCTTCATATTGATTCCATATCAAACAAATTCAAAAGGTTAAAACATTAACCGAGTTTCTGATAACGTAACGCTATTGACAAGAACACGATATTTAAAAGAAAAGTTGTCGATAAAATTTTTGATAAATTTAATAATAAAAAAACAACCGAAACATTTTGACATTTTGCTTTTGCGGTTGCAGTGATTTTGCAGATAAATATTTTTTTTATCCTTATCTATATGCCATCTATTATTGATTTATGATGTGAATTGTAATGTACAGGGAATCAGTTATTTAATGTTTTACGACGTCATTGTATTTAAGGGATCGATTGTGTCACTTTTTCATAATAATAACGAAAGATTGGCACAATGAAATAAGATGTTTTAGTTATTTTAACCTATAATTTAAATAAAAAATGTTATATCCCTCCAATTAGTAACTTTTCTACCAAATTCAATAAAAGCTACTGTGATTATGTATTTTGATCTTAGAATTATTCCAACATACATCATTAAAGGAATACAGTTATGCATTAAGAAGTCTGGGCCTGGAACTGGTCGTTTATTAGTGAAGTTTTTTTAGAAGCATTTTGCATCGTAGAAAATATATTTCCTCGAAGATTAACATAATTATATATATATTGCTCGCACTGTTGACCGGTGTTTTACACGTATCTGTGGACGATGTTTTTGACTTGTACTCGATACAGATGAAAAATGACAAACTGGGTTGTTAAAAAAAGAGAATTATTTACTTAGCGTTGTTAAAGAATCGCAATGATTGTTAATTTAATGCATTAACTTATCCAAAATAGGTATTGTCCATTTTATAGATTGCAAGAAATTTCACCTTCTCGCGATGGCTTATCAATACATCAATAGCCTACGATGATTTAAGCTGGGGCTAATTTTTAGCCTGAGGTTAGAGCTACACTAACTCCACTGTTTATAAGGGCGAGACCTAGCTAGCTCATCATACCGACATACTCTTGTTTTGAATTCCGGGCATGTCTGGGATTACTGGTGTTTGCGGGCCAGTGTTGGCCCACTGGCCGTATTTGGAGACCCCTGAACTTGAGCTTTCAGGAAGTTTTATAATACATGTGATGAATACAAATAATCAACTCTGAAGTAATTTTTTATTACTTAACCAATAATATTAAAAGTATCTTTGTGTCTATAATATTAAATAATCTATGTGCCTTTATTTAGTAAAATGTTTCAAACATTTATTTTTAGTATTTTAACTTTTGTAATTACCTGCAAATTATCCCCTTTTCGGATAAGTTATGTGTTATTATTTTTATTAAGCAAGATATATTGCACAAATCTGTCACAATTTTAATATTTTGTTGAGCCTGTTTTTTTAGTAGCATATTCTTTTTTAAATTCATTTCAAACCTATTCTATCAGAATAATCTAAAAATGTATATTATTTCATAACATACATGTGCCCCAATGTATATTCCACATTTTGATCTCATGTGCACATATTTAAATGTACAGTCAATAAAATGAGGCATTCTTTGGATGTATGTATGTAGTGTAATCAGAGGAAGATTCAACTATGCTCAATTTATTTTTATGTAAACAAATATTTAAGCAATTATGCTTGTTTTAAGATAATTTTAGGGAAAACACTATTATATAGGCTTTTTAGCCTCAAAGAGAACTGCCTTGGATTGTGTCCTTATGGTCAAAATAGTATAACTTGAAGACTTTTTTTTTCATGTATCAAATTTCTAATCTGAAATAATTCTGTATTTTCTTTTTATTGAATAAATGCTGTTTATTTACAAATTTGTCGCTTCATTTTCTCAACCGTCTTTGTCTCCAAATTGTAACTTCAGAAGCGATAGTGTCAAGGGTGCTAAGTGTAAAGTAGCCGAGAACCGCTGAATGAAAATATTTTTAAGAAAATGAGGAAAAAAAACGCCACAAGCAGTGCAGTATACCAAGATTAAGTAAAAACTTCAATATACAAGAAATTAAACTGCTTTGTTATTTTTTTTTATTTCTGCTGTCAATGATAATCTAAGATATTTATTTAGCTTGCTTTTCTAAACATTGGAATTGAGATTAAGAAAAAAAACTAGTGTTGGTTATTTTTCACTTTTGTTAGTAATATGGTTAGTTTTATAACAAAATAAAACATAGGAGCATTGATTAATTTTTGTAATCAAACAAATGTTAGTTTTTAGTGAATCATATTGTTGTACATCGTTTTGTAACTGTTTGTATCAACATTTGAAAGAATTAAAATTTTCACAATTTTACCAAATTGTTGAAATTCTGAAAGGAAAAGTGTGTTTTTATAGGCTAAGTGAGACATTTGATAAAGAAACATATTTTTAAATAAAAATTTTCAAAAGAGATGTGCAGTAAAGTATATTTTAAAAGCTACCAAAAAATATATTGACACTTAAGCAATTGAATTTAAAAAATGCAGGTTTGCAAACTGTAGTCTGGATGACGGCAAATATTGTATTTAGTCTTGGAAATGTGCCGCCTGGGGTGGTTCGCCCCTGCCACTATGCCTTGCTATGCCAATGCATGAACTGTTTCTACTTTAAAAATATACAACTAGCCTGACGTGAAGAGATTTAATACTGTGCTCGAATTGATTCGTATGTCGATATATTCCATGTGAACGTGTGAAGTTTAGACGATTACCATTATTTATGTTTTAAAGCAGGGGTCACCAAAATTTTTGAGAAACGGGCAGGATAAACTAGATTTTCTAAAACTTCAAGGGCTGGACGAAAAAATCTTGTTGGAACCCAATTAGAATATATAATGTTTATGAATCCATTTTTATGTCGGCCTACTGTACATGTAATTAACAATGAAGAAAGTAATTATAAAGGCATTCCAATATGTAATTGTTTTTTTTTTTTCTAATTAATTTGTGTTAATTTTACAGTTGTACATATTGTATGGATGTTTATCATTTATTGAGTTATTATAAAACTATTGAGAAAAATATGTATACTCATCCCTCGAGCAGTAGATACGTTCTTCAGAAACCTGCGTAAAAAAGGCAAGGAAGTCTTGATTTCATATTAAATTTGAAGATTCGTTCCGAAAAATCCGCATTAAAAAGATTCAGTTTGTTCTATTAAAAATTGTAGTAGGTACATTTAAAATAATATTGTTTTTATAAAAATTGAACATTTATTAATCCTCATTTTTGCTGCCTTCTTCCATCATTCTAACCATTTTCTTCATAACTGGCTCGAAATCACCTTCCTCATCAGATGAACTGGTCAATTCAATTTGGGAATTAGCGGAAATATCTGAATTTTCATGAGTAGTTTTTTTTTATTAAAATATCTGATTTTTGATTGTGTTTTATTTTTCATAAGGTCTATATATTTCTTCATATTGTGCACAAATATTTCGAAGGTTTCTTTGGAAATTGAGATCATGTTACGTGTTTGGATCAAATTTGAACACAATGTTTTCCAATTTTCTTGCTAGGTTGAGAGCATCATCTAAATTTTTTGCAGTAAATAATGACGGTTCGGAAGATTCATCTTCACTCACATGATCCGTTAAAATAAGGCCTACCAATTCCTCTTCAGTTATAACGTCATCGGTAAATAATTCATCAATATCCTTGTCATTTAATTCTTCAAATCCTTCTCCCAATGATTTTGATAAATCAATAATTTGAGAAATTTCATCATTTCTGGATGTAACAACAATATTATTTGCAACCACTTCTGGCAATATCTGTCTCCAACGACTATTTAGACTGTCAGCGATTGATCGATTGATCTACTTTGGTCAAAATTTCTTAAAAAATTTTGACATATTTTCTCGACCGCATTAAAGTGAAACTGCGCAAAAAAAGTACCGCGTAAATCGTGAGATGAGTGTATTTGTATATATACACATTAAATAACATACATATATATTTAAATATGATACTATCATGTTTAAATATTGATTACTGCAAAGTGTGTTTAAAAAGTTGTGCAAACCTACCTGTTTGGATGAACTTACTACTTTTAAATTGTAGGTAGTTTTGATGGTACAAATCAATATGTGATCGATTTTATCTATTTAAGTTTTGAAAATGATTGATCATGTAAATGTGTGCTACCTAAAATCGACATCATTTTCCAAGCGTTGTTTTTAGTTTGGAATAATTAGATTCGTCGTCTTCAAGTAATCACAAAAATCAAGCGATGTATACTTGCAAACTTTGAAACACAACTGAATATTTTCGATTGGGGTCAATTGGGACATTTTTATTGTTCTATTTTGCCTGCACTACATTCTTAGAATTTTAATAAATGAGAAAATCTGAGTAATTTTTGAGTAAACAAACATCTGGCCTTCAACAACAAATTTTATACCTAACCTTCACTTTGGGTCCATTGCCAGATAGTCTTTTCAATTTGATAAATTCAAATAAATAGTTGTCGTGAATTAACAACCAAATCGCGAAATTTTATAAAATTTATATACAAAAATCGGAACCATTGGAGGGCCAGATGAAAATCTTTAGCGGACCTCATCCGGCCCACAGTTTGGCGACCGCTGGTTTAAAGTAACTTTTGTCACATTTTTCATTTTCCGCGTTGCAATAGTGGTACACCTATAACAGTGGCTTTCAACCTTTGTTACTGTGCCTCCCTTCGAAGAGAAAAATATCTTCATGCCTCCCCATCCTGTATTTCATAAACAGTGGAACCCCGATTTTACGTTTTCCAAGGGACTGAAAAAACTCAACGAAAAATGCGGTAAACCTATAATACGGGAAAGCTAAAAATAATAATAAAAAAATCATTTTTTAAAAAAGTCCTTCATGCTCAGTTGTTTCTTTGCAGTTTGACAATTTTAGCAAAGGCACGTCGTAAATATCCCGTGGTTTGTATTCTTCAACGATCTCATGTAATCTCGCTATCCATGCTGTGGTCGTGTCATGGTTCACAGCAGCGCTCTCGCCCACAAGTTTTTTTTTGATATACAAGACCAAACCGATCTTTAAACCTATTGATCCATCCGTTTGATGCAGAGAAATCTGAAATACCTTTTTTTTCGGCTATTTGCAAAGCTTTTTCTCTGAGTATGGTTCCGTCAATAGGTATATTTTTAGCTCGCGCTTGCTGGTACCACGCGTGAAGAATCTCCTCAAGCTCATTTAAAGTAAACTTTTTAGTGGACTTTCTTTTTTTCGCTGATTTGCCGCACTTTTAGATTGATTTGCCCTTTGCATTTGAAGTCACTTCCTAGCAACAATCGAGCTCAGAGTGGACGGTGCAAGTCCTAGACGTTTTGTCATATCAACTCGTTTTTCTCTTGGATTGTTTTCAACATCTAGAATTATTTTGGTTTCTCCGCGAGTACTAGTTTTTTTCACGGGGCCCATTTTGATCTGAATTAGGACACTTTACGGCACTAGATTCGAGACAAAACTATAGGCATTACAGGTGTTGAAATTCAGCGAGATAAATGAATAATGTGTACAGGAGCTCAGTAAGTGAGTCATCAGTGTATAAATTATGAGAAATCGTAAAAAAACAATTCTACGGCGCCTGCACACTATTCCAGTCTCGTTTTTTTTTAAAAAAAATGTATGAGTCGATCGTGTTTCGTGATCGTTTCTGAGCGAATAGAGAAATATATATTCAAAAAAAACGTTCAATCGGGATGTTTGTGAAGGGACCATAATACTTAGACGATAAATTGAAGAAATCGTATAATCGGGGAACGATTAATGCGGGATTATTTAACATTGTTCTGATGGGTGTTTGGTCGGGAATATAACAATTGAACGACACATGCGGGAAAACGAACAATGCGAGAACGGTAGATCGGGGTTCCAATGTAGTAATAAAGACATGTTTTAAAGAGTAAATAAATATTTAGGACTGCTCGCGCCTCTCTTTGCAATAGTCCACGCCTCGGGTTGGAAATCGCTGACCTATAATCCAAGGTAACAGTTACAATTGTAATAAAAGACTACATAACACGGTACAAGTTTTATTTGTAAAAAATAGTTCTCATCAACATTGTAACCTAGAAAAACCATGATTCACTAATATTAACAAGTACATCCAGTGATATTTTTTTTTTCAGTGAGCGTATTGAAGTTCCAGAACTTTTTATACATTTTACGGGGCGAATCTTATTGTTGCTAACCAAAAGAAACTGTAATCCAGGGATGCTTCAATTGTTGATAAAAATGTAACAAGTTTTAGAATAGAAAAATCACAGTTAATTCTACAGGTATTTTACTCAATCGTTGTGAATTCTCAAAAATATTTATTTCAACTCGTGACTACAACAGAGATTTGAGAAAATTAACTTATCGTAAGGTATATTACCAATTTATAAAACAATTACACAAAAATATAGGATTGTTTATAATCTTTTGGCTACGTCTATCTATACACATAAGAAAACCAGGGCTGTGGAGTCGTGTAAATAAAAAGACGACTCCGAATACGGGGAAATTTTTCAATAATTTCATTTTAACATATATATATGTATACCATTAGATCATCTTTAGTCAGCCAAGCATGCGATGTCAACACTTTGGACTATTTTCTTTGAATACACATATTTTTCAAAAAAAATTCAAGCCGCTTGTTTTTCACAACTCCGACTCCGGCCTAAATACCGCGACTCCACAGTCCTGAAGAAAACTCACCAGCAGTTTTTTCTCCATATTACTTACAGCTATCATATTCGTATTTATTATCATGTTCTCCAATATTTGTAAAAATAATCACAATATTCACATCATTTAATTGGCTTTTTTTTTCACTCATTTAATGCGTAAATTTCGTGCAAATATTGGGGGACTGAAAAGAAATACATTTTTTTTAAGATGCCTTGTTTGAGATCAGTCTGTACCTGGACACAGTGAAGTAAATATCAAGTGTTCCATTCTATAGTATTAATCCTTATTTTTTTTATTGCTAAGGGCAAAATAAGCAAACCAGAAGCAACCGAATTGCGTGCTACTTTTTTATGATCATAAAATAAACCTCCCAGTTTAACTTCCTTGGGTTATTCTTGCTTTTTTTAATGCACGCCTATCATGGTGCAGATTTGAATCTTTGAAACCAAAATTGGCATCTACGTACTGTTAGCACATAAATTTCTTTGATTGCGTTAGTTGCCTTGCTGGCATTCAAGCCCTGGTCAAAAAAAATAACATACAGTGCCTGATGTGTTCTTCGTTAATTTCTGGTTTGAAAATTTTACCCGTAACAATAATAAATTTTTTTTTACTCATAGATAATATCAAACAATAGGTTTACGCAAAACCTCTTTGTCCTCCTAATATTATGACATATTAAATAATTTGTTAAAAATAAATCAATAAATGTTCATAATGGTAAAAAAATGTTTTTTTTTCGGTCCCCCTAATTTTTGTTATCTACCTACGGTAAAGTTAATAGTATTGAAAATGTAAATTGAAATTTAACAACTTTCATGTATAATTAAATTTGATAACATCATTATTCCACTCATTGTATTTTGAAAATTGTGACAATGTGTCTCTTTGAGAAGAACCTCCAGAGCAACGTTCCCTTTAAGCAGCGCGCACGGTCGCGCAGCACTTGTGAAGCCCCCGTGCACTCATTCCGGGCTGGCGCGCACTACAAGATAGTTGTTCAATTAATATTTGATTGGTCCGCGCAGCCTTTGAAATTTCCGCGCAGCTAACCTCTTGTCTTAGAGGGAACATTGCTCCAGAGTACTTTTCAGTAAAACTCAAACCTAAATTTGATAATTTACATGTGAAGAATTAAAATAAATGTATACTTTATTAATAAATTACCATATGACAGTCTGAAGATGCTTCTCAAAGAGGCGAAACACGTGTCACAATTTGTTACACAATCAGTGGAATAACAAAGATATCAAATTTAATTTTTTCTATTATTTATAAATACATTAAGAAAACGTGAATTTAAAGATTCAAAAAACATCATTTTTCAGGTTGTATTAATTCATATTCAAAAAAAGAAATTTGAACTAAGTGAAAAGATATTAAATGATAATAAAAATTAATTAGTATAAACATTCATAAATTATATCCGTGGGGTAAATATATTGACAATTCAACATAATTCATGTTTGCAAATAGTATCAGGTCACAGCATGGCCCTTCGGTACCTAAGATCTGGGGTAGATTTTCTGCAGGAAATTTCAGTAATAGGTATTTTTCTAAAAATTCCGGTATTGTTTTGGCTATACACATTCAGCGTCCAAGGGCGATTATCCCCATCCCTATTTGCCAGCCTCTAGCTACAGCCCTGGATAGTATGCAAAATAACATTCATTATTCACCATAGAAATAATTCAAAATATTGAAACATCACGCACTTCAATATATTCACCCAATGCACGGATACTAGCATTTTAAATTGAATAAAAATTGTGAAATATCTACCAGACATACTGGTTTTTAATATAACTTAAAATACTAACAATCAAAATATAATATTATTTAAAAAATATCTTCAAATATTGATTTCATTTCATTAGGCGCTTATCCAAATAAAAATAATTTAATATTATTATCGATGCATATATGTAAATTATTATTCTTTTTCACTATGTAATATAAAATATTATCATAAATGGGTATTTTACAATACAAGATAGATAAAGCTCATACAATGATTAAATCAATGAGATTGATAAGACTAGATAAGAAATAAATCATAAAACGGCAGGCAAATAGCTACCCACAAAAATCAAAATTATCAATATGTCTTTGTTTGATTGGAAACAAAAGATATCTGGAGAATGTAGATGAACTCAATGATGTGCTGTATGATCGATTCCAAGAATTCAACACAATATGCATATTTACGTGACTCTGTTACTAGTTCTAGATGCTATCTTTATAAAAGAATATCTTTTGAAAAATCTAAATGATATTTACAGAGATCAGAATGCGCCTGTAGATTAACAGTCATTGAGCAGTGTTTCTTCACTTTATTTAAGCTCATTGCCATTTTATTAAAAAAAAAAAACATAATTAAAAATATCAATAACCCTTCCGAGTAAAAATGTTAAGTCAACCTGCTTTACACACAGGCGCTTTCATGCGCGTGTGCTTCTCAGAAAGTATAAAATACCAATGTGCTATAAAACTAGAAAGAATTCTTTACGCATCACATATACACTTTTATTGGTTTTTACATACACATCACGCAATCATTCGTGAAAGTAAAGTGTGAAGTGGGCTAATGTATACTATTGATGCGATGGTAATGCAGAATAACTGGGATAACTATCACAGAAATTAATGCATTATCTCACAAGAATTGACAGAGATGATTGATGAATTTAAGTTCTTGATAAGAAACACTACTTTAGAGACTTTTTGCATTTTCCGACAACTAAAATAGAGTGATATTACTAACGTTTCATTTGTTGCCTTTAGGCCAGGACTGCCGTTCTACGGCTTGGGTGTATAATTTTAATTCAACAAGTATTCGTAAATGTAAAATTTTAATTATCTAGTGGCTCTCGGTACTTGAAAAATTATATAAAATTCCACTTTATCATAATAATATTTGTCAACACAAAACTGCAAATATTTTCTTTCCACATTAATGACATGCGGCATCGATAGATTATCAACATAATAGGACACTTCTCGGAAGCGGACGGTTAAATATATTTCACTTTGCCTAAGCAACATTAATGTCATCCGAGTCATTTTTATCACTGACGAATTTTTGTTCAAGTACTGATAAAATAGTGTACCAATCGACACGGCCAAATGAGTTTACTCCTCGCTTCTGCGTCATTCTTCACCTACGGCGACTTTCTCTTTCAACTCCCAGCATTGCTCCCAGAACTGGCTCAACCGCTGTTCCTGGTTCGCGCAGAAGTGTTTGAAATCTCGAAGGAATCTGAGCTGGAACATTTCATCACCGGTCGCGGGGGTGTTCGCTGATCTCCATTTCTTCGACACCATATGATTCCATGACCATAAGAATCCCATCTGTAACCGAAACATATAAATAATAAAAATTCAATCGGTTAACATAATTGACAAAGGTTATTTGAAACTTATCTAGGCACTCCAAATATTTGCGAGATGAATTATTAGTATTCGTGAACACTAAAACCTTACAATATATACAATAATGTAATAATTTTTAAATCGTGAAGAATAGTTCATATTCAATTGAAATACAGGTGCAAAACACAAACGGGGTATATTTATATAACAAAATAAATTAATCGGTTCAAGTTGATTCTGCGATGTCGGTAGATTCTTGCACAACCGATTCGGATAATGTTTTAAATATTCGAATATCCGAATTTAAAAAAGCAGCCGAATATATTAGAATATCGAGACCCTCAATTTGAACTCGCGTAGTAGAATATTTCAGTTACCCTTCGGCTAGTGTCATAGTCATCTTTGTTTTTCCCACTGACATGTCGAGTGATGTAAGCTTCATGTGGACTCGGAGCCACTTCTGAATGCACCGGGTATCTATGGAAAGAATGAAAGATTACATTACATATTGATTACTTTATGGAATAACACACTGACTCTAATAACATGTCATATTTTAGAGTCACACAACTGTATATAATTTCAGCGGATAGTTCGGCATTCTGAGGCTTACATTGATAAGTCGTGTTACTTTTGTTATGGTTTGAATACATTGATAAGTCATGTTACTTTAACTTATTCGTTTTTTCATGGCGTTGTACAAAATCAAGAGATTTCAAATATTCACATTAGAAATGCTGGAAAAGTTTATTTGTAGGGAGAATAATGAATATAAACTACAGTGCATACTATTTGCATCATGAGTTTTCAATACATTAACGCTTCAGATTTAAACTATAATTTATGTCGTGTTATTTTTTCTTATGGTATCATTCTTAGTTGACTCGATTTTCAGTCCCCGGGAGGTAACATCTTTTTACAGAGACAGCGGTAAAAATGATACTAATATTATGTATGTATTACATTATATTTTAAATTTTTATTCGATTAACACTTTGAAAGATACTGGAATTTTGTTTTCTCAGTTCCAATGAATAATACAATGCGCCCAGCTTTAATACTTAAAGATAAACAGATTGTTTTGGTTTGAAAAACATATTTGGTGACATTCGGGCCAATTGCTGTGTGACACCAGTGGTTGTCAAGTATTTTTCTATATACAAATATCACTCCAACAGACCATCAGCTAACTCTAAAAAGCTCTGACCGTCTATAGCTGCTTCTTGTGTAGACTGATAGATTTTAAAAAAAAATATCAATACCGTTCAATGTCCTGTTGGTCAAATTTGTAAATATTTTTACAAATTATGCATTTAAAAGAACGTTAAAGTTATCAGTTGATAACTTTTTTGAATCAAATAAAATACAATAAAAAATTATCACAACTCAAACTCGAATCTTTTCTTTATAGTAATTAAGTTATTTGAATAAAATTGGTCAACTAGTGCTCTTGTAAATAGAAGATAAAAAAATATTTTTTTTCGCATCCGTCCCTAGCAGTGATTCTTAATCCGTGTGCACAGCAAACGGCCATGGAGGGTTAAATATTAAAATTGCATGTCAATAATAGATATTTACGTACGAATTGTAAACATAGCACATTTTATAAAATAAATTGTCACTATAAAGTGAAAATGTGATTCAGAAAACGTAATGATAACGCAGATCATGGTGAATAAATTATCATTAATTTTATGAAGATATAAGTATTACTTAAGTAAGTCAAACGACTACGTACAAATAATATCGCCCGCTGCAAATGATTTAGATTAGCTTGTGTATTATTAGTGCATCTGCAATCATTGTCAATTGAAAACCCAGATAAGAAATGTTTTGAGTGAGTTTTTCCATGATGTAGTCAATATGTTTTTATTGGAAAAATTCACATTCATATGAATATATATTCAAAGTATTTTTTAATATTTTGTCATTGGTGTCTAATGTGATATAAATCTTTAAAAACCATGAAATATGAGCAACAATTTATTATTGATGATAATTAATCGGTTTATTACCTTGTGGGATTGATATGTTTGGCGACAGGGCGGACCCTCATAGTCCGAGGAGGCGGTGGAGTCGTTGGAATCAGAATAAACATGTTGCCAGTGATGTGGACGTAGAGATGCTCGCCGACTCCTCCCGTGTGAGATGTGCTCTCTACTGTGCATTTTATGAAACCGAATCGACCGACGATCGCCTCTTGGAATAGAAACAACCTCTCTGGCCAAGATTCTTCGGAGAAACCTGCGGTCGAAAATATTTAAATATGTTTTTTTTGTACTATATTAATCGAGATTGTTATCATGACTTTGTAGTATGTACTAGGCTTTTAGCTTTGTGGTCGACGCATTTCAACGAGTTTCCACACATCAACTTTAAAAACGGGGCATAGTGAGAGCGATTGGTTAACCATTAGTACTGCTCTTACCCTATCCATCTATTCTTATTCACTATGAAAAGAGATGGGTTAAGTGATCCAGTAACAAGCAGTTTTGATAAAACAACTACTGTTCAGATAAGCTCCATTAAGGCCCCTCCGCTATATTTAGATAGTGGATACGGTAACCAAAAAACAGAAAAAACCAAAAAAATGATGTAAATAAAGAATAGCTTTCTGTTTAAGACAGTTTTTGTTATATGTATTATTATTGTGTTTATTACACGTGTTGTAAAAACATTTGAGTGTAGTGATTTCATAGCTCAATGAATAAATAAATAAAATATTATTAGCTGTAAGCCCGTTGCCCTCAACGAGGGGGATTTTTGCTGCATTTTTATATAGTCAGAAAATTTACTGGCGTGAAAAATAAATACCAAACCTATTTATTGAATAAGCCAGAAAATCTAAACATAAATAATTCTCTCAATGGATTTTTTTCCAACTGAATTCTTACCATCAAAAAGAGCAGTCTTATTTCTGAGAAGAGGTTCCTCATTGAGCGGAACATATATAGGTCCACGGAGTGGATCAGATTTAGGCGTGAACGGCAAAGCTAGCGGATCTGCCGGAATGGGCACCATGTGAAGACCGCACGCGAACGCTTTGCGCATCCATCCATATATCTGAAAAATGAATCGGTTATTGACCACGTGTAAGGCCTGATACAGATGTGACTTTATACTTAAAGATTTTTATTACTTACCAGATCAGCAACAATGTTTCCGCTGGCTGTGACCCACTGGATGCACATTTCGTAAGCAGTGTGCGGACGCCATGATGCCTGATATCGCGCATGCCCCCACTCTATCCGATCGCTCTTGCTGCTGACATCAATGTCCAGATGAGTGTTCTTATATAGCGGCACTAGAAAAGTGATCAAAACAAACAAATCAGTATACCGTAAAGAACTCCAGCGATAATATAAATTGAATAGCTTTTTCTCACATTTTTCGGCTGTACATATTTCCAAAGATGTGTCAAAAAATGTATGTTTTATTGTTTATCTTATGATTCGATCAACACCTATTCTGGAGTGTTTAATTTTCCACAGAACTGCAATATAGAAATGGAAAATTTGCTACAGAAATAAAAATATTTTGCCTAAATTATCTTACCAGTGATTTATGGGTTTCATATTTTTATGACAGAAAAGTCAATTTTACATATTAGTCTATTTATGTTTAGTTGCGAGGATTCTTTTCATCGACGATTCAGTAAATCTTTCACTTTACTTAGTGAAATGTAAAAAACACTCACACTCCGAATCGTTATTATCTTGGTAGAGATAATCAGGATCGATCCACTCGCAGAGGAAAGCGGGCACCAGAGCTTCATCGCAGGGTTTCAAACTGACACCTCTCGAATTGCCATCTCTGTTATTGATGTCTCGGCCTCGCCCTCGCACGGTCTCGGAATTGTAATTGGCACGCGGCGAGCGAACTCCTAGTACTTCCACTTCCATCCATTCGTTCTCGAAACTCTGCAGATCGCCCAGCGGACGGACGAACTCGGCAAGATCTAATAAGCGAGAAGAGAAAAATTTGGTATTTGTTTTTCTCTCACAAACATTGTACAGGACGGCATTTTTTTTTGCATCATTCTTACCTTTTTCTTTCTTCTGCGGTAGAATATAATACATGTAATAACCGACTATGAATCCTTTTGAGAAATCGCCTGACGAATGGCAGATCAAACCCTCCTTCAGCATTGTCTGAAATAAATAATGAGACCAAATAAATAACAACATATCAATCCACCAAGTAAAGACATGATTGTACTTGAAAGTAAGATAGAAAATTTCTACCATTTTACTACTTGGCTCACTTTCCTTTTCGAGAACTCAATTGTACTCTTTACCGACTAAATGTAATATATAAAATTAAATTTTATAACTTTGTCATTCCAGTGATTGCGTTACAAATTGTGAAACATTTTTCGCCTGTTTGAGAAGCGTCTTCAGATCACCAAGAATGTTAAATTAAATTTTATGAACTTCCATAACGTTATTGCCAAAACCAATTCAAAGCGTATTATATTTAACCTCACACTTAAAATGTATATAAATTCAGCAGCTGCTCTAGTGATGTGGGTTAAATTTTTGGGAGGCTTCAGCTACTATTTTTACGATCGAGTATAGCAATGATATTGAGTTCACATTCTCACCTCCATTTTTCGTTTTGCCGTATCGATATCATTCACACCGTCCAGTCTATAGATGAGCCACTGTATAGAGTCAATGGAAACAAACGCTTGAGAGGGAAGACTGACAGTCTGAGTCATGAAACCGACTCCACCCTCGGGACTTCGCATGGCCTCCAATATTTCTTGTAACGTAGATGTGCTCTTCAGTTTAGGCCCCGACATATACCTACAGCAAAATAATAAAGCAGGATATTTCAGGGCAGGGCGATATCGGCACTGTTATGGTAGAAGTTGGTAAGTAACATATTGATAGTTCTGAGTACACAGCAAATGAAAAATTTCAGCTTTTAGAATATCGCCTTTGAGCATCGATAATTTATATTCCATTAATATTATAATCACTTTTAAGGTGTTCACTGTCAATACTTGGTGGAATGGCATTATAATAAAAATAATAAAACATTTTTAGTACTTTTTCCACATAAAATTTATTAGATCAGGACCGGTTTCGCTCATCGCGAGCATTATCAACTGATGAGTTCATCTGATGATTCAGTTGATAATGCTCGCGATGAGCGAAACCGGTCCTGATCTTATAAATTTTATGTGGAAAAAGTACTAAAAATGTTTTATTATTTTTATAATATTATAATATAAAAATATAGATGCGTTAACGCCGACACAAATAAGAGTTTAAAATTAATAGACAGGGATAATTGCCTACCTCTAAGCCAGCATTATTAATAATTGCCTTTAAAATAAATGTTTTTTTTGGCAAACTGGCATAATCAATCCACCAACTTGAGTTATTTCGAACAAAGAATTTATATCAAGAATTCTCTTTGTATACTTAACTCATTTTAATCAGCTTTGTTACATACCAACTTCTTATAGAAAGGTGACAATTTATTACTTCTTTTTAGGTTGAAACGCATCATATTAAAAAAGTGTTTTATTTCTTTCAGTTGAATATTAAAATTATATGAAAAATATCTCTAATATATCCACATTGATATTTCAGCATACTAGGTGGGTTTGACTCTCTGTTTATTCTGATGATCTCGTTGTGTGAGAGAATCAACACAAGGAATTTTATTTTCAATACAATTATTATTTCACATTACCCATCATCGTAAGTGTCGTCTGCCATATGATCCATTGATTCATTTGCAGCCCGCATTCTCTCTTTACTCCCTGCAGCCCTGAAATACATTTGAAAACCTTTAAATGATTAAAATAAAAGATCTTAAATTCAAGTCACGAACGAATAGACCAAAATTGAACTGGATTTTAAGAAAAAAAACATATTCTCTTGATATTTAATTTTTTATTGAGTTTTTTTTAAAGTCAGAAAAAAATTATTTAGATATTAAGAGCTATATGAAAATCATCTAGATAATTACTTTGACAATGATCTTTTCTAGAATTATTTATGATATAATTATAATTTAAAATATGTGTGATTTTCTAATAAAAATGAAGTTTACTATAACAGTAGAATATAGATGCTGAACACTCATCCATATATTTGAATGAACAATGATTAAAAAAAAATATTTTAATGTCTAAAGATAGAAAAGTAAAAAATAATTAGTTTCAGATGTGATTATGATAGTTGAGAACCACTTTTATAATATTAACTGTAAATTATTGGTGAAAGGCATTGATAAAAATAAATACTTTTGTTTTGAATCAATTCCACAATTTTATCCAATAATTTTTAAGAATTTTTGATTTAAGCGAGTTAAAAATTAATGTGTTTTTATATATAATCTATACATTCAAATTTATAGCTTGTCTTTGTTGCAAAATGAATGATAATTTACGAAATTCGAAATTATTACAAAAAATTGTGAACCTTCATGACAAAATGTTACAAAGCAGACAAAGATTTTATTGTTAAGATGTTTTCGATGAAGGTATAGAATTCAAACATATAAACTGTAAATAATATGTACATCCAACCATAGGATGTTCAAATTGACATCTTACGCACATTACAAAAGCGTTGAATTTAATTTATTTAAATTTCTGTTTTTATTAGACTTACTTCCCGTTGCTGGATCCGTTGTTTGTTATCTTGTCGGACGCAATTGGCTGTAACCACAAACCATGGCAATGATATTCAAAATGCGCGTGACCAGTATTCAGTTAGAAGCGGTTTATATCTACAAATCCACAAGCAATAGCGATTACTGTGATCTCTTTCACCTAACTGAAGCTGGATAAAAAGAAAAACCCGGTCCACCAGGACTCAAGAAATCATAAATACAAAATATTCTACAACAATATTATTCTTATTGAAACAAATTTTGAGTTCAGTATTGATGTCATTCAAATAAACTTGCGTCAGTTATGATGAAGATTGTGACAACTTTCCATTATTGATATAATTTAGGATTTTGACCAAAGGTTCAATGGATGGAAATTTAATATCAAATTTTGTAATTTTCCTTTTTTTATCACCAAGAACCTGGGTTTCGCCTTTTGATATCTTCAGGCGTTGAAGTGCATGAATGAACTTGAAATGACGCTTAGCTTATAGTTTTTTTGAGTATTTTTTTTATATATATCGACTGTGGAAAGGAAAAAGGACGTAACCCACACATATCAAATTTTACAGGAGGCGCTAAAAACGTGTTTTGATGATTTTGTGACAAATGCAAATTATGAATTATACACAACCTTGAAGTGCACGGATACTTCTAAACGGGTGTTTAATTGACATAACCTAATATTAATTAAAGAAATTGTCTCGGAAAAACCTTTAGTTCAGTGTTTTTTCTTGGTTTTAATTTTTTACAAGGTCATCTTTTTCAAACTTAAAAGCTAAATTTAGATACTTATTCGGCATTTTTAGCTTCCATCCTTTTGCTGGAATGTGTGTCAAGTTTTATACATTGTGATTGTCGAAAAAAAGCAGTTTTGGAAAATTGAGGGTTATGTTCCTTTTCCTTTCCACAGTCGATATATATATAGCAAACACCGTTGTGTGTAATTGGCCTCTGATTGGCTACTTTCCAATTTGTCTGATGGGTCATTTTTAAATATTCACTTTATAAACAAATTTAATAAAAGAACACATGACTAATACTTTCGATGGTTTCGGCGGTAACTTTGTGGAAGTTCATTTTAATAGAAAATTTAAATTAACTTTGATTATTCCACGTATTGTGTTACTAACTGTGACACGTGTTTCGCCTCTTTCAGAGGCATCTTCAGAATTACTATTGCAAAGTTTGCTTAAGTAATGAAGCAAGATTGATTCTAACATTTTAAAATTATAAAATGGAGGTTTGGGTTTTTTTCCTTTTAACCTTTTGACCGCGGCTCGGATCCAAATCGGTTCAGATTGGGCTGCTATAGCAGTCATCCGCGGTCAAAGGGTTAAGAGGAGCAAGGAGGGGGGTGTAGAATCGAAATAAAACAAACAGATAATGATACTAATGATACTAATGAGTTGTAATCAATCAGATTGGGATTTTTCCTTTTTAAGGGAAGCAAAGAGGGGATTATAAAATCGAAACAGTGCAAACAAATTTAATCATACTACTAATGACGTTAAACATTACAAACTATTAAACTAATGAACATTATCAATCAGCTAGGTTTGTGATTACTCTATTAATTGGAAACAATTTGAGTAACGGGGAACCACCTGTGCTATTAACACTTCTTAGTCGGGCGCTTCAAAAAATAGACTCAAGCCTGTAGCGGGCGTTTTTTAGTGATTAGCGCACAAATATATTACATTCTTAAAATCAACACAACTTCTAAACCAAACGATATTTTCGATTGAAATTTAAAAACAAATCATACGTGACATCTAATCATTAAAAATAAAATTAGAACATTTCGATATCATCATAATTTCACTATGTTTCAAAGCTGAATATAAAACCTGTTATCAATTTAGTAGATAGCACTCCGCATGTTATAAATATTAAATATTCAAAACATTCTATATAACAAAATAGCATATTTATCAATATTTTATAATTATATGATAATAATTATAATATATAATCGCCATTCCTACAACTTGACTACCACTGGAAGTGTAAAATCTAATGCCGTAAAAATTACAGCGTAATTACACCCTTATAATCTAGCAAAGAATTAGGACTAATGTTAATTAGTTGCGGCATTTTATTTAACGCCGACAAACAAAACAAACCCGTGATATTATGTGTCCCGCAAACAAGCGACGATATAAAAAAAAACATATTATGCCGTGATCCGCATTCTACCGACAATACGCTAAAAACGACTTTTGCCGTGATCCGCATTCTACGTACAATCAGCTAAAAACGACTTTGGTCGTGGCCCGCCTAAGAAGTGTTAAGAATATTATTTAATAATATTTCTTTTTTGTTAAGAGTTTTATTAATTTCTAAAAATTCTAAACTATTCATCTTTAAACCCTTTTTATTTACTCGGTGGAGTATTTCAAAATTACAAATCTGATTAAAATTATGATTATTTTCTATTAAATGATTGGCAAACTCAGAAAAATTGTTACTTTTTAGACATCTTATATGTTCTTTAATTCTAATATTAAAGTTTCTACCTGTCTGTCCAACATAAGACGCTTGACAGCCTCAATCTTGACAGAATCAATCTTGCTTCATTACTTAAGCAAACTTTGCGATAGTAAGTCTGAAGATGCCTCTGAAAGAGGCGAAACACGTGTCACAGTTAGTAACACAATACGTGGAATAATCAGTTAATTTAAATTTTCGAACACATGACTGTTTTCTATAGTAGACGTTTAATGTTTATTCTTTTTGATTATGGACATTAGGAAGTGAGTGAAATGGATTCACTATAAAAAAATCAGAACATCGCAATAGTATATAAGAGCAAAAATGTTATCACTAAGTATGGATTTGAATTAATTTTACTAATAGTATAATATTAATGACAATCAATCAAATGGGAATGTGATCCTATAAATAATTACAACTTCTGTAGGTCTAAAAGCAATTGAAAAGGTCAGGACATAGGAATGTTAACTGATTTTTAATGGATATGTATTTATCAGAAAATTCTAACTACTTAGCGTCAGTTCAAAATCATCCGTGCACTTGAATGTGTGAAGATCCTGAAAGGCGAAACCAAGGTCGTTAGTGACAAAACGTTTGGAAATGTACCGAATTTAAATGACTGTTCAATTCAAAGTTGATTTTGCAATATTTATTTAATTACAAGAAATAAATAAATAATGGTAAAAGTTATCAATAAAAGCCTGCGATAGACCAGTTACCTGTATGATTCTTACATAGGAAGAAGAATCACAGATTAGTTATCGAAGTCACTCAGATGACTTTTATTTACATATTTTTATATTATATCCCGATACTTGATAACAACAGCATCTCAGGTATCTAAATGACTAAAAACTATAATTATCAAATGTCAGGCTATTCCAAGATGGCAAAACCATAGGCGGTTTGTTATTGTGTTTTTAATTTCGAAACCAAATTGCATGCATTCAATTGTTTAATGGATGTATAATATATTCAATGTTGTATATAATTTTCATAAGTGCAGATGAAAATATAGCGAGAAGAAGTGCAATGCGATGGACAGCATCCATATAATTTGAATCCAAAGAAAATCTAGTCATTTAATCACAATAGCCATTGTTTACTGTAACTGTGTTTTCTACCTCAGTTTTCAAGATTATATACTATTCATTCTTCAGTGACTCATATTAATATTGTAGAATATTTTTGCATTTCGAAGAACATTTTCTATTAGTAGATACCAAAACCTTAAGCGAAAATGAATGCACACAGTGACTGCAGGAAACATCAAGGAGTCTAAAAATATTGCTATTTAACAGATTATGAAGATGAATGCTATAAATATACAAAAGAAATATAATCGTGTTTACAGTAATTCAAAAAAAAACAACTAGTGAATCATTTCAAATTATTTTAGTCATTGGAAAACTAAAGCCCTGTATTCACTAGGGGGCAAAACGTTGTGCAACATAGTGTCTACACGACACTGCAATGTTGTGCACTGTTCCCCAACGATGCATGCATCATAGGGGAGCATTAATGTGGCGGAGGAAATGTTACATGCTGTCGCATATTATTACTTTAACAGCTTAACGACCGTGGGCGCGTATTTGAGTCTTTGAAAAACAAAGGTTGCTGGCCGGCGGACACATATATGCGTATAGGCGAAGTATCTGGAAGCTAAGAAAATTAAATTTTGTAAAGATATCTCAATTTGCTTACAAATTATAGTGAATTTAGTAAAATTATAATTTTTGCGAATTTTTCGCAAAATTTTATTTCGCCAGGTGAAATTTTATTAAAAAAAACGTGCGGTCGTTAAGCTGTTAATACACTTTAAGTTTTATTATGCTAGAATATTTATTTCAATTTTAAAAAGCAAAGAATTCCGCTCATATATTATTTACACAATTAAAAATCTTTCGGCAACGCACACATTTTTTAAAAACTTTGCTCCTTTTATTTTTGAAATTTCAGTAAAACATCTGTGAAAAACATGACTTCACGTATAAGGAATCATTGTGGATGATTGATTGAGTGTATTTTTTTATTGTAAGGACCTTATAAACATTATATTTTAACTTTACTGACATTGTTTGCATCCAATAAAATAAAATAGTATTTGTTTGTACGCAGCACCAACCAACGTAGCCTCCTCAGGTGGCATTTATGCGACGACCGAGTCGTGGTGTAGAAGAAAAAAAAATCGTCACAATGTTCCCATGACATTGACGTAGATGTCATGTCCCGCGACATGTCGCTCCAATTGTCCCCTAGCGAATACGTGGCTTAACAAATAATGTAAATAAAGTGCACATTATTTAATTTGAACCCAGACTTGCAGTTATTAAAATAAGTTTTAGAAGATCATGTTCATTTTATTTACAATAATTGCTTAGTGTATTCATGCAGAGGTAATATTAAAAAAGGAAGAAAATCCTGCAGTGGAAATGGGAAAAAATTGTCAATTTAAATAGAGTATTCAGTGTAGCCAACCAATGTTGCGGGTAGATTGATTGAACATAGGTATAGTTGAAGCATAAAATTTATTTCTCTGGTAGATGTCTGCTCACGAGTGCAAGATTAATTTTGTTTCAGAGGTTTAGCTATAGGGATAACAATATCAAAATGTTATATATATGCCACACCACACATCACAGGTTTTAACTTAAAATACTTTCATTATTAATGGGAAAATAATTAGTTTAGGGCACAACATGAGTTTGACAAATCAAACAACGTTTTCATTAAGTTAAACGAAGTAAATTTTTTTTGTTCAGTTTATAATAGAAAGAAAAGCTTTGTGGAATAATTTAGTTTGACAAAAAATAATCAATAGATTAGATTCAAATAACATAATGTATTCTCTTGAGGCCTCTTTAAAACACTCCACTAAAAAACCGACACAAGGGAATAGAAATATTTCACAAAGCCAAGATATTTAAATTTATAGAGCACTAGAATATGGGGTTAGAATAATGAAAGGGTCAAAAAATAAAGAGGTACAAGTATTCGAAGTTTCATTATTTTTTAAATATTACCTTCACTCATCAGCCATTTGATGATTTAGTTTTTTCATGACGGAAATTATATAAAATAAATAAAATGCCATCATTTTCAAAATAAAATCCTGAAATAAATAGATGATACTTGCATATCAATTACTTTTATTTATTCAAATGGTATTAATTAACACTGAAAAAAGTATCATATCACCAGAGCCAGAGGGGGTTATATCGGAGTAAGCTAGAAAATTATTACGCTAGAAAAGTGTCAAAGTAAAATAAAAACCAATGCACAAGAGGATGCTCAAAATGAAGGCGGCAGTCAAAAAAGCGGGCGGCGAATCGAAATAAAAAATAAATGCTGTATTCGAAATTGCATGTAGTTACTGACATGGTGTCAAACCGGAGCCTCGGCTTATCAGGGAGTCTCGTGCTGCCGACGCGTTCCCTGAACGGAGAATTGCCAACCCCGGACTGCGGCTGATCGTGAAGAAATAAACAATTAATTACGCAAACAGACGAATAGCTCTCTGACTGAAATATCAAGCAGAAATATAATAGTAAAAGAGTTACATTGAAAATATTCTATACATGGACCAATTTGCAATTTTATGTGTGCTAAGTTGCCGACTCGATTCATTCTCGATAGTAATAAGTTTTGTTATATTCAAATAACTACTGATTAATATTTGCATTAGGTAAGATTATTAAGTGACAAAAAATTAATTCTTTAAAACTTATTGAAGTGGATTAAAATTGCTTGTTTTTATACTTCTTTTAAATGAAATTTTACCATCACACATTTAATATTTATGAAACTAGCATAATATTTATGTTATTAGACATTCTTTCTTTCTGATTTACAAAAAAATACTACATATTTTAGGTATGGTATAAAAATGGATAATGAGCCATGAATGATCATACAAAAAGCATTAAATATGGATCAGATCTAATAAAAAAATTACAAATATTTAGCAACATTGTTTTAAGTGTGGCACAACACTATTATTGAAAAATTAAAACATGAAATCGATCACATTTCGACGTGTAAATAAGAAATTAAAGGGTGTGAAACACTACTAAGAGGCGGAAAGATAGACAAAAGATTTTACCGATATTGCATCGAGATAAATTAATATATTCATTACACGCAAAAATAGCAAGGCATTTGAGATTGAAAAAACATTTGGTTTAGTATGCAAGGACTATGTGATTCTTTGGCGACCAGTCATTAGTAACACTTCAAGTAGATATTTTACCCAATCAATAAATGAATATTTTTTTTTACCCAAAAGTTGACAGCATTAAAAAAATAGGGGAATGTTTCTCTCAATTAAGGCAATATGTCATACTACTTAAGACGTCTAAGAGAAAATTTGGAAACTAAGGTACATTTATACTCAATATTATGTTTTAGCTTTGTGATTGTTATTAGAAGTTAATTATGATGAAAAAAATTCGAATAAGCAGTAATGAAAAATGATTAAATGTTTAGTAGGTTGATTTATGGATGCTGGATATCGTTTTATTTTTTGTAAGTATGAATTTAAAAATTAGTAGAAGATACATAAAAATTAAATGATGTCAGAAAGTTGTTATTTTTTAAATATTGACCAATTTAGTGATTAAGATTTTACCATTTTCGCAATTATCATTACCCGCCGGCCGAACAGTGTTAAATAATCCGGCATTCATCGCTGTTCTATCCATCATTTTCTTTGTATTAAATATTATGTTATCGTAACAAATTCTAAGATTAATCGGTATTGTCAAGCCCCTTCTAACTCCTATAGGTATCCTGTTCGCATAATAACCGAGTCTGCAAGAAATTTCTTGTTGTTATGATATGCCTGCATGTTTTTGCTGCTTACTCACTGAGTACAGTAATGAGTGGTGGGATCACTTGCATTCTGAATTAATTTATTCCCAACTATAATGTCCATTATCAAGACTCTCGATTCAATTGAACGAAGAAGAAAGTTTGCGAATAAATAGTAACAATAATAAGAAAAGAAAGTTCATTAAGTAGTCTAGTTTTAACAAGCTTGGGCAAATTCTTTTCAACGGCACAAGCTGCCAAAATACATATCAATAATGTGCCCCTGTGAGAGGTGAAGTGAGCCGAGTGGTATTTTAGGAAAATAATGAGTTGAATGTGTTATAATATTCTACAAGTATCATAAAAGTGAAGTGAGCTCAGTAAATATAAACTCCGATAGTGTTATAACCCTATAATAAAAAAATGCCATCCACCAAAACAGAACGAATTAAAGAACAGAAGTAAAGACGTGATTGTACTTAAAATTAAAAGTCCATTAGAAAAGTTTTACCATTTTACTACTTGGCTCAGTTGGCTAAATTGATCCAATGTAAAAATTGCTGATGACTATATATATATTTATGGGTATATGATGAATCAGGGTTCCGCTGTATCTTCTATTCAAGGTTAACCACTTACAAAAGTGATCTCAATAAAGCATAGTAACATTTACTAGTTCGATATATATATAGTAAAATGTTACACTGTATTTCCTCAATTATAAGACGCATGTTTATACTCATTTTTGAATCTATGAATTCAGTGTTTTAATAATCAATGACATTTTACTATCTCTGTCAAAAATGCAGAAGATATATTCTGGAAAGAGTCCAAAAATAATAATTCAAAAAAATTAGTTAATAAATCCGATGAAGTTCTAGGCTGATGGTAAGAAAGTACACACCTAATTCACCTATTTTAAATGTCAATATATGATTTCTTCGTTAAAGTTTTTGATGTTTTTTATTATTAGTAATGAAAAATTGAAAAACAATGGTGTCCTTTAGTCGAAGAAATATTGTAATAAATTGACTAATGGAGATGATTAGCATTTCATAATATTAGAAGTTAGGTTAACAGAGTTTGGGAGAAAGATAAGGACTGATTGAGGAGGATTAGATAGGCAGTCGATCAGGCTGTGTAGATATTGGAATTATGAATTCTAATTATTTACATATAAGACGGTTTTGGGTTTGATTCTTGGATCTGATTTGAAGAAACAGGGAAGTTGTTTGTTATTCATAATGTACTCAAAAATATGAACTGATACGATTCTTATAAAAATAGAATTTCAGAATCAGAATTTCATGTTAATTTCATGATTTTTATCATCATATTTGCCACATTGTTTAGCCTTTTATTGTGTTTAAAATATCAAAAAAATAATATTATCTATTAGGATATCTATTATGGTAAAATATTTATGTTTGTTTTATTTTTATATCTATGTAGACGAATAAGCTTTATAATAGTGCTGTAGTCTTCAGCTGACATTCATTTGTATTGTTTATGAGTTCATACCTTCAAAGAAATTTATGAGGATCGGTTGATGTACTCAATAATGGATAAATGGATCAACACAGTATGTTAATAATGGGGTGATATTTTTTTTGTAATAGTGGTTAGAATTTATAACTAAGAAGTAAATTAAAATGTCTAAATTGAAGGATTGCAATTTAACAGTGATGATTATGAGACAAAGCGACTGTGAACGAAGACAGCTGTTGATGTATGAGGAGCAGTGATCGGTACCTGATTGGTTTGTCTGGAGACGATGCTGGTTGAGTGTCGTCGGCGCGTGAGGTGGGCGGCGCTCGCTGGAGGAGCGGGGCAAAGCGCCTAACGCCGAAACGCAACCACAATCGCACACAATTTACAATATGTTAAAAGCCAATTGGGGATTAATTGCGACACTGTGCCACTGTCATTTTGCTCTGCGGGTCGAGAACAGAACGACAGTCGGCCGAGATGTCGGTTAACATCGGGTATTCAAAAAAAATTTTGACAAAGGAGAAATATAATACCAGATGCTTCAGATTTGCAAAAAAACATTTATTTCTATATTTATACATTAATTTAAATAATATAAATACGTAATCTTTTACAACATGTTCTAAGTGCAACTGAAAATGAAATATATCTATGTCGGAATATAAAAAATCAACATAAAGTTATCATAAATTTAAGCATTTAAATTTTTATTAATACTATAATACTGTTAATCAGGGTTGCTCAACAAGTAAATTGGAATCGGGTTAAAAAAGAAGATATTTTTCTTTTTCTCAATCACTATATGTACATTTTAATATTTGTTTTTTCCCAGTCGATATAAAATTAAATATCCAGATTTTTAGTAGATTAACGTATCATTCATCAGCAGATTTAGTACTCTAAGAAATGTAATACAAAATATTATTTGATTCTAAGTTGACATTTTTCAGAATAAACTTTTTTAGAAATTTTGTAAGAAAAAATTATTTACGTTTGCAAAAAGTTAAGATTTTTCAAAAGCGTTTCACATCCCTCAAAATTGTATATTATTGAGATGCGCTGAAGCAAAAAACCAACGGGATTACCATATCTAAGACATTTTTGTATCATTTGAACAAAAAATTGATGTTAGGCACGTTCTCAGCACAGACAGAATGGGTTACTTAACAGCTTACCGCCCGCGTGTTTTCTATAGAATTTGACCTGGCGGCCGGGCGATTTTTCGAACAATTCGCAAAAAACTGCCATTCTACTAAGTTCACCATAATTTGTAAACCAATTGAGATATCTTCACAAAATTTGATTTGATAGCTTCCAGATACTTTGGCGCATAAATCAATGCCACTTGAGCAATGGTTCTATATCTGTGGGTTGCATACTTATGTGGTGTAGTCAAAAAAACATAAATCTACTCTAAGGTTTTTTTTTAATATGTAAAATCTACTTTTTTATATTGTTTTCTTTGTTTTTATGTTCATATATATTAAAAACTTTATTGGATATATTATTTACAAGTTTTCATCGAAAAATCGTAAAAAAGTACGTTTTATGGATAATAACATATTCAATACAAATATCTATTATTTAAGAATTGAGAACCCTTGCCACTGAGTTTGAATAGGTCGCAATGTTATCAAACACCCGATTCAAATTTCAAAAATTGTTTTTGACCGCCATAATGACACTTGCTCCATAGAACTGCAGCATCGAACGCCGCCCGCCCTAGCAATAAATCACAAGGCAATTCGTTGTAAAAAAATACTACGATACGTGTGTTCGTACCTCTAAGAGGCCCTACAAGAGCATCTGGGCATCATGTTACCCTGCTAATATTACGTATGTATTTCGTCGCTAATCAGAAAAACAAACCAGAAACGATTTAAACGTAAAATCTTTTACCGGAACGTAAAATAATACTACGCGTATACGCGTCCACGGCCAGTAACCGTTGGATTTCAAAGACTTAAATATGCATCCACGGTCGTTAAGCTGTTAATATCCGTTCAATTTTAGATGTCAGGTAAAAATAATCGTCTTATTATATTTATTACTAGCTGACCCAATGAACTTCGTACCGCCTCAGAATCAATAAGTGTTGTGTTTACTTGATAACTTGAAACATGATGACTACCAAGCCAACCTTTAGTTGTAAATTGTGCGGTGGCAAGCCAGGCAGATCCAATGAGTTTAAAAATTCAGTTGGATAGCTGGTTGCTTCGTCTTCGTCTGTTACACGGTCGATAGATTTGAAGGAATTTAGTGGACCAACGATTTGATTTTGAATTGTGAAGATTAAATAATCCACATCTTTGTTCTTCGCCGCGAGAATTGCTCGTTCACTCAATCAATTGTGATTTTTGTGATTAGGTGTTAGGGAACATTTTGTTGATGAAGCTGTCCTTCGTTGAGACGAAATTGCTAAAATTTGGCGGAAACGAAATCAATCCGTTCGATTCGTCAACAGGAACACGGTCGTTACCGACGATAGTCAGCAATTGCTTGGAGAAATCTTCGGCAGATGGATCCTTTAGCAATGCAAGTCGCATGTTTGTCGTCAGCTGAAGTTGCTTCACATAGCACCAGAGTCAATGATTTGAGGCAAGTGTTTATTTCATCGGCAGCGGTCGATCTTGAAATGACTGGTAGTGTTTGGCGGAAATCGCCAGATAGTAGAATTATTGCGCCTCCAAAACATCTTGAGTCATTGCGCTGATATTTCATAGTTCGGTTGAGTGCTTTCAATGCGCATTTGTGCGCCATTGTCCATTCATCCCAGGTGATGATTGTATTTGCTACCAAAAATTTGGCCATTGCTGAGTGTTTCGCAATCTTGCATGTCGGTTTTTCAGTGGTTTGAAGGTTTAACGGCAATTTCAACGCTGAATAAGCCGTTCGGCGTCCTTCTATCTACGTGGCCGCTATTCCAGAAGAAGAAACTGCTACAGCAATTTTATATCTCGCCAGACAGTGGCCATAATCAATGACATGGGGAATGTCTTCCCAGCTCCACCGAGCGCATTGAGGAAAAATATGCCACCATTTCCAACATCAATTACCTTCATTAACGTATCGTAAATTTCCTTCTGTTGAGGGTTCAACAGTGGTACATTCGTTCAAACTGATTGGTTCAATGCATCTCGATCATATTCACGTTCACGTGACAGCGTCGTTCATTCCATGATCTGGCGTTGACATTCCTAACTGCCGCATATAAGGCAGCACATATCTTCGATCAAAAGCAAAGCCTGGTTATGTATCTCTTCGTTCATCTCGAGATCGGAATTCCCTGAACTGACACGAATTCGATGTAAAATGTATTCGGACATGTCATCCTTGTACTTGTTCCACAGTTCACGGGGTTTCGATGGGAAGCATGTCAAAATAATGTGCATATCTGACATGGAGATTCAGAAACAATTTCTTCAGCGATTGTCATGTCCCAATGAGTATCATTTTCAAGCAAATTGAGCTGTTGACATGCAATTAGAAGCATTCGTCATTTTTCGGATGAACTGTGTAAACGCGACCAAGAGCATCAGTAATCATTTGGGTGATCAGGAACCGCATCGCCTTGCTTTTGACGTTAAAATTTCTTCGATGTAGCGTTCCAAGTGTATTAACGTGGCATCACAGAGTAGAGCAACATTCGTGCAAACAACGTAATATTGTTGTCAAAAAAATTATCATACCTAATTATAAACATAACCTTATTTCAATATTATCCGATTTTCTTTCGTTTTCATTTCATATCATCGATATTTTTATTCTAATCCATACTCTAAATTTAAAATTATTTAAAAGTCAATCGTATGCAAAAGAAGCAGAAACAAATGAATTTTGGAAACATCTTGCCATCTGGTGGATGAAATCGGCATACAACGACATTCTCATTATTTCAAGCTGTTCGTAATTTGAAAACTGTATGAGAATATTAATTTTCTTCACAATTTCTTCTCCGTGATATGTTTTCGATGTTTTAATGCTTATTCTGCTATTCTAGGCGGAGGCGAATTTAATAAATAAAAAATCATTAAAATCCGTGCTACCATTCTCGAGATATACGTGGTGTAAATAACCCGACTTTGTTTTTTATATATAGATAGATACAACAATTCAAATAAATGTTAAGCAACCCTACTGTAAATAATATATTGCATTTAAATCAACAATAACTAGAAGAATGTGTGAACGTAATAATTAAACATCACACAATGTCACAACCAAACGATGATATTAGGTTTTTTTTTTTAATAAAAATGCCTTTAGAACAAGCTGTAAAATATAACTCAATATACACCAGACATTTTTTAAATGGTGCAAAATATCAACTATAGTGTGAAAAAGAAAATAAAAAAACTTCATAAAAAATTTGGCATCTGTGTACACAGCATGTTTTAAATGGCAACACACCAAACGTATCAGCTATTTAGAGTGAGAGATATATTCTTTGGATAATTCCGAAATGTCACCGTATTGTTAGTAATCCAATGCTAATAAATAAAAAAAATAACTACTAAGAGAAAAAGGAAATATTTAAACAGTCAAATAAATAAGAGAATTAAAATCATGCAGAAGCCACTAGTGGATACTGGTTTAAATTCTAAAAACAGACTGTACATTAAAAATTAGAAAAATAAAGACAGGATATCGGTTCTTTGCCGACACTTTCGACAGGAATTCAGCTGAAAATTGTTTATATACAAAATAATTACTATTCAATTTATATAATAATAACAGTATCTGATTCTTCTCATGCTCTGACGCGTCAAAAAAGAGCTTCTTATGTGTTTTCTTTTTTATTTACTTCCACCTTAAAGTAAATAAAAAATAAAATATGTAGGAAGACATAAAATTGGCTGTAAAGTGATGATAGACGGCTGTAAATAAATGGATTAATTATATAATAAAAGGTGGTTGGTTTACAAAGTTTATTATATTTACAACAGATTTCAATACAGAAACATGTTGATTGATCCCGATGAGTCTGTAATATAGATTAAATCTTAGTTCATCAATTTTTACCTGTAAAATAGGTTAATAATAATGTCATTACAAACAATATTTTAGATTTAAATGAAAATATAAAAATATTTGCAATATAAAAATTATCAATTATTCTTGATTATTCTTTGGTTAAGAACCATATATATATGTATATCACTTTTAGGGTGTTCACTGTCAATACTTGTTGGAAAGGCATTACAGTAAAACCCCCATTTACACTATATTCGGGACCGTGTAATTGGGGGTGTGAATGTCATACAAAATAAGGGATTTGATTTTTTTCCGCGGAAAACGCAAAACTAAGATGTCCCTTAGTTTTACAAAAAAAACTGTATGCGAAGCACAGACGACCGTCTCTTAATAACGGCAATGGAATGCGAATATTTCAAGCCGGCGCGTAAATCGGGGTAGTGTAATTGGGGGTTCCACTGTATATTAATAAAAACACAATATTTCTTTGTACTTCATTCCACTTTATTTAATACGTCAGGACCGGTTTCGTTCATTGCCTACTAAATGAAGTGGAATGAAGTACAAAGGAATATTGTGTTTTTATTAATATATGTATATATTAATGCTCTGACAGCTATTTGGATCTGATTAAAAAATATTACAATATCATAACTTACAGGTAAAACTGATAACAACTAACTTTAGGTATTTTGATGTGAATCATTATATTAGCATTTATATCAATTACTTATTTATACATTGGAAATTCTGTATTACTCAGATTCGATATTCGTCATTTATGTCACCAGACTAGTGTTGCAATCGCTCCTTATTGTCGAGTGTGAGCCTACCGCAGCTAACTTGTCATGGAAATTTAAATTAATTATCCGACATTTTCATTTTCATTTGACGTATGTCAAACTAAAAATAATATTTATTTGTGCTGGGAACAGATCATTTCAATTTCAATTATTTCTTATAGGAAAAACTGTTTCTATCTTTGTTAGGCCATTGAAAATAAGAATCAGCCTATTCTCGTAAAAATCAATGGTCAAAAATATGATACTCGCTGCTTGGGACAATTCAAACAACAAATATAAAAATCAACTTAATGCTTTTGTAATGTATATGTAAATAAATAAATCTGAATCTTAAATGTGTTTTACCTTTAAAGTTATGATTTATAATATGTTAATTATTTGTATGTAAAAAGAAAAGGTAATATTAGTTGAAATCTATCATACCCGCTGTTTACTATTACTCTGCGGTCTCTTAATTTTATTTAGATGTAATTCTGTCATCCGTAGGAAACCGTTTGTCAAATTTTCCAGATCGGCTTTAGTAGGCTCCGGATAGATATCGCAGTGGACCGCTCCATCGAGGATTTGCTTTGTGGCAGGATTACTGAGCGGCAAGAGCAGTGTGCGGAATCGCCAATATTTTAGAGGCTGAGAGAGAAAGATTATTTTAAGATATGTGTCTATCATAGCACATTAGCGAGTTTCTGGTAAAATAAATATACCCTGCAAACTACTTGAACCGGGACAGATATTAGAAGTTTTTTAAAAGTTGTTTATTTTTGTATTAATTATGAAACTAGAGAAACAAGGAGGCAGAACTGCCTGTCAGCATTCACTCAATGCGCTCGTCTGTGTGTGCTGCATTACAGATAGATAAATCAAGACAATCATATATATAAAATACACATTACTCAGAAATTTGAAAAAAACTCACTTTCAAATTCAGATAGCTTAAAATGGTCCAAAAAACACTCGCTAATGAACTAAACAAAGTATTCAAACTTTAAATCGCCCAAAATAAATTATTGAAACGAGAACTCGAAATGGAACATAAATCAACAATTAATGAAAAATCAACATTTGATTTTGCCTGAAGCCGATACCGCTGGCCTGACGATCTGTCAATTCCACCGATCAAATACAAATATAATACTCACTTCAACTAATGCAAAGTCTGTATCGCCCCTGGTGCAAATATAATGATCCATATAGTTCCAATTGAAGTTTTCCAGTTTTTCGGTAGTGAAAGAAACCCAAGAAACTTCGTAGGTGTCATGATGTGGGGCATGGAATCGATATCGGTAGTGGATATTGAACGGTGGGTATGGGTGTCTGTGAAAATTAAATTTAATCAGATTGAATACTGTATTTGTGTAGTGCGTCTTGTAAACAATGATTTTCTACAATTGCTGTAAGAAAGAACGTACTCAATATCTTATTATACTTAGTTTTAATGATTTACATTGCATTTATGTTTTCTTCATTAAAATAAAACTTTTATTAATGATATTATAAAATAACGGTGTCTCAATATTGATGGCTTCCTATGGCCAGGGAAATATATAGTAAGTATAAAGTACTTTTATAAAATTGCAATAAAAATATATTAAATAAATACCTAGGTCTGTATCTGGTGACGGTGATGGTAGAGCCAGCGAGAGTTATCTTATGGAAAACCCTGCCTATCGATAGAAGATGGCAAGGTCCGACAGGTAGTTTTGATGGAGCCGGTGCTACGGTCGACAGAGGAAGTCCGCTGGACGCATCTGTTGAAGATCCATTACCAATTCCGACGATTAACTGGAAGCCCTGTTTAAGAGATGTTTGATTTTGATGATAACTATAACACAAAATTGATTGTACTGATTCTAAAATTTCATCACACGGTCAAGACCGGTTTCGCATTTTCAACCGATCAAAAGTTCTTTAGAGATCTGAAAATGGCTGTGGTCAGTCAACCTAGTATATACAGTCGAGGGTTTGCAGAATGTGCAATGGTATACATCCAAAGGTGAGGATGTCTGTGACAATTTCAACTTTGACCTTTTAGTTGCGGTAGATAATTAATAGTAATTACCTAGCACGCAGGCTATAATTTGCAACTATTAATTTAATTAGTTATAGACGAGATAACTCGTCTCTGGCGTGTTGATCACGAAATTTTTTACGAGATATCTCATCCGTGGCAGCCATCAAGTTAAAATAGAGCATCGGAAAAAAAACATAAGCCTGTAAAAAATTGTACTGGTGAGATTTGAAACGTCTTACAAGTACTGTAACTGAAGTTCAGAACTTGTTTCCTTCAAGGGAGATCGATTTTTTAAAAAAATATTCATTGAAATGCCAATTGAAACATGATAGTACCTGAGCTAGTCTTTGAGACACTAATTCCTTGAACACCTCTGCAGTCGTCAAAGGTTCTTTGTAGATGGCTCTGTTTTGAGCAAAATCTGCATTCACGTCATCGGGTAGGAGATTATAATCGGAGACGAGATAATCGTTCTGTAAAGATCTCTTGTCGGGAAAGTAGTCGGTGGTAATTGGCAAGCACGCCGGGATCGTGAGAGATTTCCAATCCACACCTGCGCAGGGAAACGATTGTTTATTGCCAGCTTGTGTTTAACCTTATCATTTTCATTCTGCTGTGTCAAGGGAAAGGGTTAAAAGTTAGAACCTCTCTTATAAAACATTGGGCAAATTTTTGTGACCAAAAATAAATATCTTTCAGAATCAAGAATTAAAGAATTTGATAACATTTTCCGTTCTCTTGACACCGCAGAATTTTTGGGTTCTTTCTATTCTATAATATAAAGCTGTAATAAATAAGAACTCTGAAAGCATAGGAGACTAAAGTGAATAACAAACAATAAGAGATACATAGCAACCCAACAACCAATATGATTAAAGTGGTATCGTTATAGAGAAAATGTGAAAGGAATGAGGCAGCCATAGTAAAAAATAATCTATTTCTAAGCCTGTCTTTGTGAGTAAAATGCCGCTACATTGACAAAATATCAATTAATACTTTTGTCACTTCAGTCAACTTTGATTTCAGCGTTATGGCATGCCAAGATATGATAGCAAAGAAACATTTAATAGAGCGGTTTGAACCAAAACCACAAATTCGCTAATTAAAATGATTTTCCAATGCTTGAGTGTTATGTGTTTTGTGGCCGTGAGAGCGAACAGTCTGATCCTCATAATATCATTCAAATTTTCACATTCCGTCTGCCAGCGGCAGTTGTTGCTGTGACGTGTTATTTTCAGAATAACCAAACAAATTTTCGACAGCACAAAGATCAGAATCGAGTGTATTGAGTATTGCCATGGGCAAATAATTTTAATCCAATCCAAGATATGCAAGGAAGGATTGACTTATAAAAAATAGTGCAACATTCAAGATATGGTTATTGTAAAAAATACGGTATATATACTGTTTTTTTCCGAAAATAAGACATCCTCCGAAAATAAGCCCTAGCATGATTTTCAGGATTTTTTGGAATATAAGCCCTCCCTGAAAAATGAGTGCAAAAAGAAAGAGCTATTCCATCGAGTACAAAAAGGGAATCGTGGAGGACTCCTGGGACGTTAATCTAGTAGCATTCCGTAAAGAGAAGATTTTGGATCTCCGTATGGTTCGAAAATGACGAGCAGACTACGATAACCTGTGTCAATTGGTGGGCCAGGGAAATGAGAAGAAACGCAAGGTTGGGTCAGGTCTTCAACCGTTATTTTCTGAGCTGGAAGAAAACATCTGGGAATGGATTGCTGATAGGAGAGCAATGGCTTTGGTTGTGCGGAGGGCTGATATCCAAAAATTTGCCCTCGAAATGGTAATAGAATTTGATATATCCACAGAAGAATTTAGAGCGTCATCACACTGGCTGGATAACTTCCTTCGACGACATGAACTGTCCCTAAGAAGATCAACAACAATGTTCAGACTGGAAGACAATGAAGTTGTTAAACGTGCACTTGCATTTAAGCTTTTTGTTGATGGCATCGACTTTTTTAAATACCAACTCTCCAACATGATTGCTATGGATGAAACTGCAGTATTTCTAAGCCAAGGATTTCAAACAACGGTTCACCACAAGGGTTCCTCATCAATATACGTTCCTTCTACTGGTTACGAAAGTGCATGTGTTACCTGTATTTTGGTGATTCGTCTGGATGGCAAGAAAGTCTCACTGTTAATCATCACTAAAGGCAAGAAAGACAAGATTGAATGCGTTTCAGGAATTTATGTCATTGAAAGTGAAAAAGCCTGGAGCACCCAAGCAGTTATAAGAAAGTGGGTTGATTTTATGCTGCCACTTCTCGTAGCTCGTTAGCTCGTATTTCGTACCAAAAAAGAAAGTAAGACAGTGTCTTATTTTCGGAAAAAGACGGTATTACATTCTACTTACAAACATGTCATATATCAACATACTACATAATTTGCTCGTACGTTTCAGAAAACAACTTACCTTTCAAGAATGTTTCGAAGAAGATTTAGACACGGTGTCGGGAAATATATTCTTAACGATTATAAGATATTTGATATGAAAATTAACAGAAGTGTGGAAAACTAAAATAACTAATGTTCAATATATTTAGGTATTTAACGATTACTTGTGTTTTGAACGTTTTGTGTACACTTTTAATCTACTACTTAAACACGATTATTAATAATGTTATAACTACCAATACATCAGTATTAATTCATGCCACACATAGAAACTAAAACACACCAGGTTTTAAAAGGTTTTTATAGTATTGAAGTTATATTATCTGTAAACTTGTTTATGAAACAGTTGCCGATAATACCATGGTATTCATTACAATTTATAACAATTTCATTTCTTCCCTTTTTTGTCAAATGTAGGTACAAAATTTACCAGTAAATCTAATATAAATCTTTTCGATAGATTTAGCGTCAACATTGCGGAAATTTACTTTTGGTATAAAATTAATAACTTTGTCCTGTCGGTTGTTACTAGTGGTGACACATGTTTTACCTCTTTGAGAAGCATCTTCAGACTTAAGATTCTTATCAATAGCAGGCTTCACACCGAGGCGCAGTTATGCAATATTAGGAGCAGAAACGCACGCCGGGTCTGCTAATACCGTACGACTCGTGTAAATCATTTATTCAACAAAAACATTTTTTAACCCTGTAGATTCTAAAATGAAGAGCTATTAAAAACATCTGCATATATATAGGAATTCACTGAAAAAATTAAATATAAGGTTAATTATAATACCAAACCTTTTATTCACCATTGCCATTGTTGGGAAATATTCTAATATTTCCAGTAATGCGATACATACATAGCAATGCAATACATAGTTTGTTTATGAGAGATGACAATGTTACATAACACTATCTACTGTACACACAACTCAATCAATAACTCACAAACCAAACAGAAATAGAGGAAAACCAGAATGTTAAAATAAATAATAAAAAGTATAAAATGAAATGCATTATATAAATAAATACTCGTATATGGCAATCTGAAGGTTGTGAACGATTATTAAAAATAATACCATAAGCCAAATCTACATTTCTAGCGTTTACTCTAATTACGGAAGCTATTGAGTTTACTCAGAAAGTAATATTGGATGTGAATCATATGTATTTATTATAAATCATAAGAGCTTAAAGAATTTGGTTTCAAATAAATCTATTTTAGGCTACCTTACCTAAAACTTGTTAATATTTGCAGGAAACACAAGAAATTATGAAAATACTAATTATTGTGCAACATCCAATTTTTTTTATTTAAAAAAACAAGACGGTTTTCTCTTGGCAAGTAAGTGAAATAATTTTCAAGCATCGAAAATGCACCCTAGCCGAGTGTGCCTGGTCCTTTTTTTAGCGAAATATGTGCATACAATAGTTTGTCCATCATTTCTTTTCTGTCTGTTTCTGCCCAAGATATTTCTTTACCGACTAGTATACTTTTGACAGATTACACAGAAATATATTTTTATTTTAATATTACTTATGATTGTTTAACCAGATTATTTTTTAAACCCCAATATAACTTTTTTCTTTCGTATAATAATCACAATATGGATTAAGTACACGGCTTTAAGAATTGGCTAATTGCATACTTTCTTATTTTGGCAAAAGATTTGAGTATTCAAGAAATATTTTTGTAATTTTTTTATGTTAGATAAAGATTGGACAGATAAACTTGTTTACTTCTAATATAAGCAATATTACATTCTGAGATACTCAAGTTCAAATCTACAGACAAAGTTAATGTTGTTGACGTATGGTGCAGCCACCGCATAGCTATATGAGGAAATGTCACATTTATCCGAACCTATAATTACTCTGCCCACTGTTCGGGGATCCGATCATCAATTTGTGAATGGGAGTACAGCGGCCATGAAATGGAGACAAACCAGAACAATATGTAAAAAAACGGAGGGATGAACCGCTGGTATTTTGTTTGTATAATTAAATTTAGCTCTGATTCAGTTTAACCCATTGGCATCCGATAGCGATAACATGAAGCCCGTTACGAATTTCCATTCAGTTTATCAAGTTAACCAAAAGGATAAAAGATTATATCGTAAAACAAAAGACAGAAATAAATAGGTAAATTGGATAGCGAAAAATCTATTTTATATTGATCCAATGGGTTAAAAATCAAGCTTTAATTACAAATAATACAAATAACATGAAACTCAAAGCTGCGATTTGGAGAGCTAAAGAACAATTTTATTTTTCACTAGTCTTAACTCAATAAATTTATTTTATACGACTAGTGATAGGGAACTATTCTTATCAGCCCATTGCTTTTAATTTACAACACAAGGGAGTTATTTTACCAATTAGTGATGTGTATATACAAATTATCTGTGACAGAATTAACTATTCTTATGACTTCCTCCATTACTTTTCTGTAATTATTTTTGTCAAAATAAAATTATAAATGCTTCGATAGTATCTATTTTCACCATTTTGTATTATTCATAACTTACATAACAAGCGTTAAGTATTCATTTATATATAAAAAAAATGATTATTACCTTCATTAAAATAGTGTTTTTTAATGGAAATTATAAGTACCTACTATAAATATTAATAAAGCAGTCAAATTTTTATAATAATTTATTGTCTATGAAGGATTTTTGTGAAACTGTAATAATTTCACAGAATCTGAATGTTGAATTTGATGATCCTAAAAGAACACAGTATTTCAGACATTACAAAATTCATTTTGGCAAAAATGTACATATTACTCAAAATTCCGATGGTTAAGTTTTGTTATACATACATATAAAAGGACAAACACTTGTTTTGTTAATGATAAACAATGGTGTATTGCAGTTTGAACATCATGTCGGTTTATGATTATTGTAAAACTGTTAATTCAATTTACTATTAGCGTATGAATCAAATGAACACATATAAACGTCACAATGTACATTCTCATTAATTGGCGATGTATGGTATGGGTTAATGCGTTCAAAGCAAACTGTCATAAGTTCATGAAAGCATTGACAGTAGTAATGTGATTGTGGAATAAGCCACATGGAAAAATGACTGGTGTCCCAGGTTAAATTATCGGAACTGTCGCTGTTCACCCTTTGAGATGATACCGATTGCAAGGAAATTTAACTAATGGGAAGGGTAAATAATTATACTTTAGAATCAGTAAACAACAAAATAAACAGAATGTATTCATAAACGCTTCCATCGATGTAGATTTAAATTAATCTTAGAGGTATAATCATATTACCAATATGCTATTGTTATATTGGTTTCGGAAATGAATAATCAGAAAAAAAAATATATTTTGACTAAGGATTCAATTATCCCTGGATTGTAATTCAAGACATAATTGGGTTGGCTCATTTATGACCTGATTATATTTTGGAACTCTGAAATACTATAATTAACATTAGAGTACAATATACCATAGCAACAATATGTATTGTTAAAGATGATGTCATAAAAATACAACATAATTATTGGTTTCGTTAGTTTCAATGCCTTCACATTCATAAACATCAGGTTTCCCTGCCAATGGCATCTTTATAAAGGGTATTTTGTAATGTTTTCTAATGAAAAGAGTTTGTAAGGATTACCAAAAGCAATCTTTAACTTTTACAAACTTAGAAACATTATACTTTTAATTGAATGAAAATTTAGGTTGGGATTCTCGGGAATTGAATTTCTAAAAGCATTTGTTGAAATCTTTATTTGATCATTTAGCATTGTATAAAAACTGTTTCATTATTGAGAATCGCAGATCCATCTTTTAACAAAATTCGCATAGTTATTTTCAAAAGAAGATGTTAAGTAATAAAACGATATTTTCATTAAGATGCTATTGTTAAAAATCCATATCCAATGAGAAAGCTTTATTACAAATGATTCGACATTAATAGTGGATCATCAAAATAAATATTACAATTTATCAATGAAAGTCGGTATTAAACCAATAATTTTATTAAAACTATTGTGTATTGAAAACGTGGATACACCTACGTTGATAGATGACCTTAAATTTTATGCCATCCTTTCTCCATATCTAATTTTCAAAATATATCCAGGATAGATTTTCCAAATATGCTCGGTCTTTGAGCACCAGTGCCAACAATAGCATCACAGGTGAATATGTGTTTTAAAACTTTGAAATAGTAAAGCTTTTATTTTTAAAAAAATAACCGAAAGGTATCCATCTTACTTGGGCTAAATAAGCAAAGGTTACCTTCGGTAAATAAAGACTTAAAAAGATTAAATTAACTGATGAAGTATATTAAAACAATGTAAAAAAGATTTATAATGACCTGTCGTAAGAGCAGGAGTCCATTCCTGTTCCCCGGTGGCTCCCCAGAGCAGAGCAATGTTATTGTTATTATTGAGACTTCCGACGCCATTATTTTGAATGGGATAGGCAGCGACACTGGGAACCGGGGACGATGACATCACGGGATGGCTGGACCCCATGACTGATCTTTTTCGGGTGGCAGTACTTCCTGGGAACATAAACAGTGTTTATTTATCTAAAAGCTATGGTTTGCTGAGAGCTATGGTTCAGAAACTTACGCTCAAAACTCTGTAGCATTGTATTTATTTTTATAAACTAAGAGTTTAGGTTACGAAACGTAATTATAATTAATTTGGAAAAAAAAATGTGTTGCGAATTAGCCTAATCGACACTTACACATTAAATATGGGAAAATTTGGTGAGACTCCAGTTCTGTGAATTTATTATATTATATATATTCAATACAAGAATTAATACTCAGCAGATTTAAAATAAGTCGTCAACTGTCGAAGAGTGCTGCAGACAACTGTATACCTATATCAATTTCAATGGTGAGGAAAAACGTTCTATAACCTTTTTTTATTCATATTAAAAAAAACTGGAGTGTTAATATAGAATTTAAAGTATAGACCTACCTTCAGCCTGGAAAGAATGGTGAGAAGAAGGAGGTGTATGGGACAGAGGCACAGGTGGAGTACCAGCCCTCGTGAAAGCATTTGAGTTGAGTGTGATGTCAGAATCATCTTCACCGATACTTCCGTTTCCGGCAGGACGTGCCTGGTAATGATGCTGTTGAATTAGAACACCAGTTGGACCTGTAGAATAAATAACATATTTTCCGTACTCTACTGGAATTTCCACATCCAATTATGGTTGACAAACATTAAGATTTATTTATTATATACACTAATTGTTGGTTTTTACTTTGTTAATGATAATTCATACTTTTTTGTAATAGTTTGCATTGCTAAGTGGTCTTCAACTTTTTATTTATAGTTTATTTTTCCTGTATTTTGCTTCAATTCATTTGCTTAGTTGTAATACCAATTCATACCAATTGTTTTTCTTACTTAACTTTTGTATAAATATCACTGTTTCACTGTATTTCTTATCAGTCGACAATGCTCACCATGAGCGAAACCGGTCCTGATCCATTACATTTTATGTGGAAAAAGTACTAAAAATGTTTTATTATTTTTATTAATTAAAGGGTTAAAGTCAGAGATACAGGGTATTGATAAGAAATAAATAAAAGAAAGAACCTAAGTTTTCCTTTTTTTTTTAAAATCCATGTCTGCTCCCAATGTGGAGCATATGGCTTCCTAATGGAGGTATCTCAATGGATTTTTTTTCTATGAGAACTGTTTGTTACTCAGTCGCTCAACCTCACATTTTTTTCAAAGTGAGTAGTAGGGAAAGAAGGATAAGGCTAGAACAGAACTAGTGGTTGGCTAATCGCTATTGCTACACCTAGTTATTAAAGGATCAGAAGGATGGGAGGAGAGGAAATGATGTGAATTGACATCACAAACACCCAGTCTTCGATCACAACTTTGAATTGAATAATTCTCAAATTCACTGTGATCTGACCGGGAATCGAACCCAGACCTGGATGATCGGTAGAGCAAGCTCTAACCAACTGGGCCACAGCAGGCGACAAAATTTTCCTTACTGGTTTTTATTTAATGAGAAATAAAAAACAGCCAGAAAATTTAAAATAACGTATAAATGTAATCAACCTTTGGGGAAAATATGTGTCCATCTTCGTCGATTACTGGTCAGCTTGACAGTGACATGTGAAGGATCGAATGGATTAATGAGAGCTCTGCCAGCACGAACTACAGGCGCACTTCCCCCGCTCTCGGGGCGTTCTCCTGGAGACTGTGCCTCAGACGCCCCTGAAGGGCTGCCACTTTCACCGCTCGATCCCCTTTGTTTTACTGTAATAAAAGATGATAATCAACGATAACTAAGTATGCCAGTAATTCCAAACTTATAAACATAAAATGAAAGGTGAACCACAAATGTGGTTACATCAAAAGACAAATAGACAGTGGTAAAACGTCAATTTGAAAGCAGTTGGAAATATGGGTTACTAGCACACTAAATATTTAATGTCACAGACGTGTACAGTACTAATAAAGAGATAAAACTATGTTACGTTAAATTACTAACATTATGTGTTATTCAACACTGGATGAATAATACTGTGAGGTATTCAGCATATGTTTTAGTCCGAACATATCAAGGACCTATCACTATTTCTGTCGTGATGATGTTCATAGGTGTTTTGTATTTCTATTTTTTCATGTCTACTGTAAGAGCTAAAGATTCCCATTAAATTTTGATAATAAATCTTGTTATAAGAGTAATTGAATGTTTCAACATAACAATTATGTTGCTGACGTGATGTATTGAAATTAGTGCCAGCCGTGTCAGAATACACAGTGAGAAGATTGCCTAATCCATATTTCAATAAATGACAATAGAAATTGAATAATAATAAAAAAAAGAAGCTTTTCCTAAAAATCTTTCACATGCTTTGGTCGTGCCTTTTTTTGCTTTGTAGTGTTTTACAGACATTTTTGATCAAAAGATATCCTCACCTGACCCAGATAAAATATCTGCAATATTGTGATGAATATCTGGATCCGACATCTTTCTACGTCTATTGATGGTGCACGGAGGACTCCTGTCTCGATGGATGCCTTCGAGCCCGGCCACTGAAGTCTTTTTAGTACGACAGACACGTTGTACACTAGAGAATCAAAATAATAATAAAAAACACATACGATTAAGGTAAAAAAAAATACCATCTCTAATCATTTATGTAATCCCTTCCATAGTAAAAATTATAAGCAATTGATCTACCATTATAACTTGACCACGTGCAAAAGTCAGAACTAAAAAAGCATAAGAGTGTCATGAGTTGTTTTATTAGTAACTCTGCAGAAATAAATATGGTAGGCGATGTCAAGCGTTTCGAAAACAATTCACAGCAGTGTGCGGAAAGTTAATCTAAAAGTTCTGTGAAGACGGCAGGTCTCAAATATAATTGATAATTCCAATCAATAACGCTGCAGATTACTTGGCCTCCATGGCAGGGAAAGTAGTATAACGATACTCCTGTGACACTAGCGGCCTCTATAAGCAGGCAAATTATAAAGGTCAATAGTAATATTTGAATAACATTTTTCACATCAAACCGTAAAACCATCAAATTTACATCATTTAGTTGCATCACCGTTGATAGAAGTTAAGGAATATTGGAAGTGTGGAATTAGACTTACCATGTTCCGTGAGCTGGTGGTAATTGAAAGACTTGAGCGTCATATGCATCGTAATCAAAAAGGGAGTTATGTATATATTCATCTTCCTTGACAAGTTTTCCTTTCTTGTCCGATTCATAAACCTACAAATTAAATTGAAGACACTGTAAATTCTTGATCTACTTTTTAAGAGACTATTTTAAGTAATAAATTCAGGAAAATGAATGCAAGAACATGACAAAAAAAGAGTATTATCACATCAATCGGCTGCTAAATGATGAAACTTATAAACAAGTAAATATTTTAAATTTTAGTTGTGTTAATATATGTTTCATATATCAGATTTTTTTCAAATAAAATACCGATGAAAATAAAAATAAATAAAATCACTAATGTAGTCAAACATAATTGTTAAAGGTGATAACTAACTTTGTGTAGCGGTTCGTGTGATATCCTCGGAGGGAGTTTAATCCGGGGGATAAAATTTGAATATGCAACTTTCTTATTGGTCGAGTAGAAGGATAGATTAATCCAATGGGGCATGGAGTAATCATCCGCAGAGCTAATGGTGGTGTCTTTGTTGTGAAACTTGAGTAGTGGGACAGCATGCAGCGGCTGCTCGCCAACGCACACGAGATCACTTCCCACTCCGTTGTCGATGATCCTCTGCTTGGTGACATTAGTTAATTCTCGGTCTACTTCAAAGACCCCAACGCCAGGGGTGATGACTACGCTGAGCTGTCCTGTTCTGTCGAAGCTTCGGTCCAAATAGTGCTTCTCGAATACTGGCAACACCCAAAACAATATCATTTAAAACATTTACACCAGTGGTCTCCAAACTCAATAAGGATGTGAGCTACTCTCAGAAATTGAAATTGTCTGGTGAGCTACCTATACATATTCCTTCATTATAGTTTTTATCATCGGCCCTTATCATACCATACATAATATTTTTTTTTTTTTTTTAAACCATGTCCGCTCTTAATGTGGAGCATATGGACTCTTAATGGAGTTTCTCTCAACAGAAGTGTTTCAACGAGAACTGCTTGTTACTCAGTTGCTCAACCTCTCTTTTTCCAAAGAGAGTAGGGATAGAAGGATAAGGCTAGGACAGGATTAGTGGTAAGCTAATCGCTCTCGATACGCCCCGTTCATAGGATAGGATGGGTGAGAGGGGGGAATTCAAGACATCACATACATCCATGCCTTTGAACAGAAATTCACAAATCGATTGAAAAATCAATTTATAAAACTGTCCGTACTGGGATTTGAACCCGGACCCTCCGTGGCCGAAGCCAACAACGTTGACCACTCGACCACACAGGCGGCTAAAATATTATTATATTACATAAAATAAACATCAGATTTTCTAATAAAACATAAAATGTGTACTTTAATTATTTATTTATAAACAAAATAATAATTGAAAAATAAGTGTGAGTAAAAATAAATATTAGGTAAGACGGAAAGAAATGACATTTTTTGTTATTGTGACTAAAAAATTATTTTAAAAAAATATATACAATATTATTCTGTTATATAATTCCCCTCGTTGTCTATAATCTTCCTCCATAAAAAAGGCAACTTTTTGATACCCTTTTCGTAAAGCTCTGGTGACTTACTGGCAAAATACGAATCCAGGTGATTTTTCACCTGGTCAACGTTTGTAAATTTTTTGTCACGAAGTGAATGCTCCATCGACTTGAAGAGATAATAATCCGAAGATACTATGTCCGGTGAATATGGAGGATGTGCCAGCAGCTCGAAATCAAGTTCTCCTATTTTTTGCTGAGTAATTTTTGCCGAATGAGTTCTCGCATTCACTCACATACCTACCGCATATTTTAAATAATTTTTGAATAGTTTTAAAAAATAGGACTGAATTTATGAATATTAAAAGTTTACTTATAAAATGATATATTCAGTTAATTATTTTTAAGTTATATTAGTGGTCTTCAGAGGCATTAAGGTATTCACGCCGTTCGTATGAAGCGGCCACCAGTGGCCTTACGGTACTGAAGCGGTTTTAAGCGACAAATTCAAGAAATTCCATCAATTCCATTTCTGATGAAGGGTTTTTCTTCTTGAAAATTTTCGACGATACAGCTGAATAGTTTTTCAAAATTAAAATTTATATATGGAGCTGAAACAAATTTTCCAAGCAGCTCAACTTTTTTAAAATCACTAAGCCGCAGATCAAACTGTTTTTGCAAGCTTGAAAGAATATGGACATGACTTTCTCCTTTGTAACTTTCACTATTTATTTCTTTTTCCAGCTTCTCATTCAAACAGGGGAAATTTTTAACATCTCCAAGACTTAACCCTTTCCACTCCAAAGGTTTTTCAAAAAAATTCCACCGGCAATTTTTAGTGAATTTGCACATAAAAAGATATTGATGTTATAAATAAATAATACAGTTTTGAAAAAAAAAAATATGAGGATTTCTTACACATGATGTCAACTTACTAATCTGTCAACAACCAAACCTAAAAAAACTAAAACCATCCACTAGCCCCACAATCTTTGAAAAAAATCATTTTTTTTTTAAAAAAATATTCACAAAAAGACAAATAGCTTTCAAACCGTTTGACTGAGCAAATCGAAAAATATCACAGCCGGACAACATATTTTTACGTAACCTCGGCGCGAGAACAACTGCCTTTGTTCCGTCGCTGCATTCTTCGCTTGCACCCCCAAAATATTCCATTCTATTGTTTACGCCAGGTAGTTGTCGCAAAGCGTCCCAACTTTCTAACATTCCTAAATTGCTCGACAAATCACGTATTTCGAATGGGTATTCAAGAAAAATATAGGAAAAAATCCTTTACACAAAAATAATCAAATCAAAATATGTAACCGATCATGTCGAGTGACACTCGACATTGGAGTGGAAAGGGTTAAGTTGTGCTCCCAGAATGTAAGTTTGTTGGAAAACGCCTGTACTTTTGAGATAATTTCCCAAAAAATTTTATCTTGTCCTTGAAGTTGATCATTCACTTTATTTAATTTTTCTTTAACATCGACAAGAAAAGCGAAATCCCGCAGCCACTCAAAATTTGTAAGCTTTGAGTATGTTTCATTACTTTTTTTTGAAAAATTTGACTATTTTAGGTAGGAAGAAGTTCATTAAAACGACAAAGAACACGTCCTTTACTCAACCAATGGATTTATGTGTGCAGTAGGAGGTCTCCATACTGGCGATTTAGCTCTTCTGTCAAAGCCTTGAAAAATCGTCTTTGGAAAGCATGAGCCCTCACTTGGTTAATAATTTTAACAATAAGTTTCATTACCTCGTTGAATTTAAGGTATTTTGCACTCAGTGCCTTCTGGTGAATAATGCAGATAAGATAAAAAGGGTGGAAACATTTCTTCTTTCTGGCATAAGACAATGAAGCCATTGTTGACACCACAAAAAGCTAGAGCACCATCTGTAGTTAACACCTACAAGTTTTATAATGGGATTTTAACTCAGAAGAAATCATTTTTTTGGTCGCAGAGTAAATATCCTCACCCCTAGTGTGGCCTTTTAGTGGAATAAGTTTTAAAAGCTCCTCTGTTACAGTAAAATCGCTGAAGATCATTCTTACAAATTTGCCTAACTGAGATGTGTCAATCACATTGGTAGATTCATCAAGCTCGAGTGATTTATGGCAATATCTCTGCAAGTCATTTTTTAATTGCAAAAAAACATCACTAGACACAACTTCAACACGTCTCATTATTGTATTGGCAGAGAGCTGGATTTGATTTCAGATACTGTATCTAATTTGTTTTTGAATGTCGCAAATAATGAATCTGCTGCCCCTAAAAATGCCTCTTTTATCATTTCTCAATAATAAAATTTTATAGGCAAAATTATAAATATGATATAATAACCTACGCGAGCTACCAAGAAAGCCTCGGCGAACTACCGTTTGTCGATCACTGATCTACATGAACCGCTATGATGTATTATTTTTAATTTTTGAATGATAAATGTATAATATACCAATGATTCTGTGGTCATAAGATTAATTCAACATTATAATTTTCATTAAATTTGAATCGTTCAAACTATGTACAGTCTCACAGATTTTGTCACTAACGACCCGGGTTTCGCCTTTCGGCATCTTCAGGCATTCAAGTGCACGGATGAACTTGAACTTGACTGAACATCAGTTCAAGTTCATCCGTGTACTTGAATGCCTGAAGATGCCGAAAGGCGAAACCCTGGTCGTTAGAGACAAAATCTGTGACAATGTACATAGTTTGAACGATTCAAATTTAATATTGAAATTCCACCAAGCACCTTCAGTCGAAATCTTAAATTATGATTTTCATATATTGACTGCTGGGTGAATTGGGTGAGTAATAATGTTGGAGTATTTTAATGTGCAGTGAACGTGTTAAAGTGGCCTCTTCGTACAAATCAAAGGTAGCATATTTGGCGATCTGTGAATTTATCACAATGCAATTATAGACAATTATTGTGTGAAAAAACCCTGGATGATTTAAGCAGAAGGTAAAGCACGTACGTTGCACTGTGTTAAGCATGATTACTCATTTTTTTCCCAAAATGTTAACTGTCTGCATAATTGCGTTTAACTTATCAATTCCGTCAATTAAAATGGTTGAGGGATATTTTTAATAACGGGTGTAAGCGTAAGTGCTTCTTCTTTTTTTCAGTGATGGCTTATGACAAAAAAGGTGCTTTTAATATGAGTAATAATTACTTTCCATCGGTGCCGAATGAAAGTTTTTTCACATCTGGCAAGCCGCAGTTTAGTTTTTATGAGTTGACCTGTTCTAGATTTTATTTTCAAAAAGCAGGTGTTCTTCATTATCGAGTGTTGGAAAATCAGCATTCGATAAAATATGTATATTTCCTTTAAAAAGTCCGCCAACATATTCAATTGTGAAATTGGTGATTTCGTGACATTGAATCTCTCAAGTAAAAAAATCTAGAATAGCGTACCGTTTAAGCTCATGTTCAAAACTTCCAAGAAGTTTCCTTGAGCTGCTGTGGAATTAGTGGCTGATGGAATGTCGATATTTGATCTTTCGTGATATTGCAAAACAATCTTTTGGTAATCGGTGAACAGTCTCCTCAGCTGTAGAAGCACATTAGACCAATCTTCATAGCGCTCATTTTGGACGGCAACTCTATGAATATAATTAACCAGATTACATCTCTATTTTTATCTGTATTAACTTGCCTTCTTCATTTTTTAATTAAAGCGTAAATGTTTATATTTCATTTTTTTTTGTAAAACTAATTAGAAAATGAGCACAGCTGTACAACGTACACTAAGAAACTGATCAAAATGAAGTTCTGCGCTAAAACCTTAACGGACACAATGCTTAGAATTTTCGTGAAGACACCTGGTGAAGACACATTGCAACAGGTGAGATAGCACATCTAACGCAATATGTACACCATACGCATGATGTTGCAGATAACATGCGTTCAAGTCAAGAACAGTGCACGGGAGTTAATGCATCATATTGCAGGTGCTTTAAGAGGCTACAGGCATTGTTATGATTTAAAAGATATTAAGGTGTCAGTAGACTTTTTGGTTACTTGAAAGAATATTCAAATAGCAAGACAACATTAAAAATAAGGTTAAGAAGCATAACAATAGCTGAATAGTTTGTAAAATCTTTTTCATAGACAATAATAGTGTTTGGTAAATAATCCTGGCAAATATGAACACAAGCGTTGGTTGTGATTTCAGTGCCAGAGAAATTTGACACTATATGCTAACTTATTTACTTTTAAAATATTACAAAACATTATGTATTTATTATCATTAGCAATGTCATATTATTATCTTGATATAGCAAATAATAATAGTACCCACATGTAAAATGTTACTTTATGTTACATTTCATTTACATACATCGCCATGAATATTAATTGATTACCTGTAGAAATCTTCATAAAAACGGCCCCTGTAGTCCATTTGTAAACACTCTCTCATATGCTGCGGAAATTCATCTAAACTTTTCGCTTTATAGAATGTTCTAGAAAACAACACTATGGTGACCTCATGATTGCTGCCGTGTCTCTGGAAAATTAACAATGAGATCAGTAATACTCTTCACATAGTAATAAAAATTACAGGATTTCACATAGTTTTTTTCAGGTGAAGTATGATACACTGGACTTAAAGATTACCTTGCAGATGGCAAGCACATATTAAAGTTGTTATCGAGACAAACCTTCCATTTAGCAAAAAGATCCGCCAAGAACCCGTTCACAGCCTTCTCGAAGTAAAGATCTCCATGAATATCAAAGTCCCACATCTCCGATGACATTTGAATGAACAGGTATACCATTGATGTTGATGAGCGGAATACGACTTTGGTGTCATCATTTATGACTCCGCACGCCACCCTGTCACCCTGCGACCACATCTCGTAAACCTGACATCGTATGGATCCACCGCAGTACTCTATTTTCTTATTCAAGTAAACGCAAGTATTTGTCTAGAAAAGAAAATGTTCGTTAATGAAAATGTTTAGAAAACAAAATAGGTAAGCTTATTTGATCAAGATTATGGGTCAAAATAATAATTTTGTCAAAGTTTTACTAACTCATAGGAGTCTGGCCGAACATATGTGTGCATTTCACTTTCAGTGCGCAGGAGTCCGGGCGAACCGATCTGTTAGTTTTGCCGAGTGTAAGTTTACACAAAAAAAAGGTGCTTTGTGTGGTGATTTTTTTTTCTTTCCATTTAACATAAAGGTCGCCAGTGATAATGAAGTTGATAATATCAAACACATTTTTTTTTTTTTTAAAATCTTAAATATAGAAATAATTATTTTTTTATTTAATTTTTTAAGTTTGGTGTGATATTATTTCCATGGAAAAATTCATCTTTTTTTGTTCGATTTTTTGTTTCGTTTACGTATAAATATGGGTTACATTTTTTACAAAAAAATATAGGGTCTTTGGGATTTTTACAAAAGTGAAATTAGTCACGAAAGAAGATGTTTATTTTCGGTTTTACAAAACTAAAATAGTGGTCGGTGCTGGGAAGAGGGGGGGGGGGGGGTGGTGGTAATCAGTAACTTTATTTAAAATTAGTGTATATTACAGCAACTCTTTATAGCCATTTATAACAACCAAATTGAAAAAAAAAAAAAGTTGTTAAGCCTTTTTATATGCAACCCTCGGTTGAGAAACACTGATTTTATCATATTTTTATAAGTATAAAACCATACAAACGTTTTATTGAAATTTAAACATGAGCGCGAAAAAAGTTCCATTTCCCCAAAATTCGGCCGGCTCCAGCGCATTTTTTAGTATGCAAATCTGCGGACTTATATGTGTTAACAGAATGATTTTTTATCGTATTCGATTTCTTTATTTATGATAGACTCATAGGGTTTGAGAAAATCAATTTTAAGTATGCTTTGTATGATGAATTTATGATAAATATTTTTTTACAACTTTTATCTGGCATACAAACAATATGTCTATAGCTTATATAATGAGTTTTAATAATTAGTAACGGTGTTTATCCGCTTACCAAGTGGTTTTTCAACCGCCACATTTCCGAACGACCCAAGTACTGATCCTTAAAAGTAAACTCGATGGAATCCAAAGCGACATCGTTAGGATTGACGATGTTCACATACACATCAGCGAACGTTCGGAGCTGAAATATCGTAGCGATGGTCTGGTCGACGCTGATGGTATCTGCAAAAAGTTTTTCTAAGCGTTTAATTATAATATTTTTCAATGACAGTTAAGAGGATAGAATGAGAATTTGAAATAGATAAGGCAGTATTCAAAAAACAGTTCAGTTTTAATTAGTGTAATGAATACGATAACAAAAATCAGTCAGGTTAAAAATTTTATTAAAGAAAAAATGAAAGGTAATAAAATATATTATAGCTACAATGTTTATTTCATTTTTGTTTTAAGATTTCGACTAAAGGCGCTTTGTGGAATTTTGATATTAAATTTGAATCGTTCAAGTTTCATACATTCTCACATGTTTTGTTACTAACGACCCGGATTTCGCCAAATACCTACCATTTAAAACAGTAGGCATTCCCATGTTACAACATTTTAGCAATAATCACATGTAATTTTAACCCTTTGACCGCGGTTGACTGCTATAGCAGCCCAATCTGAACCGATTTGGATCCGAGCCGCAGTCAAAAGGTTAAAGACCTGCAGAGACTGTATTTGTTTAAGTGAATATTTCCCCAGCTAATTAACTCGTTGGGTGCTAACAACACGCCTAGCGTGTCTGTTGATTTATTCAAACATGCCACAATTTGCTTTGGAGCGATATTATTATTATTTCATTGTTTTGCAACAAAAAAATAATAATAATATCGAATCGGCAGTGCGAGCCTGCAGAAGTCATGTTTTTTCTTTTTGTTTTTTCACATAAAGGTTGGTTTACACTTTCACTTAGAATACGTTTACTACATAAGTTTCAAATTTTAATTTTCATTATTTACTGTTCTTCATTTTACATTCTTTAAGATTCTTTGAGTATTGAAGTGTTCTGTCTAGAATTTTATACATAAAAAGCTACAAATATATTTTTTTAAAGAAGTGAGTCTGTAGTAAAATATACTCCAGAAGGAATATGTGCAACTAAATGGAAAGACCGCTGAGACGTTCTGACGATTTCGTCAGAAATTTCATGGCTGGAGTGGCTACGATGGTCAAATGCATACTTGGCATGGCTACGATAATCAAATGCATACTTCCCATGTAGAAAAAAAACATGAAGATGTTATAAAAAATAGGGATTCATTTATTTCAAACAATGATACTAAATTCTTATTATATCTACAATTTTCAAAATTCAACTAAAATATCATTATATACAGGCTACAAGTTATTGAAAAATTAGTATGCCCCCTCCAAAACAAAAAATTAAAAGAGTCCATCTTCCTATTTTCTGCAAAACATAACCAGATAGAAAAACCAAAAGAAGAAGGTGCAAATATTGTTGAGAAAAAAGTAGAGAAAAGCCTCTCTTTTTTTGTCCGGAATATCCAAATGAACCGGGTTTTTCTCTGGATCCATGTTTTCGGTTATATCACCAACAAATGCTAAGTATTGCTTAGTGCAAGTTATTTTATTCAATTTACATATATGTTTACAAAAGATGTAATTTTACTCACGTAAATGAAAGTAATTGTATGCTATTTTTTAATATTGATAAATGTATCTATTGTTTGCTATGTATTTATGTATACAATATTATATAAATCAAAAAGCTAACGTGCAATTAATTTATTTACAAAAATCTTGCATTGTAAACGTTCCTTTATGCAGGCGACGGTTATTCCTAAGTACCATAAATTATCCGGAGACCGGAACGCAGTTCTGATATTTGCCAACGAGATTATTATTAATATTACAAAATCAGCATACTCCACTAAAGTCCGCATTGAGAGTGTTAAATGTCATTAAAATCAAATCATAAGTAAAGATAATCCATGTCGCCATCAATAGCTTTTAACTGAGTTATATTTTATAACAAAATGAACTTTCACAAAGTTACCGCCGAATCCATCGAGAGTCATATATAAATTTATTTCATATATATACATGATTGTTTACCAAGCATCAATTCGAGTTTATTTGTGCACTTGTACGCCTGAAGATACCGAAAGGCAAAAACCCATGTCATTAGTGACAAAACATGTAGGAATGTACAAAATTTAAGCGATTAATATTCAATGTATATAAGTTCAATAATTTTGAATATGCCAATTTAAGTATGTTGGTTTAATTTGTACAGAGATGCAAGTTATTTCTTCAATTTTATTTTCTCAAACTTCAAGTCATAAACATCCTTTAACATCTTATAGCATTAGGCTTTTTAACACAAAAAATTAAAGAAAGAATTTTTTTTTAGTGATATGAATAACTCATTTAACGGTTCATGTATATTGGAATGGTTCGATAACATTTTTTCTGTATTACAGTGGCAATTGTAATTTTAAATCTTGTAATAGATGTACACCTCTACTTCTCCCGTGTAAGTCTTCTTTGAATAACGGAACTTGCAGTAATAGCCGGGAGAATTCATTTTCTGGGTGATATATCTCAACAACATCACCGACTTTTATGCCAGGATAATCCCTAGGGTTAACAATCAGATCGTCGACTGAAAGAAAAGAAAAAAAATATATTGAAAAGTTTGATATATTATCGATTATGTTGTAAACAATGTACGGTAGGACTTTCATATTTCCATTAGTTACCATAAAAGTATTGACACTATTACCAATCAAATTTTTAAAGGCTAATTCTTATGAGCTGTGTATGTTATTGCCTGCAACACATATATACAGTGCCAGCACTGGGTGCAGTCGCCTGTAGCGGTAAGTTTGGAGAGCTGACCAAATGTCTAGCGCAAGCGTGTGCGTGGCAACTCTAGTGCAGCCTTCTGGCCAATTCTGTAAATTTTTGTAAATTCGTAAATTCCCGAGATTTTGGATTTGAAAATTCCTTGAAGACCTAAAAAAAAACGGTGCCACACTGTTAATTTGGGCAAATCCGTAAATTCTTGGGATTTTCGATGTCAAAATCCTTGGAAGACCTAAAAAAAAAAAGGTCCCACGCTGGTAATTTTGGGAAATCCGTTTCCGAAAAATTGTTTCCGGCCAAAGATTCCCTAGTCAATATTTACTGCAGTCTTATGTCGAATCAGAAAAATGAATGCGGCCTTTAGAGAAGATAAGCCTTCGCATAAGAGAACTTTATAACTATGGCAGAAAAATAAAAATCTTGCCTGCGGTCGCAAATGTCTAGCACCCTAAACTCTTTTAGTAATATTAAACTCTTATTTGGGTAAATTTGTCATTCAGTAGGGCGCGTTTATTTCCTCGAAAAATTTCACTATGTAATTAAAAACAGCGCCATGATTTAGAATCTGTTTTTGCGGACTTTATGAAAGCGAGAATAAACACAATATTATGAAGATCAGTGATATATTATGCGAAGTTTTGTATGAAGTATATTTTTAGCGACAGTGGGAAATTTTTCATGAAAATAAATGCGGCCTACTAAATGACAAATTTGCCCTTATTTGTGTCAAATTGCCATAAATGCATCTATATTATGATATTATAACTATCTATGCAGCATAAAATATCGATGCTAGAGACTTTATCCTAAACGTTTAAATTTTTCATTTGCGGTTTGCTCTGAACTACCAATGTGTTACTTACCAACTTACTGGGGCAGTTATGATAATAGAGTATATCTATGTTTTGTAGAATTATGTTAATATAAATATGCTTTAAAGTATGTTACTATATTTCTCATCGAAAATATCGCAAAAAACAATGCAATTCTGTAGGAAAATTAATTGCGAATAGAAAAATTCCAAATATTGGAATCAATGAAAAGAAATAATTTAAGTGACTATTGTTACGAAATATAGTAGCGGAACTACAAATTTGTTCAACGGAATAAATCATTTGCCGTTTTATGGTAACTTTTTCACACTGATATTATATGCGTATTTCGCGTAAATTATCTGTTTCCTTGATTCTCGTGTATGATGAATTGAATTTTTTCTATTCGTTATCAAATTTTCGGGTAGAAAAAAGTGGCATGTTGTAAGGTAAAATTATGTACCTAAAATATTAACGAAAAATATGATTAAAGGCCTAACTAAAAATATTTATAACTCATCTCGAAGTATCTATTGTTTTCGAATTGAAAACGGTTAATTTAAGTTGTTAAATAATGATTCTTATTTATTTGAAATTGTCAACCGTTTACCGCAACAGTCGCGTAAAATATTGTACAATAAATATTAGCAAATAGTAACAATAACTGTATGGCAGCCAAAAGTATGTGTTGTGTATTTGCGTACTTACCGCTGAAGCTTTTATTGTGCACAATCAGTTTGAACGGCTTCATGCTGATTTATTGTTTACGATAGCGTCGATTACAGACAATAACACTATTTGACCTTACTGACATGCAGTCGTTTTATCGTATTTCGCGAATAAATTGTTCGTAATATTTATTAAAACAACGATTTTCAATTCTGTCAATGTGAGGCGCTTGAAAAAATCGGTTATTGGTATCATCTCTTGTAATATTCATGTATAGTAAACAATGAAACACGATTATATTTTCAAACGTCGAAATGTGACAGAAAAACACGCAGTAAGAACAGAATTAAAAAGATTAATACAGACCAGCTGTCAAGAATGAAGGTCAACGCTCAAGTCAACTCAAGTGAAGTTAGCTGAGCAGCAGTTAGGCCAACCATCAATGAATTTCGTATAAAATATTGTATACTTGATCCAAATGATTATAATTCGACTGTGGAAAGGAAAAAGGACGTAACCCACAGTTTTTTCAAAACAGGTTTTTTTCGATAATCACTATGTATCAAACTTGATACACGTTCTATCAAAAGGATGCAAGCTGCAAATGCCGAATTAGTATCTAAATTTAGTTTTTAAGTTTGAAAAAGATGACACTGTAAAAAATTAAAACCAAGAAAAAAGACCGAAATAAAAGGTTTTCCTAGACAAATTCTTGAATTAATATTAGATTATATCAATTAAACACCAGTTTTGAAGTCTCCATGCACTTCAAGGTTGTGTATAATTCATAATTTGCATATGCCACATAATCATCAAAACACGTTTTTAGCGCCTCCTGTAAAATTTGATATGTGTGGGTTACGTCCTTTTTCCTTTCCACAGTCGATATATAATGCCAAAAAAGATATTTTTTAACCACTTACCTGCCAAAGCGAAAAAATCGATCTTGTCTTCCAGGCCAGCGGTTTTAGAACCATTTGAAATTGTGTAAAAAAATATTTGATTTACAAAATTTATTGTCTTAACAAATAATAATCTTGAATTTTAGTAAATATTATTCACACCGAATGAAACCTCGTCATTAAATATTAATTGTTTGTTCCGTGTTGTCACAATGTATATTTTTATTATTATTAGATTTTGAAAATTTTAATATATTGATCCATTTGATAATCCCGAAGCTATTTGATGGTATTTTTCACAATGCCTTACATTGTGAAAAATACCTTCATATATAATTCGCGAATGCCGAATACAAAGATCGACAGGAAGCACTTGCAACATCTCATTACCTTACTTTGAAAAGGTTCTAACTGACATTTTGGCATAAAATGACCTCATGGTGGGAAAATGTTGTATTTGCCACAATCTAACATTACACATAACACCAGAAGTTAGCAGGATTCTAAAGTTCTACATATATATTAATTTCAGAGTCATGCATTTTAAAAACAAGAAGTTAGCAGGATTCAAGAATTCTATCTACACTCTTTCTTTCATACAGTAATTTTACAAGCTTCTAAGAAACAATAGGACTTTATATAATCGATTTATAAACAGTCAACTATTCAAACTCTCGTTTCTCAAAACATGGTAAAGTGCAAATAGAACCTTTTCAATGATCTGTTAAATCTATTTACAAATAATATGGATAAACTAAGATAATTTTTAATATTTAGCTATTGTGCTCATTTCTATATTTCGTAAGTACAATAATTTTTAGATATTGAAACAATATTTATTTTCTACGAGAAAACATCACCATAGGTGACGTATGGAGTCAGCAATGGCGGTTTTAGGTACTGGGCTAGGTGGGCTTAGCCCGACCTGGATTTTTCACCCAAAATGTGTGGAAAAAAAATTTAGATGGCTGAATAAAAATGCAATTCGGCCGCTGAACAAAATAAATACATTTCTAAACGTAACTAACCTTTCCCAAATTTATACAATATATTTGTTTTGATTTTACTCTGTCAATATAAAACAATGCTATGTATGTCTACCTACAGCAATATGTACTCTCGATTGTGTTTTGTATTACGATTTTAAGCCGAGCCGGCATAAAAAAAGGCAATGACTCTATACCAGTGGCGGATTACCCCATAGGCGCAAAAGGCGCGCGCTTTGGGCCTCCAAAATAGCATTGATTATATAAATCCTTCTATTTTAATTTCAGTTTTCAATATTCATTATTATTCTACGAAGAGTTTTGCAACACTTTTTTGTTATTCGAAAAACAGGGCCTCCAAAGTGCTTAATCCACCACTGCTCTATACATACTTCACGTCAGTCGCAACGTGACATCAGTCTGGCAATACCTGCTTATTAATATTATGAAGGCTTGGACTAACTTGAAATCAGACCGAGCTAAAACATATGCTTTTTTGCAACACTATGTTTACACTGGGGCGCAATCAAGCATGATTAGAAAACGTATGTATTTTATAACCATTGTCCATATGGAAACGTCATCTAATCGTAAACGATTGTGCCTCGGCATTCAGCCTGCAGTCATTATGTCACAAGGGCTAATTCAATCCAGCCCATACATTCGAAATCACTCGTACCAACCTATGTTCGTTAAAATATAAACGTCAGAGTTCGTTGTATTCAGAGACAAGTTGTATTGTATGGAACAAAACACGGTAGTTCACTTTGTAGTCCAGTTTTTACTATTTTATTATTTCATACATACATTAGCTTTGATTTTATTATATAATAATTTATGCTTTGCAGTAGTGTCGTAGTATTTGTTGATTTGCTTGTAGATTTATGTATAATGTGAAGTGGAAACATGCACAATTTCGTATATGGTATACAATGCTAAACTTTTCTCTGGCCCACCCAAGATTTTAGGTCACGAACCGTCACTGGGAGTCAGTAAGCGTTTGACGCACCGGCCAGTCGTTGGTGTGCGAGTAGTTAAAAAGGGTAATAACCGGTAAATGCTGGGACAATTCAGGAGTGAGGCATAAGCCTCAGATGAGACAGAAATTTAATGTAAGCATAATTATATATTATGGGTAATATGTGGACCAAATTATGTTGATTTTAATAAATAAACCATCAAAGAAAACAATATACTGCATTCTATTTAAGCAGTAATATGTATATCGACTATGGAAAGGAAAAAGGACGTAACCCACACATATCAAATTTTACAGGAGGCGCTAAAAACGTGTTTTGATGATTTTGTAACATATGCAAATTATGAATTATACACAACCTTGAAGTGCACGGATACTTCTAAACTGGTGTTAAATTGACATAACCTAATATTAATTAAAGAAATTGTCTCGGAAAAACCTTTATTTCATTGTTTTTTCTTGGTTTTATTTTTTTGCAAGGTCATCTTTATCAAACTTAAAAGCTAAATTTAGATACTTATTCGGCATTTTCAGCTTCCATCCTTTTGATAGAATGTGTATCAAGTTGTATACATTGTGATTATCGAAAAAAAGCTGTTTTGAAAAATTGAGGGTTACGTCCTTTTTCCTTTCCACAGTCGATATGGTGAAATGGGTTACAAATAAATTTTCACTTAAATCTCTTTAAAAACATTTATTTTTGTTTAAAAATGCAGAGAAAATAGTCAATAGAAATAAAATGATATTATTTATTCAGCAAATATGTCATGTGGAGGGTCCGATTTCATCTTCTTTGTGTCAGAACTATCTGAATCTTCATGGTCATTTTCATTCCTGGTTTTAGCTTTGGATGATAAAGATCTTTTCTTTGGTTCTTTCTTCGGAGTTCCTTCTACTTCATAAGCTTTATCAATAGCAGAATCTAAAAGTTCTTTTATTTTGGGTGCCTCGGGCTGCAACAATAAGTATTTTTTTTTTTATTAAAATTACAGACTTAAAACAAAAGAAGAAAAATTTTCTTAAATGAATGCAGAATCATTCAAATATATTGATGCAAAAAAGCGCCAATCTCACATGGACTGACAGAGGACTCATTTTATTTTAGCACTATACACATTCATCCACTCAGATTACAGCAGCGTCCACCAAGTGATAAAAATTTAAAACACCCTTCAGATTTTTATAATACACACAAGGGTGATTTAAACGAACAAGCTGGTCTTGTTATTCTCATGTCTGATTTTCCAATTTGCTTACAACAAAATTTATTGGTGTAAAGAAAAAAAATACTAACAGTGCATTTTAGAATTATTTGACAATTATATACAGATGCATACCTCAGGCTCAATAGGATTCTTTTCTTTGCTTTGAGCATTGAATAGTTCAACTTCCAGTTCGGCGATGGCTCGTTCAAGCAAATAATTGTGGGATACCAACTGTACCCATGCCTGCTCCAAGCCTCGAAGTTTAGAGCCCATAGCCGTCTGTATTGATTTACGATCCCAGTTTACCGATGCCGTTTCTTTCCTGAAAAGAAGTACAAGAAATCAGATTACTTTATTTGTCTATTCTTGATAATTTCCTTTCATGATTATGTTGAGAGGTTATTATTGGCAGAAAGAATTATTGAAGGGGATATACTAAGTGAGCATGGTTAAGAAAACTTTTTTTTAATTACAATGAATCATATTTTAAGTATATATTTGTACAAATAATTAAGTGAAAGACAGTGCCTAATCAATACCTCAACGCAGTCAGTCTGCACTGGGCCCCAGAAACCATTTTTGTAATAACTTCCAAATATGCTCGCCAGGTCTCGCAAGCGTAGTCTAATTGTAGTTCCAGATTAACAACCCTAAAAAAGTGATTAAGAAAATTGGTAATATTATTACATGTTATTGGTATAGTTTTCTGTTTGAACAATTTTTACTGTATTGTGAAGTATAGTAGAAAAACTAAGAGCACATAAGTTGTATAAAAATGTGAATACATACAGAACAAGTAGGACCTTAACAGCTTAACGACCGTGGACGCGTATTTAAGTCTTTGAAAACCAATGGTTCCTTGCCGCGGACGCGTATATGCGTCCTACGTCATACATTCAATTCTATTGAAAAATCACTTGGTTAGGATCGAGTTTGATTTCAAATGTTAACGAGAGATGGTAGCATACACATTGCACAATATTTAACAAAAAAAAAATCAATATTATACTAAAATATTTCGTAAAAATACCCCTAAGATGATAGACGTTTATTTTATTCAGGTGTGATTTTTCATAGTATTATTTTACGTTCTGGTAAAAGATTTTATTTTTAAATCGTTTCTGGTTTGTTTCTCTGATTAGCGACGAACTACATACATAATATTAGTAGGGTAACATGATGCCCAGATGCTCTTGTAGGGCCCCTTATAGGTACGCACACACGTATCGTAGTATTTGTTTACATCGAATTGCCTTGTGATTTATTGCTTGGGCGGGCGGCGGGCCATGCTGCAGTTTTATGGAGCAAGTGTCATTATGGCGGTCGAAAACAATTTTTGAAATTTGAATCGGGTGGTTGATAATATTGCGACCTATTCAAACTCAGTGGCAGGGGTTCTTAATCCTTAAATAATAGATATTTGTATTGAATATGTTATTATCCATAAAATGTACTTTTTTACGATTTTTTGATGATACCTTGTGAATAGTATATCCTATTAATTTTTTCATATATATGAACATAAAAACAAAGAAAACAACATAAAAAGTAGATTTTACATATTTAAAAGAAAACCTTTTAGTAGATTTAAGTTTTTTTGACTACACCACATAAGTATGCAACCCACAGATATAGAACTATTGGTCAGGTGGCATTTATTTATGCGGCAAAGTATCTGGAAATCAAATTTGGTAAAGATATCTCAATTGGTTTACAAATTATGGGGAATTTAGTAGAATGGCAGTTTTTTGCGAATTTTTCGCAAAATCGCCCGGCCGCCAGGTCAAATTCAATAGAAAACATGCGGGCGGTAAGCTGTTAATATCTTTGTGTGGATATAAGTTTGATGAGAGAACTTCTAACCTGGTGGCTTGGTGTTCTAATTGAGCGAGGGAGTTGTCTACAGCCTCAGTCCATGCTGTCACATCACTCAGGCGACCAGCAACAGGAGGTGGAAGCTCGTACCTGAAATTAAATATAAATTTTACATCCATGTTCGAGGAGATTTGAATGATATGTGCATTTCCATATAATTTTCCATAAGATTTTGAGGGCGGGGAGCAGTGGCGGCCGGTCAATGTGGCATTGGATTAATGTACCCCTTGTATATGCAGGGGCGGTTGTATTTTATGAAATAATATTCAAACATAACATTTATACCATTCACCCATTTTAAATTATTCATGTTTTTATTGTCTATAATAAATATTTTAGAAAAATTTATTTTATTTTATTTAAAATTTTGTTTTATTTTATTGAATGTAATATTCGATAAATCCATTGAGGGCATCCAGGAGACTATTGATGGGTTAGGAACTAACTCAGGTCGCATTGGTCTAAAAATTAATACTAGTAAGACCAATGTGATGTGTAACCAAACCTGTCATGACTCTGATAGGACCCTTACCAGCGCGGGACAGATCATCGAGAGGGTTGACAGCTTCAGATACCTCGGCGTACATATCCTCGAAGACGGTAGTACAAAAAACGAGCTCGCCATTCGTTTAGGAATGGCTGGAGCCACATTCAACTCAATGCGGACTGTCTGGGACACACAGCTGTACTCGATTAAAACCAAATGCCACTTGTTCAACGCTTGCATTCTGCCGGTAATGCTTTACGGTTGCGAATCATGGCACCTGACGAAGACTCAGAAAAACCGTATACTGAGCTTCGAGAACAGATGCTTGCGTCGGATAATGGGGGTGAGGTGGTTTGATTTTGTGAGGAATTCAGAGATAAGGGAGCGTACAAGACAGCGTCCCGTCACGTCAGTGGTTATGGAGAGACGTTGGAACTGGCTGGGTCACGTGCTGCGGATGCCTCCGGAAAGCCTCAATCCTGCCTGCCTCTTCTTTCGCCCGGTGGGATTCCGGCGTCCTGGACGTCCGTCGGGTACTATCCATAGGATGTACTCGGCGGAACTGAGGGATGCTGGCATGTCATGGGAGGAAGCAAAGCTATTGGCGGGAGACAGGGAAACATGGAGGTGCCGCGTGGCGGCCATATGCTCCACATAGGGAGCGAACATGGCCAAAGAAAAGAAGAATTTAAAATGAGAGAATGCAAAGGGTGCAGTGATCCAATGCCACATTGACCGGCCACCACTGGCGGGAAGTGTTGAGAGTGACTAGTTAACTACTAGTCTTGTCTTAGCTTTCTATCCCCCCCTTTCTATCATTCTATCCCCACTCTCTTAAAAAAAAGGTTGAGCAACTGAGTAACAATAAGTACGTAAAAAAGTTTTTTTTTTTTATATTGGCTAACTATAATCATATTTTTTTATTGTACTATGAACATATTATATGTACAAGAAATAAAATTGAATGAGTTTAATAACCAGTAATAAATACGGTGTAAGCGCTTGTCACTTTTCATATCATCAGTTGTTACTGGATTGACAACACAACCTAGAATTATTGTTAATAAGTTAGCTGAATTAAAAACACTCAACTAAAATGAAATGAATACAATCAGGATTAAAATGCAACAATTTTAGCAACTGACCGCTTCATAGACAATGGTTCTGGTGGTAATCTTGCATTCAGTCTTTCCAACTCTCTTCTCAGCATAGGAGTCTCAAAAGTGGCGGAAGACTGTGCTACTGACAGAGGTGGTAATTGCTCCAAATAGTTCTTCGTCGGTCTGTATCGCCGACATTCTTCCTCGACCATGGACAGCGCCTTTCAATAAAACAAAAATACGCTAACATGTAACATACAAAACGAAAAACAAAAAAATCCGTCGTAGTCATGGATTATTTCGGCGAAAAACTTCACAAACTAGGCTAAAAACAACGCCAAGATTTTAAATTATTTTTTGAGGGCTTGATAATCGCGTTAAAATCACACATTATTACGAAGAACACTGATAAATGTGGCCTGGATAAACTGGCCGCGGCCATTATCGAATAATGGAGGCATAGTAGTGAAAAATATTTCGTATTTCGCATAATTTATCAGTGTTCTTTGTAATAATGTGTGATTTAAACGAGATTGTCAAAGCTTCAATAAAGATTTTTAAGTCGTGGCGTTGATTTTAGCTTAGTTTGTAAAGTTTTTCGCCGAAATAATCCATGACTAGCTTTAACACACGATAAGTTTATAATAAATGTAGATATTTACCGCTTCTCTAACACCAGGATCATCGTATCCTTGATCAATATATGGTAGAGCATCAACTACAACTTCTCCGGCCATCGCGTTTGATTATTTAATTTTGTTCGATTGTTTGACAGTTTGCTACAGTGTTGCCTACAGCTATCATGAAAAAAAAATCTTAAGTATAGTCTAAGGCTATAAAATAATATACCTTTAACAAATAATTGCCCTTTTTATGAAATTTACACAGCAGTTAGGAAATCTCGTTTTTTAGCTGTAAAAACTACTGTATTCACATAATAATGTTAAGGTATAGTTATTAGTATTTAGTTATACAAGCACTATAAATAAATATTATGTTTGATATTTTGGTTTTAAATAATTATAGAGCTAAATACGTAACGTCATTTGTTATTTTAGCTTATTATGTAAAAGTAGATTACCAACTAATGGAAGCACAAAATCCTTCCATTTTATTTTTAGACTCTCTTTCGTTAATTATAATATTATTTACTTTATTTTATTTATTTATTGGTGTATAAAAATATACTATTCATAGTTACAATTTACTTTTAATATAGCTGCTCAATTATTCTGAATAAATATAAAAATAATAAATAGGTACCTATGACATGTCTTTAAATTTAATACATCTGAAAACTTTTACTAATCATAATTCATAGTGCTGATAATTCCGATGTTTGTATACCATAACATTTTTTTAAAAACTTTTGCATTATTTGAGCGTTGAAAGAGGAAGTTTATTTGTAATGTTATTATTTTTTCAGCATTTTTATGTCAACTGATTATTGATAAAATTGAGGCGTAGCAAGAAAAAGTATGCACTTGATTACAACAAAATAATATTTTTCTTATCCCTCTGATTCATCTTTTCCTTCTCTGAAAAAATAAAACTCTGATTTAAGCAGCCATTAACGCAGTGGCGTATCTAGACATTTAAGGCCCTTATGTAAACGTCATGGAAGCATCCCCTTGAATGATAGAAATTTGCCCCCTCCCCTTTCACTGGGCCCTTGTACGCCACTGGTTCCATCATATATAGTAGTGGGTCAAACATGACTCATATTACAAGTATATAACGTACAAGAAAGTGTGTGCAAAAATTATACTCTTTGTATATATAAATGTACATATGATGAGCTATTTTTTTATTGAAATATTTTGTTTATATTTCGACCCTCCTTTTCGCTGGGCTCTCGTGCATTGTATGACTGTCCATTGGGAAGCATCCATGAGCTTTACATTAGAAGCGGACATGCTTAAAAAGTATTCATATTTACAGCCACAGGTATAGATAATGTTGACCGTTTTACTTATTTTTTATACAAAAAATGCTGTGAAGAAACACGAAAATTCCATTAATATTGTTTGGTAGGAGCAAAATGGCTTTAAATAAAGTGGAACAACCATGCCAGATGGAAAACAATCCTAGTAGCCCATCTTGGCACCAAAGCACGACTTTACTATATTATGTTCCAGTTCTCGGAATATTTCGTTTCGAGGACTATTTCATTTGCTTTCTTCTTGATTGTTAAAAAAACTTCTGTTTTATCGCGATATTCCTTAAAAAGTAGAATCATTCTAAGGAATATCGACTAAATATGACAAATATTTTTAATGGATTTACCGGAAAGTTTTTTTTAAATGTAAAATCAAATTTAAAAACATTGTTATTCCACAACAAAATATGACACGTGCTTCGCTTCTTTGAAAAGCATCATCAGACGGAACATCGGAAGGCTTAAAAATAATCTTTTTTGGTAATATCATATTTTGTAACACAAGTGGAATAAAAACGTAATCAAATTTAATTAAATTATGGCCATAACTTCATAATTTGAATAGAGAAATCACACACTACGAACGCTGAGATTTTATCAGATTTGGTAGATATATTACATTATATGTAGGTAGACACCAAGGCCATCGGTAGACATTTTGCCGCACCATGGAAAATTGTCTTTTTCCACCCGAGCTAAAAAAAAGTGAACACTTCAAAAGGCGCCCACATTTTTTGCTACAAGCGGTCACCTTCTGCGCCTATGCGTAACGTCGGCACTATTCAACACTACCATTACTAAAGATGATATAAAATATAAGCAGAATTTACTATATATAAAATCTATATATACGCAACAGGTTTCACTAGAATCAGTTTGTATCAGTGCTTCCCTGATATTTAAAAAGGTCTTAATTTTAATAATTAGTCTTCGGATTTCCAGGGAACTGGCATAAATAATTTTTTGAATAAAAAATGATAAGTATAAAAAGTTTTTTTTTAATTTTTTTAAGCAAGACCCAGTGACATCACATGAGGGAACATACTTAATACTATTATTATATTGGTAATGAATTTCGATTTTTTTAAGATGGACCTTCTTTTGGTATATGACGATAAAAAAGATAATAAATGATAAAAAAGTAAATTAATTAAGATTCCACAAAATAGGAACAAAAATGATACATAATTCATTTCTAACAAACACACACTTGCGAGCAGTAATGTGACCAACATTTTTATTGGTTGATGATTTTGCGAATAGTTAAGGTTTTCCAGCTAAAGTTTTGGGTTGGAAGTTCCCTCTTATATATGAAAAAGAAACATATTACATGAGTGGCGTAACTGATAAAAAAACAGTTTTACTCGAGTCCCTTATATTATATTCCTTCTTAGTTCTCCCCATATCATTCGATGACCTATACATTTTTTGGCGAAAGTCTGGCTTTATTAGGTGCATGAAAGCACTCACACCCTGATATAAAAGTTCACCAACACAAGAAAGAGCGCATTGTGCGCAAGAGAAGGGTAGCTAATGTAGTGTGTCTCATCTCAGCGTGGGATAAACAGGCTGCCGTGTCTTGGGTTCCAGTTTCCGCATGTGTGAGCGAGATAGCAAAGGACTGATCCTACTTTACAAAGTTTGAGGGTGACAGATGTATCTTCGAGCTTGTTGTTAACAAATGGCGGGCTGTAAATTCATTTTCTTGTCTTAAATTGTTGTTCTTTTTATACTTATTTTACTTTGTAAGCCTATCTTTATGATTGTCTAAATTTCTTTGTTTTTTGTCCAAAGTCCTGTTGATGCTAAACTTTCATTGGAGATTATGAACGTTTTTGTTTTTTTTAAGTACTAGCTGATATATAACCTTTACACTTTTCGGATATAAGAAGAATGTGGGAAAACTGCTGGATAATACAAAAATATACATGAAATATACATGACATGAAATTATAAACGTTTTTAAATGTCAATGTAAAATGATTACATGTATGAATTTCTTGTATGCTAACTGGTGGGTCATATAAATGTCAGTGTTAGCATGTGACATTCTTTAAAATTGCTGTCAATTACCCACATAATACAAAAACTAAAATAAAGATTTTTTTAGTAAAAATATTTCCACAGCCTTTTTTACAGTAAACTCTAATCTATTGTTTTCACATTTATCGTTTCCCTATCTAGTATTTCCTTCAATATTATCGCTTACATATTATTTTCCTGTCACAATTTTTTCCTAAATCGACCTTTTTTTATTGAATAATAAATAATAAAATTGTTTTTCAGCTAAGAAGCATGCAGAATGTAGTAGCTAGCATGGTAAAAAATAGCTAATAATGCAAGTCTGCAAGAATCATCATGTCATTATGATGCCTGCTTGTTCCCACTACTAAATAATTCACTGAAAACACTCCGGACTGGTCGCATAACTTGCATCGTGAATGATTCGACTTGGAAGAAAAAATGTAGGTGTTAAGCAAAAAGAATGATAAAGTCTTAAAGAAAGACGCTTAACTCGCAAACAAAAATTACTGAAAATAGTACCATTAACTTTCAACTAAATGGTTGCTAAGAAGAATGCAATTTGTGATTATAAAAAACTATAGTTCGGTGAGGGTAAGGATTCTGAAGTCTCAGGGTTTTTAAAGTCCCTGGGCTCGAGGCGTGATAAAGTCAATGTCCCGGGACATCCCGGGACTCGAGACTTTTATTTCCCCTTTATTAATATTATAAAAATTAAATATTTGCATGTATGTATGTATTTATCTATTACATACACTCGGCGCCTTTTGAAAGTACGCACTAGTAAAAATCGCGTTTTTTTCACACAATGTTTAATTTTTTGTTTTATGTAATGGATGTGTGCATTGCTTACTGTTTATTTTTACTAAGAAGGGATGATAACAGTACATGAAACGAAAAAAATATCAATGAAGCCGCCATCAGGAGTAAATTTATGACCGTAACTTTACAATACAGCTTTTAGACATTTTTTGTCCTATTGAGACATTGGTACCTTTGTGAAATAGTGAAAAAACATTTGTACATAAGGTGTGAACATTTAATTTGTAATTTTCTTTGGTACAGTTATATTACAATATATAAACACATAGTATTTGAAACTTCTACGAAATTATAAATCTCAAACATATGTTTTTATATCAGATCCCTTTTTTATATGCATACTTTATTTTGTTAAAAACCCGGGTAAGTGTCACGTTCCGACCATGTCGTGTCCGTTTTTCTTGGGGCTCCCCTCTTATATCTGCTTTCATTTATTACACAGCAGTTTTTTTGAGGGTTTCTTAACCACGAGATTTTTTTTTTCAAAATTAAAATTTACATATTATTAGCACATTATAAATCAAAGTCAAAATTCCCGGGACATTTTCCAAAAAATTCCCGGGCCTACGAAAGCAAAAAACCCGACAAGTCCCGGGACGTCTCGACACAGAATCCCTAGTGAGGAGTCTACTTTTAACGAATTTGAACAAATGCTATAATATTAAACAATTTGAAACTGAAATCAGCTTTTTTTAACGACAAATTATAAGTGTTAGTTTTGAGAGTGTTTCGCATTAAACGTATTTTTTAGAGTCCCTAAAAGAACGATAAATAGTTAAATAGTAATGAAGAAGTTCAGTTAAAAAATCTAACAATTACTATGTGGAACGCATCTACAAGTCAATGAAGACTAAAACTAAGTCAAAATAATTTTGTTCAACAATGGGGTTGAACATTGTAAACACTTAAACTATCATGTCGATTTTTATCAGTGAAAACTTTTCTATTTGTAATTCGTCAAATACCCGAGAGGATAGATTAGGTGATATTAAATAAAATAAGATGTCCGTAGAAACTTGGTAATAAAACAAAATTATGTGGCGATCGATGCAGCGGAGTAACTAAAGTATCCGTTCGCCTGTAATGCTCTAACTGTAAAGTAAATTTGAAGATATTTTTGATAAGATTGCAGATGACCCCCCATTTTGTAGTTACCCTACCGTACCGACGATTTTCTCGACAAATTGAAAATAATAAAGAAATACATCGTTAAAAATTAGAATAGTTAACTTTCCATTATATTTAACCGAAAGACGCTTGAAAAAAAACAGTTCCTTGAATTGGAAAACATTCGATGAATTTGAAGATCAATGGTTGGTAACCACTGATTAATTGGCACCGCTGGAAGAGGAAGTAAGTGCCCTAAGGTGTAGATGTGGCGATATGAATGATTTTTTTTATTGTGAATTTTATTTTCTTATCTGAACGTCTGTTGATGATTCCTTTTAGTGTTTATTTTTACGAGGCGTCAATGGGCTTGAAATTGAAAGGCGGGGTGAAGAGTGACGAGCGCAGGCGCATACGCCTGGTCGATAGTCGTCGAAACAGTTCGGCCCTAGAGCCGCGGGAGAGCGCTGCGCCTGGCGGATCGCGCATGCGCCGCTTTCGCCCTCGCCCCTAACTTCCCCGCACCCCGGCATATTCAAAAACGATATCGTACTCCTCAATGAGTGGTCGCGTTTACGCTAGACGCGAACCTTCGTAAACAATATTACTTCAAAGTAATTTCTGCACATTCCCCACTGATCAAAAATAAACCGTGATTTTATTCCGACTGTCGATAATAATTATTTTATTTATGTTCGTTTGAATTAAGAACGAAGCGCGCGTTGCGCTTTCGGACCGTATATTTTTATTCTTTTTTCAAATAAATATATTATTCGAATTATTGCTGTGCTTCGAGGTGAAGCTTTTTGACACAGAGGTTTTATTTTTTATTTTTAACGAAATTTGAATAAGCAAATGCTGATATAAAATCAAAATATAAATTAAATTGTGGGTGGGAAAGTGTGTGTGCACGATTCACGTGTCGGTTTACTCGATCGTGACATTTTACAATACAGCAGTCAGCTGTCGCCTCTTCTCGTGAAACGTCCGAACGTAAAAGTTCACTCACAAAAACATAAAACGTCAGTTTTGCGGTTCAGTAAAAGCTCTCTCTCTTTGACAACACTTGTGCGTACATTAGAAGCATTTTTATTACTATTACAATAATAATACAAAACAAACATATTTGTTATTGTAAGGTGTTTCTATCATAAATTTCGGTTAGTGATAAAATGTGAATGATTACAAATTTGTTTATGTGTGTTTTTAATAAGTAATATTTATCCACGATAAATATATACATTTCATTAAGTTACTGGAGAAGATGGGGATTGCATCTGACTTAAAAGTGTAAAACTGAAAAGTTGTCACTTGTTTTTTGACCCGGCGCTATCTTGGAAACCATCACCATGCTTTTGAAGATTGTTGTCTTCTGCATAATAGGTATGTTTCAATATATTATGATTAAAAAAACATAACTGATTATAGTAAATATTCGCCACTCAGGCTAGCTTCGTTTTTACTGGAATTTTCGCCTGCGGCACTGCACTTTTATCCGACGGCAGTATTCAATTATTATGATTAAAATTTCGTCGGTGAACGGGGTATCAGAAATTCGTTTAACTCGCGTACTAAAAAAATAGCAATACGACACACAAATATAAAATTATTTGGAGTCGTCAAAATCTTTACTACTCTGATTCCAGAAAAAAAAACAACGACTCATTCAATGAAATAATGTAAGAAAATAAAGTTTACTCCTGCGGCGCATCGATCGATACTATTATCACACTTGTTTCAATCAATACAGTGACAGCTATTGTATCTACATTTGGCTTAACAGATACACTGTTTGAACAATTTTGTAAAAATCATGTATCAATTGAAGTGTTTTTAATAAATAGTATTAATTATGTACAACACATACCTATATAATAATTAGTAAACTAATTCCGAATCGGTGTACATGCACCGTCGTTGAATGGGTATTTTAAAAACTCTCTTTAAGACTGTTTTGGTATTATTGTAATATATTATTGACTATTCAACAAATTCAACCTCGGAGTTATTAAGCAGGTTTGCGTGGGGCATATTTAATCAATAACCATAAAAATAATCAAAATAAATGGCAAATTTATGAACTGTTGTGGGAAATTGTGGAACACATATTTAATTGAAAATAAATTTTGTTATTTTTGTCCGGTGATGAAACAAGCCATTCTTACAATAATTAACTATTGCATAAATCAAATTCCCCCTGAGCTTCTCAATCTTTACGGTTTAAATGTTTATTACACAACCTTCTTAAAAAATAACAACTTTCATTCTCTTCCGCTTCTACCATCGTTTCTAATGAATGTGTTTAAGATAAATACAATATATTTATTGATTTGGCATTTACTTGGTAGAACTCCATTATAATAAGGTAAAAATATCAACGTATTTTAGTTCTAGAGTTTTTAATATTTTGTATGCGTTGATAGCTATTTCGGCTTTCGCCATCGTCAGAACTATGTTTAAACATATATTTTGCTCAGCTATATATACTGGCTCCTAAGAGATACACATAGAGTAGAACTTAAATACGATGATATTTTTACCCTATTATAAAGACAATGTGTACATTTTGTGTTCATTTGTGCAATGTAATGTAAAAGAAAGTTATTTTTATATTTGGCAGATTCCATTTTAGCTAAGCCAGCCCAAAAGACCGGATTAATGAATAAAATGAAGATTCCACTGTATATATTTGTCTTGATTTATCTTTCTATCTATCAATAACGAAAAGGACAACACTGCACTTACGCACGATGCGCAGAGAGATAGTGTGCATCTTAGCGTATTTGATGATGGAATGATGACAGGTAACACAACCATCGGTTGTATAATAATAGTAAATATATATTATTTACCCATGGACCTAATGGACTATTTTAACAGAAGATATTTTTACGAAAACTGCTCGTAAGTCAGTCGTTCAAAACCTCTTCGACGAGGGTAAAGAATGAAGGATGGATTTAGGATTAGTTATAGTGAAGCTAGTCGTTCTTTCTATGCCCTGTTTTGAGGATCTGGTACGTGGTGGTTGGGGAGGTATTAAAAATGACTTAAAACATGTATGAAAGCTTCCGTCCCTGTCGCGTATCTGGCACATAAAAGGTTAACAGCGTGTAGGGTGTGAATTTTTTACTTCTGTCTATGAATTGCTTTATCCTGATGCCTATCCAAACTACGTATCTTCGTATAACATACAAATTCTAGAGTCTTACTACACTATCTGATTTGAAGATTTGGAAAAGCTATTTTACAAGCATTATACATTTCATGAGCTCGATATTGATCATGGTGATCGCACTCCACAGAGCTGATCTCCATTTTTAATTACAGCATCAATAATGTTGAAGATACGCACAGAGGCGCTCTTGATGCAGAATTTACGTACGTTTGGTACGTTTGATTCTGTTGTCATGATGATTGAAGACATAAAACTATGGGAAGCGGTGGCTTAACTAATATTCTGAAACGTGGGATTATAATTTTACATTAATGTTTATAATAAGTCAGCTCTCAATTTTTATGACAACGTAGGTGTTGTGGACCTGACTTCGTGGTCCACTGTGCAATATTATGATGAAATATTGTATGGGCAAAATGTATTACAATGCCAAAAATAAACAAATTGACGTTTTTATTTTCTACACGAAATTATGTATTTTGGCTCGATGCCGTTATGCTGTAATATCTATATATAAATCATTGTGCTATTTTATAATTACATTATAATATTACATTTTCATTATAAGAATAATTGAAAAACTCTTAAATTTTCGATTCGTTAACCCGCATAGAATGAATTAAAAAGAGTATAATAACAAACTAATAACAATATAAAACAAAATTATATTTCAATTAATCGTGAAAAAATATAATCATAAAATTATATAATTATTAAATTATATCATAAACGTATAAAGTTATCACACGTAGAATAAATCTGTCGTCAATAATAATGCAATTCAATTGAGTTTTTAGCTTAGATCAATTTAATTTTATTTCTAATAAAATATGTATCGTACCCTTTGTACGTTAATTGATTCATTATTTTCTTAGTTCGTGCATAAGTATAGGCGGAAAACGATTCGTTGAAGCCTAGTTATCATATGTGGGCATATATTTCTTTTCGCTTATACGAGGTTAAAATGAGAATTCCACCATTGAGAATGTGAAACTTTATGTTTCTGGTCATTTTATAAGAAATCGTGAATATGAATTGTTTGTTCTTCCAAGGTGTAGAACCAGCCTTCCAATAGGGATGCCAATCATTTTGACCTCACCGAAAGACGTTTGTATATGGCTAGGTATATTTATTGTCGAGCGTCAAAACTATTTAAGGTGAGTGAGATCAAGAGAAAGTCAGTTGGATAATATCCATACATCCTCAAATAGGGAAATCTCGAAAATTTCTTCTGAATTTCCACGACTATAAAAGTATATTTCGAACAGTGAACGGATTCTTCTGACCAAGAATCTTCCGCACACGAATACTCCGTACACTGACTCTTCCGTTCACAGAACCTTCCGTACACATAATGCTCCGTACACTTAAATATAAAAATCATTGATTTATTATAATGTCTAATATCTTATGTCAATTGCGCCAAATATTTTTCAGAAAAAACAAGCAAAATATTTAATTTTAATGTATAATCTTTTTAAGCGTATTTTGATTAATTTTTGTCTTTTTGAACGTATTTTGGCTACTAATTAATTTATAAAAATTGTGCCGTATTGTAATTGTGCCGATATTTTTGATTAGATTGATTAGAATATTATCATTCTCAGTATTTTACATAATTAATTGTATTATCAAATTTTAAACATACATAGTTGTCGAATTTTAATTGCATCATGAGACCTAATTAAATTATACAGAGTATTCTGTTCGGAGAATTCGTGTTCGGAAGATTCTTGTTCAAAAGAATCACCGAACCATTTCGAACCTCTTGAGGCCCAAACGATCGAGTCTCATTCGAACTAGATCATTGTACATTAATATCACAATTTTAGCTCCCGAAAAGATCCTGGTGGTACGGATGATAAAGCCTAACATTTTAAAACCCGTAGTAAAGTAATTTTATCATAAATTTAAAATCAAACGCATTTCCAATATTCCACCGTGTGGGCACGGCATCAAATGATTAATTATTATCCTACGCGAAAACCGTTTGCCGAAATGAATATGCCTTCAAAGTGAGTGAGTGGCTGGTGACGAAATAAACATGTTTTTATCGCGAATTTTAATGCCTGCCATATGTATAATATGGAACGTACATATTAATTTTGTTATTTCGATCTTCTCGTCACGGTGCCGGCATTTTGATGGGAATTTTAAAGGCAATTATGATGCTAGTTTCATAGCGGCGTTTACGTTAATGATAGTAATATCCATACGATTTGTATTTTCGCCATAAAGTCTGCTCACTTCGATGGTACTAGGGATTGCAGTACCGGTCTCAGCGAATCCGGGATTCCGGTATATTTTCAGTAATGCTTTTTAGTCACAGTGCACAGTGAGTCATCGTTATCCGAGGGTACTTGGTACTGGAAAATATCCAATTAAAACAGGAACCAAAATATCTTGTTTAATAGAGAAGATGAAATCTAATTTTACATCTAGACCGTAATTTTTGCGTTTTATTGGCTGGGTCGATACTGGATATTGTATCATGTCTTTTTCGCGAACTCATAGTAAAAATGTAGAAAAATTAACAGCGGGGGCTCGGATAACAAAGATCCCCTGTACCAATTTCGTAAATGCAAAGTACTTATATTTAAGTATTGAACATGTTAAAGACGCTTCACAAACTCTTTTCTATCAGAAAATGTACTAAATTCAGCTAAAAACAAGACAACTCTGTAGTCAATTTAATTATGAATAGACAAATGGCAAATTGTAAATCATGGGTATCAGTGAAACAGATAATTTTTGCGAAAGACGAATATAATATAATTTTTCAAAAGTCACCGTCATGTGTGAAATAGTAAAAACCATAGAGCAAATATAAAATATCGCAACGTATATATGAATTCAGTTCAGTCATGCATTGGTCATTGCAAACTTAGCATATACTATGAAATTTGCGAAAACTGATGTAATTTCACTGTGAACAATCAATATAATATTATGATTATTTATTAAACTTCGTGTGTGTCGCTCATCATATCATTAATTTATTGTGTGTTCGACCAGTATTGCGATCCCAGTTTGGTAGTAATTATTTTATATGTTTTTTCCTTTTTTTTTTGTAATCGATGTTATTGATATCTTCTGGTATTACAATCCTTGCTGGTACCTAGATACAATTTAATCTTAGCTTAGATGGGATTGATGGGAATCTTACTTACCTAAAATAATATATTTCGTAGAATTTATAAGTTGTTAATATAGCTATCGATAACCATTTTTTTTTTATCTGAATGATGAATTTAATCTGACACTTCGTGTCGCCATAATGTCGGACACGTAATGAAGCAATTTTTCTTTCGATCCGTCAAATTAAATATTTTGTGGTCAAACCTTATCTGGTTTCGGACAACGTTTCATTAATTTCAAACTCTTGATTGTCAATTATTAAAAAAAAGATTCATTGATACTTTCTATATATAATGTTATAGCTCTTCCATTATACTGTCATTACCAAAAGCTGTTTGTTCTGCAGTTTGGATGACGAAAAATATCCTGAATTTATGCTAATGATTCCACTTTGTTTGACACAGTTGAGAATATAAAAAAAAATCTCATTTTCGCCCCGGAATATGTGGTCTGTCGAAAATGTCTCAATATATCTGTTACATGAATAAAATAATAATTGATTTTATTATCGAAATTCATCCCAACAGTTTTACGCTTTTTGGAATCCTTAAGTTATTGAATGAGACTGAGCGATAAGTAGGCTAGAAGGAAGTGAATGAATAACGCCTTTATTCTTTAACATTCTCATTTCTTATCAAATACTATGACATTTTGCATTAACTTTATCTTGTTCGGGTCGCTGGTTATTACTTTGTTATTAGTTTATCGGTTTACGATAAATTATACCAATGGCGAGACCTTAATGTCAGAGTAAATAGAAATCTCCCTTGCCCTAGTGACAAAAGATTAGCTGAACATGTAAAATGTGTTATTTGAACCCATTAAATTGAACACTTACAAATTTCATTTAACAAGCCAGTGCTATGCAGAAATGTTTGTATGTTTTAATTTAAATCACATGAATATAAGTTATTACTGGCAGTAAAGGATTGCAATGCCCAATTCATTCCAGGATTACGGATTTTTAACAATTGATTGATGAATTCCAGGACTGATACCTGCATAACGTCGTAACAATTTAATGACTCTGGATTCCTTCCGATTTTAATAAAAAATAAACGATCACTTAAGCTCTCTTTACTTAAAATGTCCATTCCCGATATGCAGCATTTGGGTTCATAATTGTGTTGTTCAACATAAGGCTTTTTCATGAAACTGTAAACTTACACATAACAAGAAATTTAATTGCACTTATACACTCTTGAAATCAGAATGTAATTTTTCTCAAAATTACATTCTTACTTACTTACTTGCACCAAAACACTTTTTATGACATTAACTTATTCTACAAATGACTATAAAAATATATATCGGGGTTTGTGAAATGTATATTATCGATTAATAATGCATTGCATGTCGTCGTCTAAATTAAAAATGCCCACAAATGTTGAATGAATACGTGGATTTTATTGTTTCTCGATAACACCAGATTATTTTAACGAAGAAAAAAAAGATCCACGAAAAAGGTTTTAAAATGCATAATCAAACATGAATATACGACAGCTACATAATCTATATAATAATAATCTAAAACTTTTATCAAATTTAAGCCCAAAAAGTCGAATTTTTAGTTTTTTTGTACACTCATACGTTCAGAGACTGGAAATTGAACATGGTGTTTTTCGATACCTGTTTTTAAAATTCAAAAATACCGTTATTGAAAATCAACCAAAATTAAAAATAAAAATGTCTGCATATCACATATTTTAATCAGATTATTCGCGATTAATTGAAATATTTTAAATCTGCTAAGCATTATATCAGCATTATATAGCAGGTTCCAAAATTGATCAGCCTTTCAATGGTGTATTATTAATTTGTGTGAAACCGTAAGTTATTTAAGAAAATCACCCGTTTATGATTATTTGATGTTTTTTTAATGTCAGAATTTTATTGGAAATGTCGAAACACCATTTTTGATTCACTTGCCTGGTATTGCAATCCCAATTAGCAATATTTTTTTGATATTCTTTTGTAAAATTCTATTAGATAAAATGTTTTTTTTGTGGTATAGATAATACATGTAATACCAGCCAAATTCACGTGCGCTGTTTAATTGCAAGTTATTATTTTTATTTAACATAATGTGAACATCATATCATTGAATTAATACATGAGTATTCAACTTTTGTTAAGTCAATATTCTTGTCGTTGCTGATCTATTTGTTTGGTCGTGCCTTCCTTGTCTAGTCAACAAATCTTTTCTGCCATTCAAGCAATTGAAAGAGTCCTCGTTGGTAATATGCTAATTAAGCATCAACGAAATGCTTGAAGGGCTACGGAAGTTATCGGAAGGTATTGTTTCAATTGAAAGATATTTATCTGTGAACTTTTATTGTTCTTCATTGTATTAAAGAAATTGCTTCACGGGGAATGCTTTCGAATGAATATATTATGTATGATTCGCGTACTAGGGAGTGGCGCACACTTAATACGGTCCTGTTATATTTGATGACAATATTTATATCAGTGTCAAAAATGTTTTGTCTATGGGAATTTTCAGATATTCTTTCTTTTGCGTATTATTTCAGGTAAATCAGGTAATCGCACCCCATTTTAAAACCACTGTATTAAGGTTAAAGCTAAACGCTGAAGGACAATGACCATAAGAGTCTAAGTTACTGTATGGGGGATTTGCAATGACTAGATCTGTTGCGCCATTATTTTTTACGATTTTTACTGGTAACCCCTTCGATTTTGCTATGTAGAAGTAATATATGAATTGTTGTTCATTTATGACTGTTGTCCTCACTATTAGCGTAAATACATTTTCACTTGAAACATATTAAAAAGTTTCGATAAATCGTCCTTCCCTCATTGTCATTTGAATGGTGAATAAATAATCGGATAAAGCGGTAAGATTATTATACCGCCATCTTGTAAGTACGGCTGTTGAAAATATTTTTAATTATCTTCATTTAACTATATCAGTTAAAGAAAATCGTGGTAACTTCGATCAACAGAACTTATTTCTTCGAGAGATTTTAGCCCAATGCAATTGATACCTCGATGGCGTGAAAACTCCGATTGGCGTACCATCGTGTATGATGCGAGTGACTTATCTGTACCTATCACCACGGTATAATGATGAAATTCCAGTTGACTCGCAGTGAGTTGGGCGGAGAATATTTGGAGGGTTGCTGAGGGTCTGCCGATAGTCACGACCCCGTTTCACCATTACTTTATTGTTACCACCATCTCCATTATAATAATTATTATTGTGACTCAGGGAAGGATACAAAAATACGGTTATTCATGCCTTGCGATATAAATATTTTGTTTTAAAAAATTGGAGATTGAAGAAGTAATGTATAAGTATTGCCCATTCTACGATTCGAAGCATTAATCTTAAGAAGCAAATATAAAGCCTTTCTGCTCGCTCACAAATATCAACCAGTTATAATTAAATCTAATAATAGATACATATATTTAAAAGAATATAATTCCTGAATACCACTCTCGCTTAAATCCAAACCAAACAATGGATGCCGCAGCGAGGGCTTTGCGATAATACTTCCGATATTATTGAAACCATTTGAAGTAACTCTTCCTAACCGAGAAAAATATTTGAATACAATGAATGAGGTAGCGAGCCATTTAAAGTTTTTCAATGGAAGTGTATAAAATTAGTGATTATTTCATATTGAATGACAGCTACTAACTGCTAAACAGTGCTATTACACACTCGAATAATGATATGTTTGTCAATTGGATAACTGGGGATAGAAAATGGTAGGCATTGTTTTCAGCTGTTTGCGGACTCCATTGTTTAAATATAATATCATTGTGTCGTGATTGATGAATGAATTACTATTTAATTTATTCATTATGCCTCCCCTAAATACGACTCGACTGCGGTTTACCTGTCAAAAGTATGAAACGAATTGTTAAATTTGATTTAAGAATGTCACACAGAACTCCAGAAGGTATAGATTTATTTTCATACAACAATCGAAAGACGTAAGAAATATGAACTCGTTTTTTGATTGCTTTAAAACTTTTAAAAATTTCATTTGATTTTTTCCATCGATTCTCTTCGATGAATAATTTCATATCTTTCGTTTTCCAATCTTTTCAGTGATATGAGCGTCATAACGTTGCATGGATACTTTTGTGTGTTCTCAAACCCTCTGGCTTATTTTTCATTCCTCTGCATGAAACTTTATGGCCTAGTGTTTCCCAATATATTTCATCCTATAACCCTTTCGAGCATTTTTTATTCTTATTGACCGATTGGTTTAAAAATGCTGTTATATATGAAGATGTGTTCGGCTATAGCATGCACAACAAATTTCGAAGAACTTGCTTTTCTTGGAAGCTTTTTTTTATTTTCCTTTTTTTTAAAAACTCAAGTGCACATGCGAGATACGAGTCGTACCAAGAAAAAACAAAAAAAGTCGTTCAAAAAAAGTTAATAATTTAAAAGTCCGTCTGTTTTCAATCTTACAAGACAGTTATCAATAATATCGACAATGTGGCATTGGATCAATGCACACCCTGTACATACAAGGGCGGTTATATTTCACGAAATAATATTCAAACATAACATTTAGACCATTCACTCATTTTAAATTCTTCATGTTTTTATTGTCTATAATAAATATTTTGGAAGATTTTATTTTGGACGATAAAAAAATGAAGAATTTAAAATGAGTGAATGGTTTCAATGTTATGTTTGAATATTATTTCATGAAATATAACCGCCCTTTCATATACAAGGGGTGCATTGATCCAATGCCACATTGACCGGTCGCCACTGGCCCTACGCATATAATAGATCGCGCACGCAACCTGAAGATACAATGTAAATGTGGTCGTACTCGAGCTACCTTCAAAAGTCATTTAGACTTTAGAGTCTGGACAAGGAAAGGTTAACTTCATGTTAAAAATCACATTACGAGCAATTTCTAAAAATAATTGAACACTTTTATTTACTGAACAGCTAAAGCCAGTATTCGTTACGTGTTTTCTTTTCATTAACCCATTCAAAGCTTTCAGCTGACTGAATAATAAATATAATAGTACTGAGCTATTCGCAAAAAAATATATAAAAAAATAGTCCGTACTCACATTAGAAATAAACATAGTCAGAAAACTGAAAGTGCGTTTCATAGGCTACACATAGATTCAGTGAGTAAATATATGTAAAAAAAGCTTGACACGAGATTTAATTTGTAATCTGTTTTTACTTCAGAGGCGAGAGTGTAATCATGGTGTAACTACTTAAGAGTTGTACATATTATATGCATTATTGTTATTGGCTGTGGCCACCCTCGCAATGTTTACCCACTGACACAAACAGATCTCCCCACTTGGGAAACTTTACACAAACGGCATGTGGTTTTAGGGGTTTTAGTTTCCAGCTTAGTTTTCTACTTGTTTTATTATAATTATCCACACGTGCGATGGGCGTGACACCGACTACATTTATTGCCAAACGTGGAGCTAAAACACAGAAACTTGGTTTGAATAAATTTCTACCGATAGTTATCTCTCCATGCATGTGTAAACCCATTGAAAGTTGAACGCGGATATTTGTAATAGTATAACCCTCTACCTGGCAATGTTTAAGTTGTAATTAGTTGAGGAATTCGTGTTTTACAAAAGCACCTTTTGTGGGCTAGTAAATATAATAACCCCAGATGAAATATTGAATCGGATCTTTGTTAAAAGTTGAAGGTAATTGGTGAATAAAATTAGGTTTAAATAAATCTCTTTAGACTCGCATAATATTTCTTTAAGGGCGATTGCAACGGTCTACAGCGACATCTATAATTAATTGAAATTGTTAAATGAATTTGTGTAATTTATAAAAATCTATGTTGCTTTATAGGATTTTTAAAATATCCCAGTTGAGTTAAGTATTCCTTATTATTATATTCCAATAGAATATGTAAAAAATGAACAGGGAGCCAGTGGGGTGCTTAAGTGGTGACCTCTTATTTTAAAAAAAAATAATTGGATTTAATTTTTTCAAATAAATTCAATACTAACGATAAGTTATATATTTCATTATTTTTTTGACATTAACAATTCTCCATTTAACATTTACTATTTCAACATTTAATTAGCTTTGAATGTTAAAAAGGTGAAAAGAAGCTAATGTTAATATAAATGTATTTCATTTTGTTTAATAATTTTTTCAAAAATAAATAGTGCGTATTAATTGAGCTGCAAATATTTATTGAAAAAAATAAAAGGTCACTGCTTAAGCACACCTTATCTGTTAGTGTCAGTTAAATAGACTGATAAGTAAAGCTTAACTAAACTAGGATGTTTCGAAAATACTATTAAGTTAGATTTTATCAATTTCACGAATGTTTATAAATAAGTCACTTAACAATTTGTCTTAATTCTAGATCGTTGCACTCACCATTTACACCACACACTGTACACAAAAATACATTTATTAAAATTGTTGTTTGTGCAGTGGAGAATTATTTATTTTTTAAAAAATTCCATACCTTTTAGCCATGATGGTTATTTCGTATATAAGGCAATCTTAAGCTAATTGAACTAATTTTTATACAATAATAATGAAAATATTTTTACAACGAAACTTACACGTTTTACGTTTGCCTATTGACATTACTCGTAATTTATTTTTGAGCGAGTTTCATTAATTGTTAGAAATCTCTACTATTCTTCACGATGCCAAACCCCAAGAATAAATCCCCACTAATAAAAGTCATTAATACCGATACCGCTGGTATACACTTGGCGTTAGCAGTAAAGTAGAAATGAAATGAAATCATCGCTCGACTGTTACGAAAACGTTTATTTAGGAACTTGCAATCACCGAACTAATTACATACAATATTTAACAAACAAAATGTTGAATTATTACAATACAAAATAACTATTATACAACCTAGCTTGCTCACACGATTTTATAAATGTTAAAAAAAAAATTGATGTTAAACTCTGCGCAGAGAACAAAATGGAATTTAATTTTCGTCGAAATGGAAAAATATTATTTCTTTCATCTCGGAAAAAAAAACCACAAAAGAAAAAGAACTGCAAGTGAATTTACAACTAAAGGTCTCTGGAACCACGTTCCAGAGGCCGGGAAGTGTCCCACACACACACGATGTGTTCCGTTCGTGTCCCAAAGAGCAAGAAAGAAAGAAACAAAAATCACATCGGTATCGAAAAACAATGTTGCCATTTAAGGCCATTGACAATAAACAATTGATATTACGGGTTACCTGATAACAAAATTCAAACACAGTTAATTTAGTTACACCTGCCAGTTTTCATCACAAAAGTGCTAGTGGGAGCGGGTGCCAATAAACCCTACCATGACACTATGATGGCTATTGCCGCTATTCGCAAAGAATGAGCCAACAAGTCAAATTGTATTTTTTTAATCAACGATTCGTTTGTTATTAAAAAAATATGAACTCTCAAAACAATATAGCGCATACATGTTTTATAATAATTAATTGTGGATATTAAACATGTATTAAATTCTGTAATTTAATTTAAGATTTCGACTGAAGGTTCTTGGTGGAATTTTAATATTAAATTTGAACCGATCAAATAAATAAATTGCTATGGGCCAATATTCTTTCAAAAACTCACTTAATTATAACATCTATGTTTCACGATTTGTTCTTTATAAGAAACAGAGGGGATTATTAAAAAAAAAACAAAGACACTATTATTCCATGTATTTTGTTCGCTCTCAACAAAATTCGGGTCCAACCGAAATAATGAAGCATTCTTGAGATATACATCATCTCGCTGAAGCTTGTCCTCCTACGCTTTCACATTCAACCTGATCTTAATTATTACAGCCAGTCGATCATCTTCTGTGTGTAAACTATGGGAAATTTTATGACAACTATTTTTTCAATAAAGAAATGTATTAAAACGTCCAACAACAACTTGTAAAAATGTATGATACAATAATCTCATTTGTGGAATAATTTAAATTTCGAACTATGTACTGGTTAAGTGGTGTAAAAAAAAACATAAACATTGTGCTGCGTTTGGAAGGGTTGGTAAATAAAATTGATTAAATGATTCATAAATAGATAAAAAGAGTGTTGCCATAAATTTAACGCGTGGGTATTTGACGTGTGTGAGAAAAAATATTTTATTTTAAATGAATTGTTAGTAAAATGTTGCCAGAAACAATGAATTCGGGTGCGATGAACAGCTTTTTATGCCATCTGACGTCTCGCATGTTTTATGGACTCCAGAAAGAGACAGCGTCATCATGCGTAATGGCTGCCCAGCGAGCTTAACAAGATTTATGGCTATCAAAAACCCCTCCATCTTACGAATAATGTACCCGCAGTTATTATGTAATGTTTTTATTTTTCCCTTTTGTATTTTTCAGATTACCGTGAAAATTACGAATTACAACTGCGCCATTACGGCTGGTAATATGTTGTCAAAGCAATATGTTTTAAAGTCAAAGCAAAAGTGTAATATGTCGAAAAGCCATTTAGCTTTTTTATTTTAAAAAATATTTGAGAGATTTCTATTTGAATATTCCTGACAACAAATTAAAACACGAATAATGTTATTACGCTGCCGAAGAGTGTGAAGCCAAAGCGAGTAGTGGTAAATACAACGTTGAGTACCACGGGAAAAATAATAAATATAATGAAAACTTTGGATTCAGTCAATTGGGCAAACACTGGCAATTTGTAATTACATACATACAGTATGTAGTCTGGAAAAATATACTTTCTTTGTAGCCATTTTCTATCAACTGTCTATGACTTTTCCTATGGGTCCGATAATGAAATGTCTTGAAGTGAATATACATTTGCCGTGTCCTAAATATATTTTTTTACGTATAATAGTTTTAAGAAATATATAAAGTTTATAAAGTATGCGATACACTTTTTATTTTGAAAAAGATACACATTTAACAAACAGTAAAGCTTTTCAAATAAATACTATTTTATTGAGTGAGAGCAAAAATAAACAGTATGAATGCGGACGAAGCTATGCTGTGGAATTTTAAATCAAACGACAATAAATTACTGCGAGGGTGACACTTCGTATCATGATGATTGCTAGCTGCATCAGCAAATAGGGGTGAATAGAACTCTAAAGACAGGATGGGGGTAACTCAAAGCAACCCCAGGACATACGTACAAGTAGGCCAATTGAAATATGTTGAGTTGTTACTTTGATCAGAGATGTGTAACCATTATATAGCGTACCAGCTTTCTTTTGGTTTTGAAGGGAGTCAAACTAACTGTTTTTATTGTGATTTAACACAGATGTAAGAAAATTGTTTTCATTTTTTTAAGAGAGCCATTTACTGTAAAGTTATCGATTTTTTCCCTCTCCCCGTCCGGTAAAATAAAAAAAACTCATTTAAAGGTAAAGAATAAGAGTCCTGCGTAAAAATTAAAAAATACTACTTTAGAGTTGGTATGGAGATGCAAAGAGGCAAAACATGTGTTAATAGCACAGTTCAATATTAATTACTAAGTTATCGATTCTTACAATATGTACCGAACGATTTTATATTGTTTGATTTATACGTCAAGTGATCTCTATAGCACTGTGTCTTCATACTAGTATTTAAATATTTATTCAGAAAAAACAATAATCTTTTTTTAGGCATTGTCACACTAGGGCGTCCAATCCCGGATCCCGAAATCGCAGGATGGTGTCAGTACTAATCACAGGATTTCGGGATTGAGAAAAGGTCTCACATTTGGAATTACGTAAATTCCTGGGTTTTTGAAATCGTTCAGTGACATATTTTTTTGATCCGTAAATTCCCATTTGAAAATCGACGGCCAAAAATTTTGAAAATCGCGAATTTGTCCTCGATTTAATGGTGAATGTATAATCCCGGGATTGAAAAAATGTGAATCTCTAAATCCCGAGAGTGAAAAAAGGGTCCGGAATGCCCTAGTTCACACGGATTGAAATATAATATGAATATAACAAAATTGACAAATAATTTTGAAGTAGGTACAATAATACTTTTTTAAAAACTAAGCTTTATATAATTATGAGTACCCGACTAATCTGGCAGAAAAAAATGCACTCGGCCCGCTTGTTGCTTTTTACTTATATATAGGGTTGCGAGTGCAGAAGTACTCAATTTCATTGAAATGATACGGAACTTGAAATTCACCAAATGTAACATTTAAATCCTTACGTATACAATTTATTATTATACCACCACATATTATGTAATGGTGAAGTACCACTCACACAATAATATAACATTGGAACTTTTTCTGGAAGCTACCTCAATAACATTATATTATTATACAATGAGAATAAATTGATGCACATTATGCACTTTTAAAATTTCGTATTCTAAACTTTAACATTGAAAATATCGCAGTTTCCTTGGTTGTGTTTTCATGTATAAAATATGAATCGATTCGCTGAGAAAAATTTTCAGTGTTTTCTTATTGAATTTTAATTCTCAATTGAATGACATTATAAATATCGAATAGATATACGTTTTTGGATATCAATATATTCCGTATGAACGTAAGACGTGAGTAAAATCAAATAGATACTGTTTTACCTGTAAGGTTATCAAATAGACGTTCTGGAACACGCTCTGTAAACTTAATTTTGTTTACGATATTATTTTCTGTATTTTTTTAATGCATTATATTCTGTATAAAGCCATAAAATGATTTTGTAATTATTCTTTTTAATTAATCGAAGTTTATAGCAATAATTGTCTTTTTCTATTATATTGAAAAATAGTAATCGATCATACTTCAGTTGGTTTGGATAATCACTCCCTAGTTTTTTTTCAATGACGTCATATTTGATGACCCTGTTTTTGATATCAGGGTCGAAATATTATTTCTCGGGTGATTAATCATGATGGGAATCCATTTAGCCCAGATGTCGATGTCGGGCGGGCTTTTTAATAAATGTAATGATACCAGTTTTAGATAATAATATTCCTAAAGTGTATGAACGACGGCAAAAATTTTCAGCTAGGGTTGCGAGCTGTCCCGATAGTCCACTGAGATTCTTTTTGCATTGCAAAAAAAAATAATTAAAAAAATGTTGAACATTTCGACTACTAAAGTTCGCACAAATACTGCATTGTACATTTGAGACGTCAGAACTAGAAATTCGGAATCCCGAGATTCCGGATAATTGTTAATGTTATTACTTTTATTTTAAGACCTTACAAGATGAAGGAAATGTCTCCATGGCCGCTTTCAGGAAAATTCAATTAGATATTCATAAAAACGTATGTAAGTTATTTTGAAAATTAATGCAAGAAACAAAATGACGCTGGTTTACAATATATGTACAATCATCCTGATATAATAAAATACAATATATATTTCATTTAGTGTACAAAAAATTTAGGTTATGAAAAAATGAGTATAACTAGCAATGAAATGAGATATAGAGTAAAATAGCTGCTCTTTTAGGACTGGATTTAAATGAGTGAAATATAGTATCGGAGGCTAGCCTAGCCTATAAAATTTTAAACGACTATAGGCATCAAAAAATGAATGTATACAAATATATTTTAATTAAGGGTATTTTCAGTTTCTCTGCAATATTGTATTCCATTTTGGCACATATTGGTGTTATAATGTAATACGACGTTTTATGAGAATCAAAATAAAAAAGTTGACCGTTTCGGGATAGCCAATTTTTTCACCCCATTTTTGAAAGGCCCTACTATTTTTCCGATGAACGATTTTTTTTTATTCAAGTAGCATTTATCTGTCGCAGTTCGATATAGAAGAAGTATCAAACGTAATTTGATTAATATCTGTGATGCGATCCGTACAAGGGGAACTTTGAAGGGAACGTTTCTTTGTCGAGGGAAAGAAGTAATTATTTTGCCGATGCATGATGATAATTCAGTATCATGCAATATAAGTCGAGTTTATGCATGGGGTAAGTCTTTTAGACGTAGACTCAGAATGGATACAGAAATATTTATACTGGTTATTTTACGCTATAGCATTTTTTTGAAAGCTTACTTGTCACTGAATTTTGAGGATACCTAATTTATAACAGGTCTCCGCATTAAATTTGACAGAAATTGTGTTACCAAGATTAATAATCCAACAGCTATCAAAAATATTTTGAATTCGAGTTAATTAGTTTTGTCCGCAGTGTATAATCTCTTAACTTCAAAGTGTATAATAAAGAATAGTTAGAATTTAATAAAAGAAACTCTAGTTTAAAACTAGTTTGTTTTAATTCTAAATCGTAAACATTATATTGATGAGAGTTATCTATAGTCGCGCCAAGCGCCATGTGGAATTTCGTTTAGTCATTTATTAAAATATATAGATATCAACGTAAAAATAAATAAATAGAGGCATTAACGATACCGGCTTATCTATGGTGTCGATCTGCGTTGCTCAATAAATAGGACGGCAAATATATTTGTTTGAATTGTAATATTTTTAAGACTAATATGACAAATTTGTGTACATCGATATTGTTTATTGCGTTTTTCTACACGTCTGAAAACTTTACTTAGTTGTCTCAATCATTATTAGAAGACTGGATAAAGATACTATGAAATCAGAAAAGTGGTAAGAGTAATAATCAACCGCATTATAAAAATAAACGTATTTTAGTTTTTATTTATTGTAAGTGTAAGTGAAATATAAATAGAAGTGGTGAGCCAAACGATACTGATAATTCAAAGCTGAATAAGTACAAACAAATTATTCATATAATTTCTTTATACCGAGGATTGGCAGATAACACCTTTAAATTGATAAATGTATATAAATAAATATAAAATCGTCAGCTGAATCCAGAACTATGTAGTTTAACTAATATTTCGTAAATTGTGTAGTAAAAGGTTTAAATTGTTAATATTTACATATTAAGAATATTTTAAGCTATATTAATAAAAGAATTCACGTATAAAATAATATTAAACCTTATATAGAATAGTGGCTGTGTTACATTTATAGTTAGTGGCCGTTTCAATCAGTATTAAAAAACTTTCGCAAACCAAAATTATGCGTATAATTACATCGACTCCTAATTCTGTATAATTTATTATTATGTAGATGCTTGTAAATCTCCTTATTTAGACTGCAATATTTCAAACTAATGACAGCAGTTGTCATGGCATAGTGTTTTTTTACAACTTTGTCTTCGGAAAAAGTGATACATTAGCGGTCTCATTTATAATCTGTAATCTCGGAGAGTTCCTTGTCCATGGTGGCGTTTTAGGCGTGCTCGGGTCTCGGGCACAATGGGACTCGGTTCACGCTCGCACCTGCCTTCTTTTGGCACATAAAAACAGGTATTTCTCGAAACTCCGAAGGTCTGTATGGCTATTGTACTGACGTATATACGCCGCCTCGCAGCTCCGCCAGACGCGGATCGACGGCCGACTGTCGTATATATTAATGAAACACATATTTCTTTGTATTAATTCAACAAATTTTCAACAATAATCAAGACCAATTTCGCTCATCGCAAGCATTATTAACTAGACTTTATTAAAATATATGAATTTGACAAAAAAGGTTGTGTCATATTTTTAAATATAATGCCTTTCAATTAAATACTTGACAGTTTACACATTAAAAGAGATGTATTTTTCATTAGTTGAAAATCCCGTTTAACGTTGTCTGTCAGTAAAGAAATACAAAACATCTGATAAAAAGTTTCATACGGTATATTGATTCATAAAAATTGAAACGTCATTCTCTTCCTACGGACCAAATCCACCGAGTCCTTGCAGGTTTAAATTGACAACGCTGCCTTTGGCTAATATAAACTTTAAATTGAAAAACATCCATCGGTTGTGCTACTAGATATAATAAGTGTTTCACCTCTTTGAGAAATATCTTCAGACTAACTCAATCGTAAGATAAGATAAGACTTAGATTTTTTTTTTTACTTATAGATTCAAGATTAAAAGTGGAATATCTTCTTTTTAATTAATTTCTCAATAATTTATTTAGACCCCTTTACGAATACAGTTTCAATTCACATTGTTTTTAATTGTATGATATATATTTTTTGTGGCCCTAAGTCAAAACTGAATCCAATATTCTTAAAAATAATTTATTTGATATCCGGAATATTTATTGGCATTTTATTTTTGAAGAACCATCGTATTTACGAACATAATTAATCTTCATTTCGGGAGGGTTACTGGAATAGTATTAAACGTAAAAGATAATAAACTGACACATTTTCATAATTATAGTGAGTTTTTACATATTTGTAAAAATAATAAATAAATTATCTCCTCATAAGAAACTAGAGCATTTCTTGTTCCTGTTTATCACGAAAGACGGTAACTTTACATACAATATTTGTTGATATGTATTTCAGTTAGACTTAGTTTAAAGACTGGTATCCCGGTACTAATCCAAACAGAATCACAGAACATGATTACATACAGCTGTTCTTGAGGACTACAAGTAAATTTAAACATAACTCAGCTTAAAATTATAGCAGATTGTGGTAACTTCTTCAAAGTTTAATTTAAAGTCATAATCTTATGTCACATTGATAAGCGATATAAGAATATTACCGAATTCAGATTTCTCCCTTCTTCTCTTTTCGTCTCTTAACTGGAAGTTTAACTGATGTCTTCACAAATAATCTCTGCTCGTAACACTCGAACTTTGTTCAAGTGTCATGGCAAACAAATATATTCTAAGCGTCACAAATAAAGAAATACCTATGGTTAAATCTATTTTAATTTGGAACATTTTTTTTGTCATGATTTCATAAAATTATTATTGAATTTAAAAATATCCAAAATCGAAATATCTTAAAACGCTCAAAACCTCACAGATAAAACACCCAAAAACATTACACATGTAGACAAAAATCGCTACCATAAAGCACAGTGAGATAAAACGAAAAAAAGGCGAATTTAAAATAAGTATGCCAATCGGTTGCTGAAAAGTAAACCATTGTAATGAAAAGCTGAAATATTTTAATTAAAAAATGACCAAAAAATGAACAGAAAAATCTTTTTTTTACAAGTATTGATATTGCCCTGTAGCTTCAAAGCATCGGTGAGATTATTAAAATAACTAGAAACAAATAATAGTTTACACAAAAGAAAACCTTAAAAGAAACTAAATAAAACCATAATTAACTATGTAAGAAGTGGACCACAAACCTATCTCAATTAGCTCAAAACTAGTATTTCAAATTTATCTCACTGTTGCTTCGAGGTAGCGATATACACATACCACGAAATACACTTATTATTTTAATATAGGTAAATAGATATACATACTATGATTCACAGCATCGAAATAATTATTATTTTGTAAGTAATAACACATTGATGTTGTAGTTGATAATTATTGCCCAGGTCGCTGATTCGCGCCCGTCTTGAATGTCCGCGAAACGAGATGGGTAGCGTTCTGTGGACGAGACGTGATGCCTCAAAAGCGTTCCTTAATTTACTACAATTATTATTATTAATGGCGCCTTCCATGAAATAAAAGCCACTGGTCATGCTAAATTACTGCCTCGAGAGATACGACGCATTCCCAAGTACCCCGTTCCAACGATAATTGTAAATAAGTTATTTAGTTATGTAACAGAAATGTTCTTCAACCATGTTCGTCCACTTTTAGAAAGTTCGCAATCATCCTTGGAAAAAGAAAATGGACCACAAGTGAAACTGTGAAATAATCCTAAAATCACGTTGTTTCAACAAATAATATTATTATTCAAAATATCAAATTTCAATGTTCTAATTTTTCAATTGTTATTTAATGATAAGGACGGATTCGCTTCGGAGATAAAATAGTACTGATCAATATATAAAATTGTATAATGAGTACAATATTAAATTTGAACGATTCATATTTAATATTGAAATTCCACCAAGCACCTTCAGTTGAAATCTTAAATTATAGAGTACAATATTTTTATTGGGGTTTATTTTTTGAATATCCCTTTCCATCGTAAACACCCTAAAAATATTCGTTTTATGCTAAGCCATAAAAAAAAAATCGGTTATTAGCATGAATAATAATCAAAATATAATGCTTATAAAAATTATATTCCGTGTTGTAAAAATTAAAAAACCGTCATTCTGTTTTTCAGCGTTATTTGAATTTTGTTTTTTTTGTGTTGCTAGAACTGAAGTAAAAATACATCTAAAACAAAAGCGGCCAGCGGGAAACAAAAGTTAATATTATTTCTTGTAAGAGACAGCGAAATGTCAGTTTTAAACGAGGAATCAATCTTATCATTACGAAAATTTGTGTTGCAAAGAAAGATTCCATAGAAAATGTAATTTTCTTGTCTTTGATACATTTTTTTTATTAAAACCCTTACATGATAATCACTGGCAAACTTAACATCCAAATATTCTAATGTACATAGTGATTATAGTCGAAATAACACAAAAAAATAACCAAAACCAATTAATTTTCATTAATCTGTATGAGGCAGGATGAGGGCTATTTTTATTATAATTAATTATCCACAATTTACATTTTGTTGTTTCATTGAAGTTAGTAATTTATGGGTTTTACAAAAGATTTGTTCGGCAGAATCTGTTTACCGTTTCTTTCGCAAACCAGAGGTACAAGGCTTTATACACACAAAGTTCTTCTTTTTGGTTTACATATTGCATTATTCCATTCATGCGTTTCATGAAGCCGCAGCAATAAATAATACACCAAGCATAGTCATCTTTAAGAATAAAGGTATTTTATTAATACCATTTAAATGGAAGCCGCGTTCATTCAATGTGCTATAGTTATTATTTTACAGTATACATTGGACAGCCGCTTTTGTATTGTAAAACAAATTAATCTGTTTAATTATTTCAGAGCAATTTAAAACTACCAGAGTAGTGTTTTCCCAAGTCGAGCTTGGTGGTCCTGGGTGATTCATGATATTATATCCAGGCTATTGATTGCACGCTGTGCTTTGTTGAGTTCCAGTGGACTCTGCTGAATCGTCATATATTATAACTTACATTTGATGCTTTTCGTAACGGTTTCACTATAAATGATACCATGCAGCGAAGTATAGCTAGAAAGCTTTCAGTGAGCTTCTAGTATTTTTTTCAACCGAAAACAATATTGCTTTGAATTAAATTGTGCTGAAACGAATTGCTTCGTATAGTAACGGTGCCACACGTTATTTATTTAAAATGACAGTCTTTTATTTATATGATATTTCAATTATAATTAAATATTTTCTAATATAGCCATTTTGGAATGAAATTGTGGTTAAAACATAATTGCTTAGAAGTACACGATCCACAAAAATATAAAACTTGGCGTCACTGCGGGTGTTCAAATTGTTTGTATAAAATTATGTGTATAGTATAAAAGATGACTAAAGGAAGGAAGGAATCCCTTGACCTAGTAAGAAAGAAATCCCCGTATGTATAGTAAGAAAGCCTCTTTCAGTTGAGACTAACGAGTCTTACGACCTAACTGTATGAAGGTTGCAGAGTTTGAAGTGCATTGTAATTCTTTCTAATAATCACCAAATTGAAATCACTTAAATAATAAGTACTTTTCATTAAATTTCAATATAAATTTCCTGATCGGCATCCTGTATTTTACGTGTACAATCACGCCTTCCAGTCAACCGCGACCAAGATAAAAGAGGTTAGTGGCAAAGCCACAACGCCGGAAATGAAGTTGGCTGTAGAAATGTTTTGGTCAGACCATGGCTATTTCGTATTGCTTTAATAATCTATATTAAGAAATGCGTTCATCAACCCTTATCTCGCAGTCACACGAGGTTCAACTGCAGGGTAAGCCTAGTTCAGAGTATGCCAGTAGTTTAGTTGAGTGGGGGTGACTTACGTACTACTAAATGTTTTAATAACTGAAAAACACATTACTTTGATTGACTGTCCAAGTGAACAAAGTAAAATTAATAAGTCCAGCTATAGATAGCATTACACGATCGTAGAATTAGCTCAAAATTGTCTTTGAAATTTTGGAATCATTGTAAGAAAATTGCCTGGATTGTTTTAGAGTGGATATTTAAAATTTTAAAGAAACTTGCAGCTTAAAAATCCCGCCACGGATCATTAAGTCTTATTTTCGTTCCTATGACACGAAATTTTTGAGACAACTAATGAACTTAACCAGTAGCGGCCGGCCAATGTGGCATTTGATCAATGCACCCCTTGTATATGCAGGAGTGGCTATATTTCATGAAATAATATTCAAAAATAACATTTATACCATTCCCTCATTTTAAATAAAATAAAATTTTAAATTAAATAAAATATTTTTTTCTAAAATATATATATTTTTTTTTATTCGATAAACTTTTTCTATTCTTTTCTGCATCACACCGAAGATGATATCATTATAGACAATAAATACATTAAGAATTTAAAATGAGTGAATGGTATAAATGTTGTGTTTGAATATTATTTCATGAAATATAACCGCCACTGCATATACAAGGGGTGCATTGATCGAATGCCACATTGACCGTCCGCCACTGAACTTAACTAAAGAAGGTGTCAAGAGTTGTCTCGCGGATTGTTTGGTATTTTGTGAGAAGTGGTGAAGGCCGTTGGATTGTCTTTATATAATGATTTTACTTAATTACACTTCACTCGACTAAAAAAATAGCAGCTCTGTTCTTCTGCGTACTTCTGACGGTTTGCTGACGGTTTGCAAACCGTTTTCGAATTAGAATCTAAGAGCTTTCAATTCGATTCTAATTCGAAAACAGTTTGCAAGCCGTCAGCAACCCATCAGAAGTACGCAGAAGGACAGAGCTTGCATAACCTGAATCAGGCTGTCGGTAGAACAGTTGCAACGCCGAGCCTTTCAAGGATCTAAAAGTAAACGTTAATATAATACAATATATAAATATTTGATTCAACTTACGAATTGTTTTTAAACAAATTATTAAAATTTATCAAGAACATGAGATTCTGTGAGCTATTATATATAATGTGGACTGCCAACATTTTCTGATACAATTCTGGGACATATGGCACAAAACTAAATTACAAGTAAAATCGAAAGCTTTCTCTGAAATTCGGGAAAGTTTTTCATTCAACTTTGATTCTGGACTATGACTTTTACGGGACAATCCGGGACGATTATCCCAACACCAGCTAGTAGCTAAAATGCTACTGAGACAGAGCTATCAAAATACATCTTATTATTATTATTTTTATGATTTTCGGGGAAGAATTCTAAAAATAAAGATTTATTACCCTGAATTGTATATTTGCTCCATATTAGTGATATATGATATAACCTATCAAGAAGTGACACTTTATTACCGAAATGTCAAATTTCAGGTTATGAAGGGCAGCTAGTTTTACAATCAAAATAAAACAGTGAGACACATTTATTCACCACCACTGGCTGAGTGACATAATTTTTTAATATTTTTGATCGACGTCAAAACACGCTGTATCAAGTATCAATTTCTTTTACATGTGTAGTAGTTATCAATAATATTGAAAAACAAAATGCAGATTAAGTGTACTAATTTGATATCTTGATTCGTTTTTTTTGTTATTCATAAATCAAATTACAGATATGTAAAAATTTGCCATCAAATTTAATTATCTGCACTAAATTGTAATATGATTCTATGATACGGCTACAAATTTTATTAACATAAAACGGTCAGCATATTATTTATTACATAATTATTCCAAGCTTCTGCAAAATATAAACATTGTATTATCGACAATAATCCTTTGTACTTCATTCCACTTTATTTAATATGTCAGGACCGGTTTCGCTCATTGCGAGCATTGTCAACTGATAAGAAATATAATTTAACAATGCTATTTATACAAAATTGAAAAGTTATACACAACAGTTGGCATTGAAAAGAAATTGCCAATTACATTAAAGTGATTCTAAAATAACACAAAATTAAAATGTTCAACACAACTAACATATAATTAAAAAGTCATCCCAGATTCATAAATTCAGAATGCGATTGAAAGTAATTACAAACATAATTAAAATTTGGGAAATTTTTGATAAAGTGATAAAATGTTACAATAATAAAGTGAATATGCTTAATGATATGAATATGCTTAATGATAGTTGATTCAGATCTTTTAAACGATCAAATAATTTTTGCTAGTTCCCCGTTACTTTATCCATTGCATTAGCCCTTGTTAACTATTCTTTTATATAAATTAAAAAATAAAATAAAATAAATATAGATTTCTTTTGTTAGAATTGATATGGTCTTTGAAAAATTTGTTTTTCAGAATCTTCCTGGCTGTCGATTTTGTTTAAGTGATGAATGAACACACCAACTACTTGGAAGCGGGGAAAACATAAAACTATCATTAAGCATATTCATATCATTAAGCATATTCACTTTATTATTGTAACATTTTATCACTTTATCAAAAATTTCCCAAATTTTAATTATGTTTGTAATTACTTTCAATCGCATTCTGAATTTATGAATCTGGGATGACTTTTTAATTATATGTTAGTTGTGTTGAACATTTTAATTTTGTGTTATTTTAGAATCACTTTAATGTAATTGGCAATTTCTTTTCAATGCCAACTGTTGTGTATAACTTTTCAATTTTGTATAAATAGCATTGTTAAATTATATTTCTTATCAGTTGACAATGCTCGCAATGAGCGAAACCGGTCCTGACATATTAAATAAAGTGGAATGAAGTACAAAGGATTATTGTTTTTATTAATATAATGCCTTTCCACCAAGTATTGACAGTGAACACCCTAAAAGTGATCGTATTATCGGTTAAAAATTAGCACATGTTTAAATTACGTCATTGACATCATACGGTGCGATCCAAATTTTTATCGCAAAATATACTAGCCTTATTACCCGGTTTCGCTCGGAATATGTTCAACCTCAAACTGTATTTATTACGAGAAATACGTGGTTTATCTATTACGCGTATATAAATATAACGTGTGTTATGTAACTGTGTATTTACAGTTATGTACTGCCCGGATTTCCTAAGGTTGTATTGAACTTCCGAAAACAGACACTGGAAATACAAATATTTGCGTTAGCGTATTATGGCGTTACATCTACAAAAACTGTTCATGAATTATCATTTTATTTTTTAATCCATGTCCACTCTCAAAATGCAGCACAACTCCTAATAGCGGTATCTAAACAAAAGTTTGTCTACAGAAACTGTTGGTTATTTAGTTGCTCAATCTCCTTCTTTTTAAAGACAGTATGGATATAAAGGATAGGCCTAGGAGAGGAGAAGTGGTTAATTACGCCCTGGCTACGCCCCGTTATTTTAGGATAGTGAGGGGAAATTTTCAGAAATCACAAAAATCAATGCCTTCTAACCGATATCGATAGTTGAAAAATGATGTCCGTGCTGGGACTTGAACCCGTCAGGTCCATCACAAAAGTCAACAATGACCTGTCGGGTCGGTTGTACAATCGTCAAGTCTAATAATGATGGAATCTGGAAGTTGAAAATACCACAGGTGACCTAGAAAGGGCATGTGCAATTGTCACATCTCTAACTGTTCAACGTTTAGAAAGAGTTCTTGTGACAGACAGACAAATATATAGAATGACGCATTTGAATATTAAGTTTACATATCCTATAATTGATCCACGTGTCGTTTTGATAACATATTTCTTTTTTTATGTAAGAATTTTATTTTTTTCCTTCCAATAAATACTGTTTTTACTGTATGTAGTTCGCACTTCATTCGGAATAACACGTTTCTTAGAAATATTTTCGCGGAAATTGATTGAGAGTTTTGTGATAGCGTGGCGAATTCTTTGCCGACAATTCATAACAGGCAAGTAGTGTGTAATTATTATTTATTGCGTTTTCGTGTTGTTTTTGCTTCATGAGATATAACTGCGCAAGCCTTAGTTTTTTTCCCTCGCCATACATAGATAACGAACGACTCTAAGAGTTAAATTTCTAGTCAGTGATTTCATGAGTGATAAATATTCTGTGTAAAGTATTGAAAATTAACGATGCCTGCTAACATTTTTTTATTCCTGGCTAACTGCAATGTTTCCAGCGTTGCAATTAAAATTGTTTTTTTTATGAATTTAATTGAATCGCAAATTGTATGAAATCAGCAGGCAATCATAATAATTGGAATCTTTTTTAATATATTCATTCATAATAAATAAACAAAATACACGTTGTAGCTAAAATAATGAATGAAATTTCTTTGTTATAGGCAGCACCAGGCTAAGTCATATTATTTAGGATTTCGACTGAAGGTGCTTGGTGGAATTTCAATATTAAATTTGAATCGTTCAAACTATGTACATTCTCACATATTTTGTCACTAACGACCCGGGTTTCACCTTTCGGCATCTTCAGGCGTTCAAGTGCACGGATGAACTTGAACTGACGCTTAGTAAATGAATGTTTCGTGTTTAAGTATATTTTAGAAATAAATGTATCATTGAGTTTAAAGCCATTGCTGGCAAAAAGGATAAGATCATGGGATTGCCCACAGATTTGAGTAGTAAGTAGTTTCAAGAATTATATTTATTTGTTTGTCGGCAATGGTTTTATGATTATATTTATATAGGGCAGGGGTTCTCAACCTATTGCGGTGACGGGCGCACTTGAGATTTTGGAGAAAAATGGCGGGCGCAGGCCGGATTTAAAAAAAAACAGATTTGCATACATAGTATTAAAAAGTAGTATATATTTATGTATTTATTTTATTATTGTTCCCTTAGGTGTTTTGAAATAACATGGATATGGTTATATTTTTGCGAATACAATAAATCTATTAAAAAATAGAATGGCTTTTTAAAATTTTATCTGTGTTAGAAAATCACTAGTTTTCTTCTACTGTTATGATCATTCATTTGATAATACTTGAGAAAGAGGTGGGCTGAAGGGAGCTCAGAGGGGCTAGCCTGAGCCCTTTGTTAAATTTCAGTCAGGCAGGCGAGCCTTTTGATAAAAAATAAAGGAAAATAATATTCTCAAATTAAATCAGTACTTAACTTAAAATTCTGTCGACAAAAAAATGACTCACGGCTTACTTCTTATCGGATTATCTGTGAGTCTTTTGTTTTATCGCTATGCGTTCTATTGGTAAAACAGTATTAGAGTGAGAAAAAATATATTTCGCAACGATTTTAATATTTCAATACAGACATATAATGGTTGTTTGGTTCCATTCGGAAGGGATCCACAAGATGGTAGACCCTGGTGCAAATTGATTTTTTATTTACATGTTATATATTTCAAAAAAAGTTTACCTGTAAAGTTTTCCCCAATTTATTTCGTATCCAGCCGTGTATAATGGGTTTTAGTGAGAGATTGCTCAACATAAATTCCCTGTAACCCTATTCTCATATCCTTATGCGAGAAAATAGAACTTCAAAGATCCAACTAGGTATAATTCTTACTGTTCGCACATTCAATGATCCGGGTTTTTTTTAATTTTTATTAAAGTGAGATGAATAATTCTTTGTGGTAAAGACCTAATCAAAAGACAGTTGATGTTCAATAAATAGTGTTAATAGATTTTCTGGCATATTTAATTGCAATTTTATAGTTCTTATTTCAATTATGGGAACCCTCGGTCCACTACTCCATTTGGTCCGGCGTTAGTCTAACTATTGACACGACTGAGTCCCGAGCAGTTAGACGAGAGACAGAGAAATCCGTCTCTCCCCATAACGTCTCGGTTTGGTGTGACGCAGTCAGTCTGTGACAATTTTTAGGAATTAAATATGGGAACAATCAAATTCAATTAAACAACGCTCGTGAACAGTAAAAGGTGGAAATCCACCGGTTTATTTATAATCAAAAAGGGTTCACAGTAAATTTCGATAATTCGGCTAGCCACACAGGAGTGCGCTCTAAATACATGTTAATAAATTTGTCATTCGGCGTGAAGCTCGCGAGCCGAGCCTCCTAGTACCGAATGACAGTCGACTTGCAGACCGGGCCTTTCAGTAGGTCCTTCGCCTGGACTGAGGGTCCCTAGTATTACAATATTTATGTTCCCTTACGGGGAGACATCTATGATTTTATATTTTTTTACAAGAGAGAAAAAACCAACATTCATCATACCATTTTCTTAGAACTAGTTTCGCACTCGGCGGTTTCTTATAACAGTTATTGATTTAGTAGTGGGCAAATTTTTTTTTAGTCTTGTTTTGAAGTTAAGATCTGCACACTCACTACGCGTGTACAGATCTGCTTAAAATTAATCCCTACGCTAAATCTTATGAATTAATATGGCCGTCAAGCCGTACCATATATCTAACTTAGGGGTGCAGAACAAAATTAATTTTTAACTAGCACCGTCACAGTCCTCATGACTCATGATTGTTTGGATTTATTATTAATCGGTATGTACGCTAAGTCGTGGCATACATTTAATTCAATTTATAATATTCAGTGAAATTTACATACAGAGTTATGATTTCTTAATTTAACGATTCTAATTCAATTCTTATTGGATTTGCTAATACGACTTCGCAACGATTTGCGGGACTCCCACAGCAAGGAACCGAGGTCTGTTCGTGAGGAGGATTTCCATATCCGTCCTCCCCTACTGTGTGCGTTCACTTCCAGTGACCGCAAGCCGTTTAGACCGGAGCACATTTTATCGACGGCACTCTGAATACGAGTCCGTCCAACCGCCCGTTGGTCAATCGCATTAGCGAAATCCCCTATGAAGTTACTTACACTACGTGTTTAGATTTGTTCGAGTATTAGGGAGGATTGGCGGAGACCAGACCTCCGTCCGAGGTCGGCTCCAGGCACGGTGTCAGACCGCTTGAAGGCGTCGCTATCGAGTGACGTAATCCAACTGGACGAATTGGATTTTAGGTTTTACTATTGAGTGTCTGCCGAAATTTCGACAGACATGGGTCCCAGACAAGTGCGTTTGTCTAGGCGGGCTATCTGCCCCCGGAATTATACGTCCACCGCGCCGTATCACTCGGATTCCCGTGAATCCGCAATGATAGTGCCTCCCTAGTACTCAATACAAAAAACACCCTCCGACGTCGACCTAGCTAAAATTAAACTAGTGCGAGGCCGACGAAACCTGAGGCCCTTTTTCGCACAAGTCCTCGGGGCTGTCTGATCCTTTGTTACTTAGCTCCGCCGACCTTGCATCGTGAATCTATGGAAGGCGTGATGACAGCTCTTCCTGACGTCTCGAGACTAAGCGTCCCGCAGACTTGACCCCGCGACCTTTCAACGTTAACAAGTGACAAAATTATGTCTGACATTCATATTTAAAAATGACTCGAATTATCACACCTCCCATAGTTCACCCTTATAACTAACATTTGCCGTTATGACGGCGGTGATCGACGATTATCAATGACACAGGAAAAACAAAATACACAATCAATTTCGAAACACAAGAAAATACCTAACATAAAATAACATACAATTTTATACAAGTCCCCAGCGTCGCTTGGTGTCGTTTGCTATTTCTGTTGTTCAGATACTTCGCCCTCAGATAGGCATACATTATTGAATTTACAATTATCATCATTAGGTGACGGACCTTTCTTTTTCTATTGCAACTCAGGGTGGCTAATTATTGATGCGTGGGGCCCGCGACGTACCGCGGCTCGAACGCACGTAGTTTCGCTCGGCCGGAGTACTGCGCCCAATTTGCCTAATAATTCGTAGTTGATTACTAAACTCAAACTAATTGAGACGTTGCAAAACAACAGTGAATATCGCATTGTTTTTGCGAATTCTAGTTATCCCCGTGGTCTCGTCACCGAATTGAAACAAAGATACTAAAATCCCGGCCTTGCCAATATAATTAAATATTGAAACAAACCAAACTTCAGACCTTACAATATCATTACATATTGACACAAACAAAACAATTCAGCTCTTGCGAATATAGTTAAATATTGCAACAAACAAAATTCAGACCTTGCAGATAGAATTGAATATTGAAACACACGTAAAAAGAGTCGCACTTTGCCAATATAATTAAATATTGAGACAAACAAAAAAATCGGACTTTGCAAATATAATTAAATATTTAAACAAACATAAAAAAATCGGACTTTGTGAATATAGTTAAATATCGAAACAAACATAAAAAAAATCGGACTTTGCAAATATAAGTAAATATTGAAACAAACATAAAAAAAAATCGGACTTTGCAAATATAATCGAATATTTAACAAACATAAAAAAAATCGGATTTGCAAATATAATTAAATATTGAAACAAACAAAAAAAATCGGACTTCGCCAATATAATTAAATATTGGGACAAACATAAAAAGATCGGACTTTGCAATCATAATTAAATATTGAAACAAACATAAAAAAAATCGGACTTTGCAAATATAATTAAATATTTAACAAACATAAAAAAAATCGGACTTGCAAATATAATTAACTATTGAAACAAACAAAGAAAAATCGGACTTTGCCAATATAATTAAATATTGAGACAAACATAAAAAGATCGGACTTTGCAATTGTAATTAAATATTTAAACAAACAAAAAAAAAATCGGACTTTGAAACAAACGTGAAACGTTTAGGTGTTGCAGAAAAATTATGCATTGAGCCATCGTACAATATTTTATTATTCCGTTGGCCGATACCGAATTGAGAACAAACGGAAAACGCTTCGGCGTTTGCAAAAACAAGATTAATTACGATTATATATTTCACGATTTTTCCGAAGACCAAGCGCCGCTGAGTGTTACACTGGACCGAACGGAGAGCATCCTCCGCGCGAAGTCGGTCGCAAAAATATTTACAATATGCAGTTAGACAGGGTACAACACACAATAAAATAAGACAATGAATTTAAATCAAAATTAGCGTTCCCGTACTCTCCTCCGGCCGCTGTTATTGCCATTTCGAACAAGAAGTGACACACGATTTTACCAGGCTGAGTTTAGAAGAAACAACATTTAATACATGAAGGGGTCCTGTCGACACTTAATAAAATGCGGCTAGGAGCAAAGATATGACCGCGATTTTACACGCGTCTTTATTTCGATTCTCACTGTCGAGATCGAGCAGGAAGCTACAGTTCTGGCCGCGGACCTTAGGTTAAAGAGTATTGACTCAGCAACAATAGGCCGCGACATATTTATGCAACGTATAATAGTAGACGAACCTTTGGAAGTTCTCAGGAACCGGAGACAGCTTATCAGGAACAATTTCAGCAAACAAAACAGCTGGCGGCAAGCGATAACACAAGGAGGTAGCACAGAATTCGACTCAGCTTTGCACAATGTCAACTATTCGAATGACTTGGTCAAGCTGAGAGAATTTCTGGCTGGTTTTTTTTTATTAAAGATGTTGCGGCGGATAATATCGGCAGAAGAGAGCACGGGAACAGAGTAACGCGTAGAAGTCGGTGAAGATTTGGTAACTTTTGCAAAACTGACCTGCCTTTTTGTAAAGGATTTGGTCCAGCTGCGTCCTCGGCCAGGGTCAAAAAAAACGGTTGACCCGAGCAAATCTGCTAACCTCAGCATCTGCGTCTCACGCCGATTGGCTAAGATGCTGACCTCCCGTGGCTCTGCCGAAATATCTCAAGATGGCGGCAACTGAGATTTTTCTAGAACAACGATTCCGCTGAGCGAAAATCGTCTCTAGTGATCTTAATATGACAGATAGAAAATCAGAAAAATCACTGTCGTGTCAGAATCAGTTTTCCGCGAAATATTGCTCTTACAAGCGATCTCATAACTCGTTGCTGAAGCGAGTTATGAGAAAAAGAAGAAAAATTTTCCACCTGAGCGAGTCAGGTGTACCGGTTAATCAAAGCGGAGATGTCATCGTCCGCGAAAAAGTAATTACTGAATTGAGTCTGATTTTTATAAAAGCCTAAAATCGATTTAAGTGCAAATTTATGCTAAATATTTTCTATGGTGAATGTTCCTGAAGGGATTTGGCTGAAAATTCGAAGGAACGTCCGTGATAGTCGTTCGCTTCCATGAAACTAAAATTTCCCACCTTCCCTTCGTGTGTTCGCGCTTCATATCAGATTGAAATTTTGATTGACCGCGGTGGAGGGGAGGCCGCCTGCAATCGCACGTATGACCACGCGAACCGCTACGATTGGTCGGACTGGGCGGGGCTTATTTTAGTATCGAACGGCAAACGCTACACGCCGAACGCGTTTCGAAATTTCGTCTCGCCAAAATGTATGGGGAAATCACAGTTTATTGAATTACTAATAAACCTGTTATCCGATTGCAATTTAATTTACAACACCGTTTCGGACCATCGTCCTTTACGGCTCGAAAAAAATTCGGCGCCGAAGCTTGGCTCGGGCGCCGGTTCCGCACGATTTTAATTGGCGCAGGTGAGGGCTTGGTGGAGTCCAAACCGCGAACATGATTTTAATGTTAGTTTATGCAGTGCATACTAGGACATGGCTAGTGTCGTAAAAACAAAAATTCTCAAACGAATTTTGTCCCTGACGACCCTGGTCGAGGTCGCCGCGGGATTCATTTGTTCGATCGCAATTGGAAATTGCGTCGATAGAATTCAGCGAAATTTCTTCAGGGGCTAGAACAGCCTATGCTAGGTGTACCTGTAAATTATGGGGAGCCTCCGTTGAGGAGGAGGAAAACGGCAAGCGTTTCCATTTCCCTCTCTCGTCGCGCTCGACCGGTAATTCGGTCGAGCACCGCGCGCGAGCGAGAAACGGTATTTCTATTTGGCTCTGTGCGCCCACGTACTCACTTACAAAGCAGTGGGTTTGTCTTTGCACTCAATAATCCGCGGCGAGACCCGCGGATTGCAAAAATCTTAATATTTGCTTACATTGGCGACTTTGTCCATTTGACCTTGAATAATCGAAAAAATGATGTGTTTATTCTTTCTCTTTTCCTCATTATACCTATCAAGCTTTGCTAACAACCGTATAAGGAAATGCAAGTACAAATCATGCCAAAGGACCGTATCGTATCAATCCCCCTTACTTCCTATGGCGTGATTTACACTTATGCTTTTGCAGTTGTTAGCATTGCTAGAAAAAAAATATCGCCTTAGTTATAATGAGAAATCGAGGTGCGGGCGGGCTGATCCAGTCTAACCCCGCCGCGCGAGAATGCGTTGACCCGCGAGAATTTATTGCGTCAGACGCCTCGGCGCCAGTGGCCGAGGCCGGGTCAAATTGGACAAATTCACGACATTTGATTCTATGTTTCTCACTGGAAACGCAACAAGTTTACAAAAGTGCTCTACTTTATCTGTAGGCAAAAGTTACATACATGGTAAAAAAAAATTATTTGTGTGTGCTGACTCCTGTCTTGTGTATTTACAATTTTATTAAGAGAGGAGGGTTCTCCTCCCTCTCTGACGAGCCTCCGTGAGGTTCGATAGACATTCGCAAAAAGAATTAGTTATTCCCCAACAATTGTCTGTTCGAGACCAAATCTATAATTTATTCTATTTAAAAAAAACAAATCTTACTTTAATACATTTCTCCCCCCCTTTTCTCTTTCGCTCCTTGAAGCGGGAAAACATGACAAATACAAAACACAAAAGAATTCCGTCATACTGACTTTTGCTGTTAGTGCCGCCAGGAGTGTTAACTATGAAATTTTTCTCTATGACTTTTGCAACACAAATTGAATTATTATTATTTATTATAAATTTTTTTTTTTAAAATTTTAAGGTCTTTGCAAAAATGAAATTATTACTCTCTTCAAATTAATCCGCCTGTCATAGCTGCTGACGCTATCGAGGCAGAACCCAATTCACCATCATTTGAAAACAAATTCTTTTCGTTATTAACAGGAGAAAAATTAAACATGTTACAAGTATTTTGTTTTTTTTTAGTTATTTGATGTTGTGCAAGAAAAAAAAATTAAACATATTAAAACTTAACTGACATTGTCTACTTTAAAAATTACCAAAATTGAAAAAAATGAATTAATTATGTCTTGTGTACAGGAGTTGACTGTATTTACTTTAAGTTAAATATTTTTACTCTACTTGAATTTATTGATTAGCCTTGAAGAGGGATTTGCAAAGGTACTATACTTGGTGATGTTTCTGGGCGTCTTCATCGGCGCGAGGGGTGGATGTGGTCCTCTTCATCTACTTGGTCTGGTCCTAGCGGGCCGGGGCGTCGGCAGCTTCCTCTTCTGGCAAGGGTGCTTCCTCAGTTCTCCGTCGCGGCGGTGTCTGCCCGAGGGGAAGTGGTTCGGCGTAGGGCGTCGGCACGGGGCGGATTTGGTTGGTGTGCGCCTTGATCGGCTTACCTCGTCTGTCCACCCAGTACACATTCATGCCCACCCTTGTAATTATCTTGTACGGCCCCTCCCATCTGGGAGCCAAGTTGGGGATGATTCCAGTCCTCACCCCTGGCTTCGTGAAGCCCCTCAAGTAGATCCGCTGCCCGGCTGAGAACTGCTCAGGCGGGGCGGTTTGGGCGGCGCGCGCATTTGTGCGCCCGCTGTACTCCTCCTGATGGTGTAGCATGGCAGCATCTTGTTCGTCTCTCTCCAGCGCCTCTGTGCGTGCGGGCGGCATATCCAGTTGTGCCCGCCATTCGCCAGGCCTTGGCAGTTCATAACCCATCACCGCTTGACTGGGTGTGAGGCCGGTGGCGGCATTCTGACGGCAGCGCAACGCAAACAGTGTGCGCGGTAATGTTTCGCACCACTGTGCGTGCGCGCCCGGTTCAAGTTGAATTCTCATAGCTTTCTTTATTTCCTGGTTTCTTCTCTCCGTAGGATTAGCACGGGGGTGGTAGGGTGGCGTCGTCCAATGAAGGCATCCCCATGCTTCAAGGGTTGACACCCATCTCTCATGCAGGAACTGCGTACCATTATCGGTAAGCAGCGCCCGCGGGTATCCAAATCTGTGGAACACTTCTTGTTCCAACAGAGGCAGGAAGGTCGCCACTAACGAGTTCCGCATGGCGAAAGCTTCGGTCCATCGCGAGAACAAGTCAGTGACGACAAAAATGTATTTATTCCCTCGTCGGCTCGCCGGGTACGGACCCATGAAGTCGAGGGCCAGTACCTCGAACGGCCGTGTCGCTTCTGTGTGCGACGTCATATGCGCCGGTCTCTGCAGCGCTCCTCGCTTTCGTGTAGCGCATATACGACAGGCGCGCACATACGCCTTCACGTCATTTCTGCGCGCCCGCCAGAAATAGAGCCGTTGTATGGCCCGATTCGTTTCCGCGGCTCCAGGGTGGCCGGCTAAGGGGTCGTCGTGATAGGCGGCGACGACTTCCTTTCTCAAGTGGAAGGGCACCACAGTCAGCAGCCTTCCGCTGCTCTCTCGATGGCACAACAGTCCGTCGTGAACGATGTTACTTGGGTGCGGCTGATGCATTGTCGGCGTCCTTATCGCTGTGATTGTTTGCTGCGTATCCGGATCGGCGCGTTGCGCGGCTTTCACGGCGTCGTGCAACGTTGCCAGTTCTAATAGTAGCGCCACTGGCTTCCGGTGACTCGGCACCAGCATCCGGTCGTCGTGCTCCTCGATGGCAGGCGCCGTGGCGTCTGGATTTCTCGACAGTACATCCGGAAGTTGATTCAGTTTGCCGGCGCAGTGTTGTATATCGAACTGGTGTTCAGATAACATTATCGCCCACCGTGTCAGCTTTGCGCGCTCATCCTTGGCGCTGTGCAGCCACGTCAGTGCTCGGTTGTCAGTTATCAGAGTGAAGGGACGATCCTCGACGTATGCCCGATACTTCTTGATTGCCCAGACGGCGGCGAGGGCTTCTTGTTCGTTCGAATGATAGCGTCGTTCCGTTTCGGAAAGGCGCGCGCTCGCATACGAGATTATATCTCTACCGCCGTCGGGGCGCGCATGAAATAGTACCGCCGCGACGCCGTGTCCGCTTGCGTCGGTCTGCAGGGTGAATCTTCGAGAGAAGTCCGGTCTGGCGAGTTGCAGTGGCTTTCGCATTGCCGCCTTTACGGCTTGCATAGCCGCATTTGCTTGCGGCGTCCATTTGAAGTTGATATTTGTCCGCAATAAATCGGTTAGCGGCGCGGCAATGTCTGCGAAGCGCGGCACATACTCGCGCAGCCAGTTGCACAATCCGAGAAACTCCCGCAGTTCCTTTCTCGTCTTCGGAGTGGCAGCCTCTTCTACTCCGCGCAGGTGAACCGGCTGAGGAATGTTTCCTCCGGCTGTCACCTGGTGTCCCAAGTATTCCACGCTGTCCCTCCCGATTTGGCATTTTGATACCGATATCCGTAACGAATGTAACTGCAGCCGTTCGAATACTTTGCGCAAGTCGCGCAGGTGGTCGTTCCACGTCTCGCTGTAGACGATGATGTCGTCCAAATAGACTAGGCAACACCGCGGGATGAGCCCCACCAACACCTCCTGACTCATCAGTCTTTGGAAAGTGCCGGGTGCGCCTTTCAGTCCGAACGGCATCACCGTAAACTGGTAGCATCCTCCGTCGGGCGTGTTGAAAGCAGTCAGGGCTTTCGTGTGCGGATGTAGAGGCACCTGCCAGTATCCGGCTTTCAAATCCAGAGAGCTGAAGATTGTGGCAGGTCCGAGCTCCTTCAACGTTTCCTGTATCCGCGGCAAGTGCGTCGCTTCGTCGATCGTGACAGCGTTCAGCTTCCTGTAGTCGACGCAGAAACGCGGCTTCCCGTCTTTTTTCTTCACGATGACTACAGGTGAGCTGTATGGTGATCGACTCGGTTCCACCACACCGTCCGCCAGCATTTGCTGCACCTCCTCGCGTATCATCTGTTTTGTAGTGTCTGACTGGCGATGGGGTCCAACTCGGAACGGCGTGTGATCCGATAGCCGCACTTCGTGCATAGCCGAGCCGCATCTCGGTCCCGTTGCTGCGAAGAGACTTCCGTAGTCTCGCATCAATTGCGTGATCGCTTTCCGGGCGTCTTCCGGAATGTCGTCGGTGAGCGCCGGTAGATCGGGGACCTCGATCGGCGTCGGAGGGATGAGTGTTATACAATGCGCTGTATATCGCGCCTCCCGGCCGTGATGTAGGCACCGTCGTTTGAAGTCTAGACTGGCCTCCTCCTGTTCCAGCCAGTCTAGACCGAGAATCATCTCGACTCCTAACCCGCTGATGATGAGGGCGGAGGCGACGAATGGGGCCTCCTGTATTTTCCCCTTTAGGAGGGCGTGTCCGTACGTAGGCACGGATCGTCCTCCCACTCCCTTTAATTCGGCCTCCGGTGTCCTCTGTGAATCGCGCCTCACGAGGCTCGCGTCGACAAGCGTGTGTGTTGCACCACTGTCGATGATGGCCTCGCAGCTGATTCCTCCGTCCTCGAGGAACACCTGGATCCTCAGCAGGCGGCTTGTCGGGCTTGATTCTCCGGCGGCGTCGTATCGTCTGGCGGTGGCGGCCATCCCTTCCCTATAACACACGTTTGATGCTCGATTGAATACTCGTTCCATTTTTCATGTCGTTTTTTTTCATACAAAAAAAAACATCGATCATTCCGCACACTTTTGGCCCTTCCTGTACTTAGTTTTATTGCTTCTCTCTGCCTTGATAAAAAATAGCGCGCACTCTCTTCTTAATACAAATGAATTTAAATTAGCAATGTTTTTTTTCTTTGAGTTGATTTTTCTTCGGTGTGCCGCTTTATGTATTTACCACAAAATATTTATAAACGTAATAAAAAAAATTAAAATTATTTAAAAACACTGAAACTTTTACACTTTGTTCATTGTTCGTAAGTTATTTCACTTATGCTAGTTATTGTATTTCATTTGTTATTTCTTCACTGTTAATCAATGTTGTTCACTTATATTTCGTAACACTTAATTAAATATACTACACTTAATAATTATGTCACTTAATTAAATTGTTTTCTCCTCCTATCTTCGATTATAACACGATTGGGCTCGGATTTATCGTTGAGGCATGATTCTAAATTATTAAAAATTCTTTTTGTTTGAAGTTATCGTTGGTTCCCGAGCCCATTTATATTTATTTACATTGTTCTTTAAAAATTATTTTGATTGGTTTCTTATTCAACACTTAACTAATACAGTTCTCCTTTCCTCGATGATAACATGTTTGGGGCTCGGATTCATGTTTGTGGCACGCGTCTAAGTTATTAAAAGTTTTTTTCGAAGTTAATATTTGTTCCCGAGCCCACTTATATTTATTTACACTTATGAAATACTTATAAAAAAAATCGTTTTTTCTTGTTTCGAATCGGTTTTTTTTCTTGCATACGTTTTTCCCGTTTATTTTTCTCGTCATTTAAAGTTGATAATAAAAAAAATATTCCGCCCATTTTCTTCTCGTTTACTTGTGTTGTTTTTTTCCGTTAATTAATTAATTCCGCCGTTGCCTACGTTGGCATTCAGCCTCCCTGTGGGGGCCTCCGCACGACCAACAGCGGAGAGGGCCGTTTTCCCTCCTCGGAGGGCCGTGAGCACCGTATTGCTGAGGCCTCCGCTCTTCTTTCCGCTGCCGGTTATCATACCTCGGTTTTGCGTCGTGGTGATGGGGAGACTTGGGTAGGGGAGGTGGAGGGACATTGTACGATTGTTGAGGAGGGTTACAGGTGTGCTGACACTGATGATTGCACGTGCCGTTTCCTGCGCGGTCGGTGTTTGTTACGTTTTGATTCCGTCTTGTCGTCTGAATCGGTTTTTGTATTGGCGCCTTTTCTCGCCTCTGGCGCAATTCCATTTCTCGCACCGCATCGACCAGCTCATCGAGCGTTGTCCAACGCAGTCTATCGGTCCTCTCCTGATCCCTGGGCGTCATCAGACCCTGGATCATCCTCGCCAGTTCTAGTGGATCGGCCGGTGCAGTGCAGATTCTCGCGATAGCCCTCTTTTTTTCTAAAAATTCGTATGCGTCCTCATCCTCCTCTTGGAGGACGCTTTTCACCTCATATTCCAACCGCAATTTCCGTCCTACGCTATCGTAATTGCGTTGCATCGCAAACGTAAACCGTTCCCAAGACGTCGGTTTGACTGGCAGACTTTGCCACCAACTCAACGCTTCGCCGTGAAAAGCCGTGGCGGCTTTCGTGGCCCGGTCCTCCACGTCTGTGTCGGCCGCAGCGAAAAATTTCTCGCAACGCGCGATGAAGCGCGCCGTGTCCGCTTCCGGACCTCCGTGGAACGAGATCGAGAACACCGGCGGGTGTCCCGATCTCGGTCTCTCCTCTCGTCGCATCGGCGCTGGCAGCTCATCTACCAGAGTCGTCGGAGTCCGGGGCTCCGTCTCTTCCGGGAAGATTTGTCCGTTTTCGAACATTTCCGATACGGGCGATTCGCCTCCCTGAAACCCCGGTCGCAAGTTAATTTGGGCGCCAGTCGTGGTATCGTCCACGACAACGGATCGCGAGCGCGTCACTCTCGACATATTCCCGCTCTGTCTGAAAGAGTGATTTTTCTAAATTAGCATTGGCGGAGGCACGAAACTCATCCTCTCAGGGCCGTCGGTGACGATTTATTTTGTTTCCAATCATTCATCTCCGCATACTTTACTGATGTTAATTCTCATGAGTCTAATCCGACTAATCGTTGTTTATTCGACGTCACTCAGTTCCTCGGTGATCAGTCGATTCACGTCGCATCGTTCGAATAACAATTTTCGGGCGGACTGCGCCCGGTCGATTTTCTATGTGCTTTCCGGGGTCGATTTTTATTCGACCACCGGTCAGTTGGCGCATGACTCTAATTATGAATTTACATTTATTTTTAACATAAAGTCTACGTTACTTGATCTGCGCTTTGATCATATGAAATCAGGAATTTAAATCGGCCCTTTTCGTTGGGGGCCAAATGACACGACTGAGTCCCGAGCAGTTAGACGAGAGACAGAGAAATCCGTCTCTCCCCATAACGTCTCGGTTTGGTGTGACGCAGTCAGTCTGTGACAATTTTTAGGAATTAAATATGGGAACAATCAAATTCAATTAAACAACGCTCGTGAACAGTAAAAGGTGGAAATCCACCGGTTTATTTATAATCAAAAAGGGTTCACAGTAAATTTCGATAATTCGGCTAGCCACACAGGAGTGCGCTCTAAATACATGTTAATAAATTTGTCATTCGGCGTGAAGCTCGCGAGCCGAGCCTCCTAGTACCGAATGACAGTCGACTTGCAGACCGGGCCTTTCAGTAGGTCCTTCGCCTGGACTGAGGGTCCCTAGTATTACAATATTTATGTTCCCTTACGGGGAGACATCTATGATTTTATATTTTTTTACAAGAGAGAAAAAACCAACATTCATCATACCATTTTCTTAGAACTAGTTTCGCACTCGGCGGTTTCTTATAACAGTTATTGATTTAGTAGTGGGCAAATTTTTTTTTAGTCTTGTTTTGAAGTTAAGATCTGCACACTCACTACGCGTGTACAGATCTGCTTAAAATTAATCCCTACGCTAAATCTTATGAATTAATATGGCCGTCAAGCCGTACCATATATCTAACTTAGGGGTGCAGAACAAAATTAATTTTTAACTAGCACCGTCACAGTCCTCATGACTCATGATTGTTTGGATTTATTATTAATCGGTATGTACGCTAAGTCGTGGCATACATTTAATTCAATTTATAATATTCAGTGAAATTTACATACAGAGTTATGATTTCTTAATTTAACGATTCTAATTCAATTCTTATTGGATTTGCTAATACGACTTCGCAACGATTTGCGGGACTCCCACAGCAAGGAACCGAGGTCTGTTCGTGAGGAGGATTTCCATATCCGTCCTCCCCTACTGTGTGCGTTCACTTCCAGTGACCGCAAGCCGTTTAGACCGGAGCACATTTTATCGACGGCACTCTGAATACGAGTCCGTCCAACCGCCCGTTGGTCAATCGCATTAGCGAAATCCCCTATGAAGTTACTTACACTACGTGTTTAGATTTGTTCGAGTATTAGGGAGGATTGGCGGAGACCAGACCTCCGTCCGAGGTCGGCTCCAGGCACGGTGTCAGACCGCTTGAAGGCGTCGCTATCGAGTGACGTAATCCAACTGGACGAATTGGATTTTAGGTTTTACTATTGAGTGTCTGCCGAAATTTCGACAGACATGGGTCCCAGACAAGTGCGTTTGTCTAGGCGGGCTATCTGCCCCCGGAATTATACGTCCACCGCGCCGTATCACTCGGATTCCCGTGAATCCGCAATGATAGTGCCTCCCTAGTACTCAATACAAAAAACACCCTCCGACGTCGACCTAGCTAAAATTAAACTAGTGCGAGGCCGACGAAACCTGAGGCCCTTTTTCGCACAAGTCCTCGGGGCTGTCTGATCCTTTGTTACTTAGCTCCGCCGACCTTGCATCGTGAATCTATGGAAGGCGTGATGACAGCTCTTCCTGACGTCTCGAGACTAAGCGTCCCGCAGACTTGACCCCGCGACCTTTCAACGTTAACAAGTGACAAAATTATGTCTGACATTCATATTTAAAAATGACTCGAATTATCACACCTCCCATAGTTCACCCTTATAACTAACATTTGCCGTTATGACGGCGGTGATCGACGATTATCAATGACACAGGAAAAACAAAATACACAATCAATTTCGAAACACAAGAAAATACCTAACATAAAATAACATACAATTTTATACAAGTCCCCAGCGTCGCTTGGTGTCGTTTGCTATTTCTGTTGTTCAGATACTTCGCCCTCAGATAGGCATACATTATTGAATTTACAATTATCATCATTAGGTGACGGACCTTTCTTTTTCTATTGCAACTCAGGGTGGCTAATTATTGATGCGTGGGGCCCGCGACGTACCGCGGCTCGAACGCACGTAGTTTCGCTCGGCCGGAGTACTGCGCCCAATTTGCCTAATAATTCGTAGTTGATTACTAAACTCAAACTAATTGAGACGTTGCAAAACAACAGTGAATATCGCATTGTTTTTGCGAATTCTAGTTATCCCCGTGGTCTCGTCACCGAATTGAAACAAAGATACTAAAATCCCGGCCTTGCCAATATAATTAAATATTGAAACAAACCAAACTTCAGACCTTACAATATCATTACATATTGACACAAACAAAACAATTCAGCTCTTGCGAATATAGTTAAATATTGCAACAAACAAAATTCAGACCTTGCAGATAGAATTGAATATTGAAACACACGTAAAAAGAGTCGCACTTTGCCAATATAATTAAATATTGAGACAAACAAAAAAATCGGACTTTGCAAATATAATTAAATATTTAAACAAACATAAAAAAATCGGACTTTGTGAATATAGTTAAATATCGAAACAAACATAAAAAAAATCGGACTTTGCAAATATAAGTAAATATTGAAACAAACATAAAAAAAAATCGGACTTTGCAAATATAATCGAATATTTAACAAACATAAAAAAAATCGGATTTGCAAATATAATTAAATATTGAAACAAACAAAAAAAATCGGACTTCGCCAATATAATTAAATATTGGGACAAACATAAAAAGATCGGACTTTGCAATCATAATTAAATATTGAAACAAACATAAAAAAAATCGGACTTTGCAAATATAATTAAATATTTAACAAACATAAAAAAAATCGGACTTGCAAATATAATTAACTATTGAAACAAACAAAGAAAAATCGGACTTTGCCAATATAATTAAATATTGAGACAAACATAAAAAGATCGGACTTTGCAATTGTAATTAAATATTTAAACAAACAAAAAAAAAATCGGACTTTGAAACAAACGTGAAACGTTTAGGTGTTGCAGAAAAATTATGCATTGAGCCATCGTACAATATTTTATTATTCCGTTGGCCGATACCGAATTGAGAACAAACGGAAAACGCTTCGGCGTTTGCAAAAACAAGATTAATTACGATTATATATTTCACGATTTTTCCGAAGACCAAGCGCCGCTGAGTGTTACACTGGACCGAACGGAGAGCATCCTCCGCGCGAAGTCGGTCGCAAAAATATTTACAATATGCAGTTAGACAGGGTACAACACACAATAAAATAAGACAATGAATTTAAATCAAAATTAGCGTTCCCGTACTCTCCTCCGGCCGCTGTTATTGCCATTTCGAACAAGAAGTGACACACGATTTTACCAGGCTGAGTTTAGAAGAAACAACATTTAATACATGAAGGGGTCCTGTCGACACTTAATAAAATGCGGCTAGGAGCAAAGATATGACCGCGATTTTACACGCGTCTTTATTTCGATTCTCACTGTCGAGATCGAGCAGGAAGCTACAGTTCTGGCCGCGGACCTTAGGTTAAAGAGTATTGACTCAGCAACAATAGGCCGCGACATATTTATGCAACGTATAATAGTAGACGAACCTTTGGAAGTTCTCAGGAACCGGAGACAGCTTATCAGGAACAATTTCAGCAAACAAAACAGCTGGCGGCAAGCGATAACACAAGGAGGTAGCACAGAATTCGACTCAGCTTTGCACAATGTCAACTATTCGAATGACTTGGTCAAGCTGAGAGAATTTCTGGCTGGTTTTTTTTTATTAAAGATGTTGCGGCGGATAATATCGGCAGAAGAGAGCACGGGAACAGAGTAACGCGTAGAAGTCGGTGAAGATTTGGTAACTTTTGCAAAACTGACCTGCCTTTTTGTAAAGGATTTGGTCCAGCTGCGTCCTCGGCCAGGGTCAAAAAAAACGGTTGACCCGAGCAAATCTGCTAACCTCAGCATCTGCGTCTCACGCCGATTGGCTAAGATGCTGACCTCCCGTGGCTCTGCCGAAATATCTCAAGATGGCGGCAACTGAGATTTTTCTAGAACAACGATTCCGCTGAGCGAAAATCGTCTCTAGTGATCTTAATATGACAGATAGAAAATCAGAAAAATCACTGTCGTGTCAGAATCAGTTTTCCGCGAAATATTGCTCTTACAAGCGATCTCATAACTCGTTGCTGAAGCGAGTTATGAGAAAAAGAAGAAAAATTTTCCACCTGAGCGAGTCAGGTGTACCGGTTAATCAAAGCGGAGATGTCATCGTCCGCGAAAAAGTAATTACTGAATTGAGTCTGATTTTTATAAAAGCCTAAAATCGATTTAAGTGCAAATTTATGCTAAATATTTTCTATGGTGAATGTTCCTGAAGGGATTTGGCTGAAAATTCGAAGGAACGTCCGTGATAGTCGTTCGCTTCCATGAAACTAAAATTTCCCACCTTCCCTTCGTGTGTTCGCGCTTCATATCAGATTGAAATTTTGATTGACCGCGGTGGAGGGGAGGCCGCCTGCAATCGCACGTATGACCACGCGAACCGCTACGATTGGTCGGACTGGGCGGGGCTTATTTTAGTATCGAACGGCAAACGCTACACGCCGAACGCGTTTCGAAATTTCGTCTCGCCAAAATGTATGGGGAAATCACAGTTTATTGAATTACTAATAAACCTGTTATCCGATTGCAATTTAATTTACAACACCGTTTCGGACCATCGTCCTTTACGGCTCGAAAAAAATTCGGCGCCGAAGCTTGGCTCGGGCGCCGGTTCCGCACGATTTTAATTGGCGCAGGTGAGGGCTTGGTGGAGTCCAAACCGCGAACATGATTTTAATGTTAGTTTATGCAGTGCATACTAGGACATGGCTAGTGTCGTAAAAACAAAAATTCTCAAACGAATTTTGTCCCTGACGACCCTGGTCGAGGTCGCCGCGGGATTCATTTGTTCGATCGCAATTGGAAATTGCGTCGATAGAATTCAGCGAAATTTCTTCAGGGGCTAGAACAGCCTATGCTAGGTGTACCTGTAAATTATGGGGAGCCTCCGTTGAGGAGGAGGAAAACGGCAAGCGTTTCCATTTCCCTCTCTCGTCGCGCTCGACCGGTAATTCGGTCGAGCACCGCGCGCGAGCGAGAAACGGTATTTCTATTTGGCTCTGTGCGCCCACGTACTCACTTACAAAGCAGTGGGTTTGTCTTTGCACTCAATAATCCGCGGCGAGACCCGCGGATTGCAAAAATCTTAATATTTGCTTACATTGGCGACTTTGTCCATTTGACCTTGAATAATCGAAAAAATGATGTGTTTATTCTTTCTCTTTTCCTCATTATACCTATCAAGCTTTGCTAACAACCGTATAAGGAAATGCAAGTACAAATCATGCCAAAGGACCGTATCGTATCACTATACATTTATTGTTACGCAATACTAAAGTCAATGCTGATAGTCTAGTTACTAGAAACCAGTAGATGCTTGCTTTTGTCTATTAATTAATTAATTAATCCCATTCATATGTTGTTTTTTTGATGTTGGGGTGAGATCGGTTTGATCTAGTAGATAAAGTACAAGGTAAATTTTATTATTAATGTCATGTCTTTCATTAAAATAAATAATTGATATAGAGTTACTTATTAATGTAGTCCAGCCCTTAACTTGGAAACGGAGTGATAATTTGGCCTCAAAACCAGATAACATAACAATGTCTGTTTTATAACAAAACCAACTGTGGAGGTGGTTATATGTATAATACTTACTGTGTACTTCAATACTATGTATCTCGCACTTTTCACTTCTGTAAAGTTTCTAACCCCTCAACGCCGACGTTCCAATAAATAATTTTGTCAAAATAAATCATGCGCAAAAGGTTAACTAGGATTTTTCTTTTGGAAAACGATGTGGCAATAAATAGCGAGTTCTCGTTAAGTCTCGACAGGTACGAATACGAACAGAACGCGCAAATAACCTTTTCGGAATAAATCAAGCTAGCTTTTGTGGTAAGTACAGCCTCGCCTTTTTATTATTTAAAAGCGAGCGTTTAAAAGTACACATTTCAAAGCTTTCAATACTGCGAACTTTAATTCCGAAAGAAAATGCGACTAAGCGCTTCGACAAGCCTCTTGAAAAAAGGTTCAAAGTTGAATGTTTCCTGCTTTTAACTCTAATGCTGGTTTCTTTCAAAATTTTGAAAAGTCATGGCCTATGTCAAGTTTAAGAATATGTACTTACATAATTTCCTATTTTTAATATTTTGAACGGGATCTAAAAGAAACACACCGTTTATATTTATTTTTAATTACTTCTATAATAACAATAATAGGAGTCGACTGTCATTTCTATGTGAAAATGCATTACATTTAAAAAAAACTTTTTTTAATGCTCGCAGTGGGTGAAATCGATCATGACATTTAATAAAATATTGGGAATTAGCCCAAAAAATGTTGTGTCTTATAATATAAAAAAATCGTCTTTTCCTCTTATGTTAGTAGGGTTATTTAACGAATTAATTTGCAGCCACATAAATACAGTACATGTTACATGTTTAATGGTTTCATTAAGATTAAAATATTTTTAGTAGCATGTTAAATATGGTCTTGCGTTTCAGGTATTTTGTATTGCATCAGCCGTGGCAAAACATACTATTTTAATAGTAATAACTTTAATTGACACATAGTAATATGCGCACAACACGCTTTTTATTTGTATTGAGATAGGCAAACAATGATAAGAAAGCGAAAGAATGGCGGACCCTTTTAACTTATTCTTTATCGTATGCGATCACTTATCAGTTTTTATCATTGCTACAAACTATGCTGATAATAAAAATATAACACAGTTTAAATTGTAAGATTAAAAGACAAACGGCATACCAAATCGACTGGGTATATTGCATACCATTTGCACACCAATAAATTCTTTCCGAATGTAAAGTTGTATAATAATATAACATATCGTCGTATACTAGCAAAAAGCGTTAAGGCAAAAACTTTATTTCGTAATAATCGTCAGTTTCGATGATCATGAAATTTAAACATCCCCACGTATGCACTACAACTCTCTTCGTGAATTTTACGAATTCAGCACAAATATTAAAACACGTATTTACAGTTGCTTGTCACAAATAACTTTAAACGGAATTGACTTGATCTAAATTACGTAAAAATACATAGAATATGGCTAAACTTGTTTATTTCAGAAGGTATCGCTTGTTCAATCTAATTGTTTGCATTCATAACTTTAAATAGTTGATATTGACTTTACGTCATCATTATGTTAACGATATTACGCACATGTTTTGCCTCAAGATTTGAAGATCCATGTATCGTTTCGCTGCCAAGCTCGACCGGTAGATAAACCAATTGTAAATTCGGCATCATGAACCAAAGGTTATGAAAACAGTAACCATAAACATATATGGTCCAACAATGCTTAACCTTCGAGCAAACCACGTTTTAAATTTAACATTTTTGGTAAAAAATATCTTCCAATGCGTATTACACTAAATTTGTATAAATATTATAAGTACACCTAGAGCAAAAAATAAAAATATTTTACATAATGTTTTTTTGTCTACGAGGAATACGTGTTGCGTTCTAAATATTTTGTGCTTTGTGTTCAATTCGAAATTTATCGTGAATTTCAAACCATGTCTCCGCTAGGCGTGGATGTACAACTTCTGGTTTTCGAGTTGGATTTTCAATTTTTCTATTATCAAATTCAACATATTTATCTGCATGTTTCGATGAAATATTGAGTGGAGACTTAATAATTTTCGAAATTCGATTTTGGCTCCGCGAATCCAATATAAGGAAAATAATATGTACACAAGTTTATGCTTAAATGCAAACTTTCAGTCAGACCGTTACCATATTATTCGTGAGTATTTTTTTACAATTATTCCCACCATTTTCTTCTGAACAAGAACCAATAAAGTGTAAATTGGAATTACAAATACCAATACCGAAATAGACTACAACAACTATTCAAGATAACAACGATCGCGAATCGATAATACCATGATATATGCAGCTTTTGCAGGGATCTCACCTGTCTGAATGCTGCTCGTTCGATACACGCGCCTTTTACCTTTGATTTCCTAGCGGGGTACATTCACATTGCAAGATTCTTCGTATTTTAACCACTCACTAAATACCAATAATATCTAGCTGGTCTTTATTGTAATCTTCAATGATACCTCAATAAATTCAATGCAAATATAACAAATTTGCCTGGGGTCACTTTGTACCCTTTCGCTCCTCGATCCCATTTTAGACGTTTCGGTACTCAAGTGTTAAAGACAATATCGACTCGGGGTATCGATAGCGTCTTGAACAAGAATTGGTCTTCTGGCGGTTCATAAATTCAAAACATCAACGTATTCTTTAATTTTTTTGATCTTTATTTTGTGAATGGAAAGCGACCGTGAAACAGCGACTTCATACAAATAATTGGTAGACAACTAACTTTTACTTTAAAAATCGGTATTTATGTATTAAATGATAAAAATATGTGATTAGTTTACGAACATCCTCTCCCGTTTGTACGTTGCTGTCTTTTTATTCTTGACAGAACGAAATTAAATGCGGAAAACGGAAGTTTTCACTATTTTTCATACTTTCAAAGATTCAACGTCACTGCCATAAGATATCAACTTCCATTCTTATCACGACCGAAATTGGGCAATTCTAACGCCCCGCAGTATGGCGTCGCGTTCGGGGGAGGGGGATTTTAAACACCCTGTGTTTTGCGTTGGTGTGTGTGTGCGCGAGCGCCCCTTAAAACATATTGTGCAATAAAATTGTAATCACACTACATTCATTTCTTCATATCGCAGAGTTCGTGCAGAACGTTTTTCAAGATAAAAATAATGATTTGGTACTTGGAATACTTACACATCTGCTCTGATCAGTGGCGTGCCCAATGTCATTACTCCAGATTCTAACAAATATAAGAAGAATCTTTAGCCCCGGTGCGTACAAAATCAGCTATTCGTTCTAGGAATGTTTAACTCTGTTCGCTAGCTATGTGTAGCATATTATGGAGTTTTAATCTAGTTTATCTCAACACAAGAACTGCTTGTTTCAATGTACATAATTCAAACTTTATTTTTCTAAGAATATAAAGCTTGAAGGATAGGACTAGGACAAGACAAATGGTTTGTTGAAAAGTTAAAAAACTTAGCCTGTCATAAAATTACAAAAATAAAAATATTTAGGCTCCACGTAGTTTCAATATTTACGTCGATAAGACAGATTTTTTTGAAATATTTGTAAAATAGATTAGACGTAAAATTATGAACATGTATTTCCCTGGTTTTGATACTCAGCGATTGATAAAAAGAAGGCCAGTGAAAAGTAAGCCATTTGACTTTTTCTCGAGCGGGTATGTGACTGCAATCAAGAGGGGTCCTGCGTAGCAATCAAAGCAAGTGCTTGGATCGCATTTCATGACTTCAGTCACCAGAACGACCAGCCATTTCTGGCATCTCAAAGAACACGCAGTCGATTTTCATAATGGGTTTTATTCCTTGCCACCACGGTTTAACATGCATAATTATTTATATGTAGTTGTGATACAAAGTATCAGAAGTGACTGATTAGAGCAGCGACTATCGAATCATCGGTATACTGCCGAAAAACGTTAATTCAAAAATTGGGTGTTTTGAATGTAGAGCAAAAGCCTTAAACACACTATATCGTCTAAAAAAACAAGCTCTTTCGTGTTAAATTTATTTATTTAGATATTTAAAGAAGTATAACAAATAAAGTCAATTTCAATGGCAGTTATTACTGGTAGAAACATATAAATAACTTAACGCTCTTTAGCTGTACAGGTTTCTTATTTCTTCGGCTAAGCTATTTTTCTAAGTGTTCCGTTATATTTTACGGACTTGCGAAGTGTTCCATCCCAGAAAATGTTTGCGAAACCCTGGTCTACGGATACGTTACATTGACAGTTCGCTTAAAGATATTCGAAAAAGTCGATATGTTTGTTATCAAGAAACTATGAATAGTATTTTTTTTCTAAATACATACATGTTTGAATAATATTTTGAAGTTTTTATGGTAGAGGTATTCATTATTACGTTTTTTTAACACGATTTCCTGTACGACAATATTGTTTTTTTTATCCAAATAACGCGGTTTTTGAATTTAGAGAACCCATCTACAATTTTTCTTTGTAATAAAAATAATAAAACATTTTTAGTACTTTTTCCACATAAAATTTATTAGATCAGGACCGGTTTCGCTCATCGCGAGCATTATCAACTGATAAGAAAAATACATAAACAGTGATATTTATACAAAATTAAATTGAAATAAAAAGGTGTAAGCGATGAGCGAAACCGGTCCTGATCTAATAAATTTTATGTGGAAAAAGTACTAAAAATGTTTTATTATTTTTATTATAATGCCATTCCACCAAGTATTGACAGTGAACACCTTAAAAGTGATTTTTCTTTGTATTTAAACATTTTTTTACACGGCGCTTAGTGGAACGTATATATTTATTTTATCCATGTCCGCTATCAATGTGGATCATATGGCCTCCTAATGGAGGTTTCTCGGCAGCAGTTTTTTCTACGAGAACTGTTTTTTACTCAGTCGCTCAACCTCTCTTTTTTTAAAGAGAGTAAGTAGTAGACAACGTTCCCTCTAATTTTTCTATTGTGTGTGCGGACCATCAACTTCTGTGAGCAGTACATTTTCAGCAAAATAAAAAGTGTGCACAAATTTAAAAATTTGGCGAAACAAACTTATTTTTAAAATATTTCTGTGTGCGGCCTCGTGCAGGGATAGAAAAATGTGTGCGGGCACATTTTGGGAGGTGTGCGCGCGCACAACTTAGCGGGAACATTGGTAGTAGGGATATATGGATAATTCTAGAACAGGACTAATGATTAACTAAAGGCTCTCGCCACGCCCAGTTATTGAAGAATCAGAAGGGTGGAAAGGAATGTTTTAGACATCACAAACACCCATGCCTTCGAATAGAAATCGATAAAATGCTGTTCTTACTGGGACTCGAACCCATGAGATTCCGCACGGAAGCCAACAACTCTAACCGCCGCGCCATAGGAACCGAGTTAAAAAAGAGTTCAGTGTATTAGTAATGTTACACATACGCCATTTATAATATAGTCATCGTATCTTTTTTACACGAAGTTTCCCGCAATTTATCCGTCGTGTAAAATGAGAATCTGGTTTATATTCATATCGTACGAACAGAAATTAATTAGAAACGCAGTTCGGCGATTTCTGACAGTCGCATGTTAATTAAAATTAAGAAATCAAGGAGAGAATTATTCCTCTTAGACTCGGTTCGTTGTTTAAGATTCGGAAACGTCATGAATAAATCTAATTGTTATTGTCTCGCTTACGTCATAGAGGAAACTGCGTGAGTCAATTTCTATGAAATCGGCCCGTCAAAGAGGAAGTTACGCAGTCCTCATGTATAACTGATCGGCATGTCAAGATCATCTATCGCCACAACAATGAATGGAAATGGACGTGCCCAGACGCGGCGGTTCATGAGACCGGACTGCCTGTTGCAGCGGTATTAACACCAGTAGAGGTACTAACTAACATAGGAATTCATTTTTGAAGGAGGATTTTTCAAATATATATCTCCTTTTGATATTTATTTTGAGCACATGCCTGATATCTTTTAATACCAACTGCCAAATTTTGTATATTTGTTTATGATAACAGCTGTGTAGAACCTTTTTACGTGCGCATGATAAAAATCCCAAAAAATATTTACCGACTTTTCAATGTGTCGAGCAAAAAATATGCATATCATATTTACTACAGTTTAATAAAACATAAGTAATATAATGTTATACTTCTGAATTGTTTGTATGTTGAAGGCAGCGAGTTATTTGTTTATTTAATAATTTGAGAGAATCTACCTTGATAAAAGATAATTTTAATGCAATACATTCCATTCGTGAATCGTACGTGTCAACTCGGGCTCGCGTGTCATTAGTTTTTGCCGAAGTATTTATAAACAGGGCTCCGACTCTGATTTTAAAAGACGTATAATTGTTTTTGCGTATTTTTAAATGTCTGCTAATACAAAAAGTAACTTTTTGTATTGGTATTTAAAAAAAGATTTGGTGTAGCCCGTTTTTGCTCTGATAATAACTTAAAATTTAGCCAAAATGCGAAATAAATGATTTGACGGACTGGTTTTATATTTGATATCTGAGGGTATTACTTGCAAACACGGCTTATTCCAAAATAGTTAAAAAATTAAACTTGAATTTAATTTTGAAAAACAAAGTACATTTCAAAAGTATTTTTAGCCGTAAATTACTTTGGAATGATATTTTTGATGTTGTCAAGCTATGCTTGAGACTGATATCTAAAAATACTTTCAAAATTTATTTTTATCTACTGAATTACATTCATGGTTCATGTTTCAACAACTTTGGAATGAGCCGGGTTTGAAAGTAATAATACACTCATTTATAAACATATTTTTTATATTTTTTGAATAATTATTGCATATTATAATAAAGCACTGACATGTGCTGTCTAAGTTGAAAAAAAGATAGTTCAATACGAAAACAATAAAGTTTAATTACACTAGTATTGATTGTGTGATCATTAAGGCTGATGTTGCCAGACTAGATAATTTATATCCAGTAGCGAGGGTTCTCTACCGTAGACTAAATACCCCTTTTTGCCCTTAAATGACTTACTTCAAGAGAGATACACTTCCAAAGTATACATTTCAAATGATGAAGTACTTTGTGAAAGTAAGTTCATATTGTTAATGGCTTTCATAGCAAAGTTGAGGGGCCCAATTACGGTACCTGGCTACCGTGTACACACGCGTGACCGCTATAGCGACAGTCCTTTGTGTAGTACTTACGCGTTTTTTCTTATTGTTTACACGCGCGCCATAGACCAACTATTGTTCGCTCACATTCCACGACACAACTCTTTCTTTGCTCGTAATGGCTCGTTCACGACGATACAAAAAAATATAACGCCACTTTGGTTTGCCATCAGCTGATATGTACAACATACTAATTATGGGAAGTTTTTAAAAATCGTTTAAAGACAATCAAAAAAATTCCAACGTTTTTATTGAAACATTGGACTGGTTTCGCTCAGATTTTAACCATTTTTAACAGAATGTTTATGGAATATGTTAGATAGAAAATAATTTTATTTAATTCCAAAATGCCCTTTCACTAAGTATAACGACATTTTTTTAAAAACATATTAAAAACAATCCATGATTTAAACTAGGTGTTACATTTAAAATATCGACCAAATTTTGCCAGCATATATTTTATAAATATATAAGTGGTATCAATTGAAATGACTTCAAAATTCTATCGCGGTTAATTCTAACAATTTCACTATTAATTAAAAATCATCATTTTATACTTTTTCTCATAAATATTGTCTCTGTCGTAAAAACTTACCCTAAATCTAACCGAAAACCTTATTTACAACATGTTTAAAAAGACTTCAAAGAGAAGAAAAATCTTCGATATGTGAAATTTAATATTTTTGGTAGTAGTAAAAATTAAATTACTATAGCAAACTATTATACTTACTCAAAGTTATCCCGAATCCATCGAAAATATTAAAAAATGTTTCATTTCAGTTTATTTTACTACTGAATCCGAAATCAGTTCTCTGATGTATCAAAAGTTTGCTGCCAAAGCAATTCCACACAATAATGCTTCGATGGATGTTTTGTTGAAATGATATCTTTTATATTGAAAACCTATTATGTTTTAAAAATTCAATGGGGACGAATAGTACCCTAATAGTAGGGGCTAGATTTTTCTTTTTTATTCCTGTTATTATTGAAAATACATACCAGCCAATCAATGGCAGTGAATGTTTGGGGATTAAATAATTGTAGGAATACTTCTCCTCCCCAGCGTAACATTCAAGGCTATAATTATAAACATAATAAATAATATATTTTTTTTGTGTAGTGAACTAAGTAGCTATTTTTCAATGTCGTAAAAGTTATTAAGAGAATTACTAACTACATATATGTAGTTACGTATTGTGTTCAACAAAAAATATCTGTGAAGTGAGTCAATGTTATGAAGACATGAACACAACGGTGTTAATGTAAATATGTTCATAAAGAAAATTAAAATAAAGTTTTCTTATCTAATCGAATAATACTAGAATATTTTTGTGACCTGTTAACAAAACGACATTTATAGTTTTGAAAAAATTTTCACAGCTAAGTTTTTGTTATTTTTAATTAAAATTCTAAAAATGAACGTGAACCAAATGAGTACCTTTATAAGTATTTAAAATTTCAGATGTTAATATTCAACCTTCTCAATTAAATAAGATGGCCTTTTAAAAAAGTACTTTAATACGTTTGACTGTATTTCTATTAATTTGAACCAAGACTTAATAAAGCAATAATTACATCTTTGAATATTGGGAACAAATAAATTGTCTAAATCTTCGCTTTTGTCAATATTATTATGCAACGCTTACTTCCTAATTGAAACCAATCTTGATATGTAATACTTAAAACATGGTTTTACCAAGAAATTTGCAGCGAGTGCGATAAATTGATCACTAGTTCTAGTCTTCTCTAATAGAAAATAATAGGTTGAGCGAATCCATAACTTTTGTTTAAAAGATTCTGGTAGGTGTCCCTATACTTCACATTAGAAATGGACACGATTGCTAATATTACACAAGTCAATGATTGTGACAGTATGAATTATGGCCACTTCGTGAAAGGATTGTTAATAAAATATTTAAGAAATGATTGTTAAAAGATTAAATGCGCTATCTGCTGCTTGAATTACTCAACACCAGTACAACTCAAATGATGGTTCATGAACCAGTGAAATTTGGTCCCCGTTCAACATATAGTTAATTATGTATATAACTTGTTTATTTTATTTACATAATGAAAATATATACTGGTCCACACATCAAAAGTTTGAATAGCACTGCTTTGGACAACAGTTTCACTTATTAATATTTTCTCATGACTTAGGCCTATATTTTATAGGTATGAGAAAAAATAATCAAATGAATCTCTATATACGCTAAGTCGAACAAAACACTCCAGTAACAAACCCCCCAGCAAAGATGGAATATTCTGAAATGCTGGTCGCTCATGTGTGGACGCGGCTTTGTTTGTCGCGGTACGTCTGGTTGTTACAAAGGAAAGCTCGCGGCTTGCGGGTTAAGTGGAAAGGTAAACAACAGGCGCCTTAACCCTTTCGATGCTCGTTTATTATTACAGCAGGTGGATTAAATTAAATATAATATTTACCACACTACAAAGTGTACCCGTGCTATGATTACATTAAGTATTAATTGAGTACACGTGGAAGTTCTGCGGATAAGACTTTAGCTGAAAGGATTCATAGCACGTGACTCCGAGGTCTGGTTATAGTATTACTAAGAATTAAATACCACATAAATCGTTTCGTTACGGGAGACGTCTAACGGCAAATCTTAACATGAGTTATTAAGGCTGCTCATCCGCCTCTACATTAGTAGAGGACAATAAGAAGGATTTTGTTAAGGTAAATATGGTTTGACGTAGCACATTGATATACTCCCTTTTCACCCTGGACGCATTGGGAAAGGGTGGATAGGCCTAATCACAGTCGTCAATGTATTTTCAATACAAATATAATCAATAGAAAAATCCTACCGTGATCTTTAAATAAATGGATCAGAATGATGGTATAGGTTAAACTAATATATAAACTACACTAACGCAAGTCAGACACGCGTTTTTTTTATTTCTTTAAATGATTAAAAGAAAGAGAGTTGATTCACTGCTCCGACTCCACAACCCTGAGAAATCCTTTTTGTTGAACATGCTCCATTGTGAATAACTGAAACCATATTTTTCATTTTAGAAGTAGATATAAATAATGAAATAGTATAGAAAATGGATATCGCTATTATTATAGAAATACAAAAACAGACTGATAGTACTTTCATTTGTAAGGTGTTCACGGTCATTTGACGGGAAGGCATTCTAATAAAAAATACATTTTCTTGTAAGTAAACTTCAACATAAATTTAACATTCGAGTACCGACACGTTGAAAATATGATCGTGGAGCGACGGGATACAAAGTGAACCGAGACAAATTTGCGTAATATTTGCATTGCCTTGTTTGAGGGGTATCATTGTAAATTGCAATAAATGTAAGCTAGTTACTATTGGTATTTAGAGAATGGTTGAAATAAGAAAAAAAAAGATATGCGAATGCACACCATAGGAATCCGAAGGATAATTGGATCTGGACCGGTTTCACTCATCGCTCATTAATACATGACTATTTATACCAAACCAAGTAAAACTTATAAGGGTGAATACAAGATATGAATAAGTGATAATTAACTGACTAATTCAAATGTTTAAAATCTCTTGCAATTATATAGTAAATAGTAATTTGATATCGATTATAGCGAGTGGCGAAGTGGTTTCTGAAGAAAATAGTAAAGTATAAATTCTGTATAGGTTTTGTGATTCCAGATCTTTGAGCGAAATCAGAAACTACAAAATAGATATCGCCGAAGATGCCCTGTACGACTTGAGTTTATCGTGAATTACAATATTTATAATAAAAAAATATGCATAGTATTATGAAATTACTGTTTCCTGGTTTCAATCAGATATCCCGTCAAAACATTATTCCGACAATGTATGCCCTGCGCCGTGTCATGAATGAGGATCGAATCATACATAAATTACATTAAATATTGAACACACTGTTCAATCTTCATACATTTTGTATTAACCAAACGTGACAGATTGACGTTTTACAGAGTGTTCCCAATATATTGTATGTACTCATTATGATTTCAAAAGAATGATAAATATTCGGTATACCAAATTCCTGTCGTAATACTTCAATTAGGATATGACATTTTTTTTGCTAAGTTGACAAATATTCCTCATGATTTGGTGGAATTTAAAAAAAAACCTTACTTCAACATTTTTTATAATTTTACCGAAATTTATGTGTGATGAATTCCAGGATTTACTGTGCACATCCCTTTAAAAGAAAATAGATATTTAAATTGTGATTAAAATTAAATATATTCGACACTGTTCACCTTGTTTTTAAGCTTGTAACTGAAAACATACGATGCGTAAGTATCATGTCAATGGATTTAAATGTTTTGTTTTTTTTACTATGGCAACGCAAATGTAAAACAGTATTTCTTTCACGAAACTCAAGTAGGTAATTACTGTAATTTTGAGTGTGGTAAAATGATGGTCATTATTTCATATAGCAGCCAACTATCGATTAATAATGCAATGATTGACTATTCCAGATTCACATACCATTGACACGCGTGCCATATTGTACTGTAACCAGACATAAGAAATAAAATGCCATATCGCCGTTATACTGGTAGAAGGCGTTGTCCAAAAAATTTACACTCAACTCTTTTTTGCACGGTAGATACACTCCAATAAAAGTCGTGTAAAAAAGTGATAGAATTCATAGAATACTTTAAGATTTTTTCCTTCAATATAAAATAAGAAAATAGAGTAAAAAAAAATTAACAGTGAAGACTCAATAAGATAATTATACAAAATATTAGTTCAATAATACTATTAATTGCTAATTGATTATATACGGGGAATTTTATTACCGACTAGATATAAATCCCTTAAAGAAATGTCTTGAAATACGAAAATGTGTTTGGATCTAATGAAGCCTTTTGTTTGTCATACCTATCTTGTGTTGTTGAATTCCTTGTTATTAGAGACTCTGTTATCCGCGTATGTGTTTTTCGTTTCTGGGAATTGCGTTAGAGAAATAAACCGTGTAAAGTGTGTAGAAATTTGGGTCCCCATTTTCGCTGGGCCCTCATGCATGCATGACTGCTGTGAGGTGGCCACGCCACTGAAGTGTATTTATCAAGGTTTTGGAGTCGTTTTGGAGTCGAATAACGACAACTTAATAATTTCGACATTGACTCACAATTAGACTCCGATTCCGATTCCGATTTTAAAAAAGGCAATTTTCCATGTTGTCTTCTGCTTGATATTTTAGCTATAGATTAAAAGTTGTTGACGTTGAAATTGCTCTATAGTATTAACATAAACGCACTGATTTTTTCCTAACTAAAATTTCTCGAATTTAATCTGATATTATCTTATCTTATCAAATAGGGCCACGCTAAAGCCAATAGAGTATTGTAATGCGTATTAATTACTATATGAACAAAGAAATACTACGAAAGGAATTAATAGTACGCACGAGATGTCCGCTCCCAATGTAGAGCACATATGGCCTCATAATGAAGGTATCTAAACAGCTTTTTTTGCTAGAACTGCTTGTTACCCAGTTGCTCAACCTCTGTTCTTTTCGAAGAGAGTAGGGATATAAAGATAGGGCTAGGACAAGACTAGTGGTGAACCAATTGCTCTCGCTATGCCTCACTATTTTATGATTGGAAGGGTTGGTAGAAATTTTTAGACATAGCAAACATCCGCGTCGTCCAACAGAAATCGATAAATCGATTGAAAAGATACTGTTCGGACTGGGATTCAAACTCATGAAGTCCAGCATGGAAGCCAACGACGTTGACCACTGTGCCATAGACCTGGCACAGTGTCAGTGTTATATTAGTTACTTTATAATTTATATTAGTCCTCGGAAACCATTTTACCAAGACTGACACGACAAATGATTTTCGTATCACAAAAAGTTCTATAATAATGAAAAATAGCTTATAGTTAGTTAGTTATAAGTCAAAAACTGAATGAAAAAGTTTTATTTACGATAATCGATTTAACATATTTATTTCATGTTACTGCGAATGCCATTTTTTCGAGCATTTTTAACATCATTGTCAATTCTAGTTAGAAAGGCGTTATGTGAAAAAATAAAACACTTCTTTGTACAAATTCCCAAATATTAAATTGAGATCACGACATGTTTCGCTCATCAAATTGATATTACTTTGGTCACCTTGATGGTCATTCACAAGACCCTTGATACAGACAAAGATATTATCAGCAGGGCAGTATGCGTTTGTAAATATAACAATATAAACAATTCTCCGTTATCTTACACGTACAAATAATTTCAGGTTTTAACGTAAATATAAAATATTTTTTTCTTAACTTTTCTGCGCGGACTCAATTTAAAAACTACGCAGTCTCAATTTTTATCAAATACTTTAGTTAAATATAAACCCCACCTAAACTCACTTACCCCAATTGCACGTTAAATACCTACTAAAATATGTACACTTAATAACAGGCCGAAAATTATGCATACTCAGACGTAATTCCGATTACCAAGAATATTTTATTAAGTGCGTTTTATACGTTTTTGGTCTACGAAAAATAAATTTCTGAGTAATGAAAAGTGGCGACTGAATGTCTGTCGCCAACCAGACATCCGTCTATTGAATCTTTACTGCTTACATCGTATCCACAGTACTCTGTATTTTGTCTGAGCGGGCACTCATTTATTGTTTCCCCGTACTAAAGGTATTTATTCAAAGGTAAATCTTATAAATCCGTGATAAAAATGAACAATAGAAACAACTAAATAGTGTTTCCATCATTTTTCAAAAGGGTGTGGATATCAGCGCCATTGTGTCCACGAGTCGTAATAAATTCACAAATATCAGAGCCTGAAAGTGAAAGTCAATTAGACTGAGATGTGCATACAATTTATCAATTCATGTTTTTTTAAGTTCAGTCGTAAGGCTGCAGGTTCTACTTTCTTTCGCTGATTTAGTCGGTAGATATTTACACGAATTAATAATTAATTATGTTATTTTAAAAGATTAGCAAAATTATCTAATACAGTTGGATACAACGGCCATTTCGCTGTTGCTAATTTTCGGTTTGAAAAACAATTAAAAGCAGTTAGCGATATTAGACAAATAAGAATTATCGGCGGCCTTCTATGTCCTCAAGGATTCGTTTAATTGATTGAGATAATTAATACATATAAAATTCAATTGAAGTTTCTTGTATACGGCCTTATTAGAATAACACATTGAGAAATGGAAATTGCATAAATAATTCGTCTAGACTGTTGAGCTTTCGTCCTGATTCGAATCAATGATAAAATCAAACCTAGCGTAACTAAAAATCAACTCACAGTAGGATACAAATTAAGGTGACATTAAACGATACAATAATTTTGGATTATACACGTTGAAGAGCAGGCTATTTGTTTACATATTCGACCTTCCAGCCTTTGATGGTCGATTTCTCAGAATCGCTCAGAGTTTTGTATAATCTATTCCGACGAAATCTGAGCGAAGTGGTTTGAGGTAAGAGGCGCCGCGACGCCTCGGCATCAAAATAATAAATTCATAAACATACCATCACTGGATACAAATAAATCGTCGCGAGTGATTCAAAGCGAGAGGCCACTTTTTTCTATAATTTCCATGGAAACAGCAGCGATTTTTTTATACGGAAATTCCGAAGCTCGCCTTATTAAAAAAGCACGCAATAGAATCTGAGATACCAGTATCAAATTTTAGTCAGTATTTGGTATTTTTTTTTCCTTGCCGTTTACCACAAATGCCTGACTTATAAGTAAGAAAAAATATTGCTGGGCGCTAAAGATTAAGTTAGCTCAACATACAAAAACTTTGTATTTAAGTTTTTTTAAAACATAATAGTTTATTCGAAAATAATATACACTCAACTCTTTTCTTATACGATTTCAAAATAATACGGTTCACTAAAACGAACGAATATTATATTTTTACTCGCATTATTTGTTTTAACTAATCGAAAAAAAAGCACTTCCTGTCCTAGCTTTATCCTTCTATCCCTATTACTATCTTTGGAGAAGAGCGTTTGAGCGCCTGAGTAACAAATAGTTCTCGTAAAAAAAACTTCTGTTGACATACCTCCATTAGGAGGCCATATGCTCCAGATTGGGAGCGGGCGTGGATAAAAAAAAATTCTAACACGATTCCAAGAAACAAACAACACAGATGCGGATAGTGGATTTTATAATAGTAAGAAATTCAACAATACATGAACGTAATAAAAAAATCACTAACGTCTAAACGTGTCAGAAATTTCAGGTGATGAAAGAGATTTATGACCAGTCCCTCATAAAAGTCTCCGTATGAAATCAAGTAGCGATTAACAGTACAGCAACCCCCTCATAGCCGTCTCTTATGTAGAGTTTTCTATAGCGTATATGGCAGTCCCCCGGTCCTTTCTATAGCGTAGTTATTTACAAAGCGTTAAATTTTATAAGTCAAATTAGAATTGTCATAAATACATGTTTTATATACGTGCATTGAACAAATATTTATCAGCAGCTGTTTGTTTCTTGATTTCGCTAGACCTATTATAATAGACAAGGGAAAAATGTTTGATTTATTATAGTTCAATTCAATAAATACAAATGAAAAAACCTATCATGATTTTGTATAAGTGGCTAGTCTCCTATAACGTAGTATTCCTACAGCCTAGTCCCAATCTCCAAGGGGTTGACCGTATTATGTATCTTTTTTTAATTAAAACACATATTATGTGTAATTTACTAATCGGGTTTCTTACCCAATTTTCTATACCACAATATTATTTTTATTTTTTCAAATAACTCATTTTTTTCAATGTAAGGATCTAATCATAACTTTTCTATGAATTCTATCACTTTTTTAAAACGGTTTTTGTAGAACGCTACTACCGTGTAAAAAAAGAGTTGAGTTTATACAATCGAAGATCAGACACGCAATATTTTATATAACTAGCCATGTATATAATATAATGTCACAGTATATTGTACATTGCTATACATTTTTTTATTCCCTATTGCAGAGATATGTAAATTTCGCAACGTCGGATACATATTGCTCGCTGTACATGCCTTCCATGGATTTAGATTCTAGTGCCTAGCACATTTAACTTAAATATTTTTGGTGAAACTCGAGAAACGTTTTGGAAGAGTCTTTTATGTATTGTATTATTATAATCTTGAATATAGATTACATTTTACCAAATGATTTTAAATATAACTTTTATGTTGTTATTTTTTTCCAATTCTTGATGGAAAACCGTTGTTTTTTTAAATAATAAAAAAATATTTAATAGTTACACAATTTTATCAACCGATCAGGACAAGTTTCAAATATTACCTGCGACTTCAACAGACCAATCCGTCAGCTTGTACATTTAAAAAAATATATTATATTCATTCGACTGAGGAAAAGAAAAAGGACGTAACCCACAGTTTTTTTCGATAGTCACAATGTATCCAACTTAATAACTGTTCTATCAAAAGGTTGTTAGCTGAAAATGCCGATTTAGTATATAAATTTAGCTTTTAAGTTTGAAAAAGAAGGGTTTGTAAAAATTTTAACCAGGAAAAACGACTTAAAAACGACGAAAAAAGACGAGGTTATTTCTACTCAATTTATTAACTTAATATTAGATTAAGTCAATTAAACACCAGTTTACAAGTCTCCGTGCACTTGAAGGTTGTGTATATTTCATATATTGCATATGGTTCAAAATCACCAAAACATGTTTTTTGTGCTTCCTGTAAAATTTGTTATGTGTGGGTTACTTCCTTTTTCCTTTCCACGGTCGATATGTATCAATGAAATATTTTCTAAATATAATAAATATGTAGATATATTTATTTTATAAATTTGGAAGGAGAGGTGGAGTGAAAGTCAACTAAAATGATAATTCGAACTTAAAATGTATTTTACCATGTGATGTTAACATTTTCAACTATAAAACATCACTTAATGGCAATTAAACATATGTACGTTTCCAATGTGAAGCATTTGAACTCATTAAAGAGTTTACCTCAATAGAACACTTTTTAGTAAGGATATAAGGATACGGCTAGAACAAAACTAGTGGTCAACTGATTGTCCTCGCTACGCATTAGCTCTGTTCTTCTGCGTACTTCTGATGGTTTGCTGACGGTTTGCAAACTGTTTTCGAACTATAAACTAGTTCGATGCTTTTAGATTCTAATTCGAAAACGGTTTGCAATCCGTCAGCAAACCGTCAGAAGTACGCAGAAGAACAAAGCTATTGTTTTTGGAATCAGAAGGGTAGGAAGGGAACTTAAGACATGCATTCCTTCGAATAGATATCTATAAATCGTTTGGAAAATAAGTCTATCAAACCAGTGAGCTACGAAACTGAAGCCAACAACGTTAATCACTCGATCTCGGATCCAGAATTCTTGTATTACTATAAATTATTACCAGGTGGTAGTGTCACCAGTCAGCATAATATGCTCAATAAGTTTGATCCAAACGATGTTCAGGCAGCTAAAGAATATGTGCGTACTGTGCGTTAAAAAATCATACATAAAAAATCAATTAACAAAAAATGTGTATGCGCTGAAAGATAGAGAGAGAGTGTGTTTTACAGTTTGATTTAATAATCAAGAACAGTACAGAATTCGTTCTTTAAAATGTCTTATCAACTGACACTTAAACAATTTAGCTAAAATGGCAAAATTCGATAAATAAAATAGTCCAGTAAAGAAAAAAAAACATTGTTACGCACGGCGATTCGAATCTTTTTGAATTTTTTTTAAAAACAGTTTTGTCACTTCAATAATTTATCACTTCTTAATGTTATGACGGTAATTTTTTTGTAAAGAAGATATTTTTTGTAGGTACTAGAAAATACGGCAACCCTTAAATTGTGGAGGTTGCTAGAGATGGACGTTTTTTTACTAATTTCAAGATTCAATATTTTTTTCTGGGCTTACTATAATAATCTACTATTATTTTTTTTACAGAAATATTGTATGTTTTGAACGCATCGCTTATGTTCCTCTGTATACCACAGAAACGGACCATTGTTGCGTTATGTTCGAAAAAATTGTAAATTAAACGGCTGAAAATATGATGTTTCCTTCTTTGACTTACTCTCGAACATGTCCAAAGGGCGTGCCTGGATGTTGTTGCTGGGGAGGGGCGCCGTACGCTTTTACGCGCACTCATTTTTAACGCGAGATTTCGTGATTGTAATTTTTTACGCCTCCACGCAAACCCAAAAATCAGTGGTATCAAACACATCTGATAACACGTCTACCCTGATACGATAAAATTGAATACATACGAATTTTCATACGGTAAAATTATTATGACAATGGAATGATGCTAAAATACACATGAACTATATTTTATAATTATTTGGAATTACCAATTATTGGCTTGAGAAACAGGTGACAGGCGGTACTGATCATTAATTCCGTTACAAAATAAAAAAAAATTGTAAGCATATAAAAAGAATTCATCAGCATAATTGAATTTTAGAATGAATTAATTAAATTATTTATCAGCTTTAATTTTCTGACTGTGAATTCTTGGTGAAAATGTGAAAAATGGAATGAGTAAATATATATATTTATTAAATTGGCATTACTAGAATTTCGAAAAAGCCATCTAAAGCCTATTGGATGATGCTCGCGCGACCTTGCTATTATTTAATTCGATACTACATTTTTGATAAAAAAAGATGTTTTTTTTACTAATGCTACATTATTCAATAATGATCAGAACCAGTTTCGCTCATTACGATCATTGTAAACATATGAGAATAAAAACCGTTAAAAGGGCATTTATACAAAATTTACTTAAACCAATGACAAGGTGTGCCAAGCGATTGGTAATATAAATATGAAAAGAACTTGTCGAAGAGCGAAACTAACTTTGATTATATTAAATAAATATAGAATTAGTACAAAAGTGTTATATTTTCTTAATAAAATGCCTTTCCACGAAGTATTGACAGTGAACACCTTAAAAGTGATTAAAATAATTTATTAATGCTGATATAAATTATAAATAAATGCCACCAAATTATCTGTAGTGATAATTAATACAAAGTAAACGGTCCTGATTTTTAGTTTAAGTAAACAAAGTGGAATAAGTACATTTTTTAAAAATATTGCATTACTTTAAAAATAGCAGTTTTTATTTGTCAATCCACACATGAAATATTCCACTGTTCCGAGTTCCAGATTTTTTTTAGAATACGACTGTATTAATTTTTATTTATTTATTCATTTAAATTATACGCACTAATGCAAATTTCATGTTGCGATCTCAGGTTTTCAACCCCTTCCCCTAAGCCTGTAAACCGCGCTGCCAGTTTTTTATGCGGCTCTTTTCTAAAGACTAAATTAAGACTGCAAATTTTATGCGCAGTTTTTTCGCTAAAGTTATTACTTATCGCCGTTCATAATAACAAAACGCCAGATTATTCTTAAGTGCGAAGGCTTTGATGGTCTTATTACAACCGCCTACGTGCCCGTAGTCTTCTTGTTTCCGGCAAGGATTTTTTTCACAAAGCTCAGAGGATATCATCAAAATACAATCATGATATAGTTAGTTTACAGAGTAATATTTTCGTATTTTCTAACCATATCAATAATTAATCCATACATTAATAGTGGGTAATGGTTTTTTTTGTTTGCATTATTTTGCATTCATTTACCTGTTTTCAATTTTCTATCGTAGGGAGTCAGATTGAAAGTGAATTTTATGTGGTTTTATAGAATATCTGTAAGAAAATACTAGTCAAATACCGTATTTTCGTCAACTATGAAAAATTAAAACATCAAATATATCTGTAAAGAATTTTACTATTTTTTTTATCCAAGATGTCAGAATCAGAAAGATTTGCTGTTGTAATTTATATTCGTTTAAATTAGGATCTGGATGTGTTATTTTCAAAAAGCGAAAAATTACAAGGGTATGTAACTTTGTAGTAATAGATTTTTTTTGTAAAGTCATCGTTGTATACCTGTTAAGTATTAATCATTGATGGTCACTTAACTTGTCTGTATAAAGGATACATTAATTACGTGTTTATTTTGTTGTTGTTGTTGCTATTTTAGATGACGTTTTAGGAGATAATTTATCGAATCAGGTTGGATCGTCCCATGTACTAAAGCCCATCAGGGCGTCTGCTGGAATAGATAAAATTTGAATAGCGTACGCGGTAGTATTACATTTTAATATGAATCGTCCGCAGGCCAGCTGTTTTGAAGGATCTCACAGTCGTGGAGGGAATTCATCGGACACTGGAGCACGTGTCGGTTGAAATTATGCGAAGCTCACGGACGGGTGCCGTGGTCGGCATGTGCGGCAGGCGCTTCCCACAATCTACCACCCGGACACTTTCCCGCCCTGACGCTTTCCACCCCGCACATTGGCGTGGGATTTAGAGAGGATGTCTCGAATTAACTTCACTTTGATATGCCAATTATTACCCAAAAAATAATTGATCTACAACACGAAATGAACTTGCTTCTTCGCTTATGCTTTGTCAATATGTGTATATTCCATGTTTCTTTTGAAAATATGATTTTTTATTAATAGAGTACCATACTTTGCATATTTTGAATAATTATTAAAAACAAATAATGTTTTAAAATGAAAGATTTTGTGCTGCAAGTGAGGGTACGAATAGGGATTGTAATACTGGACGAATATATCAATGCCCATTTTATAAAAAATATAAATATAACAAAAAGTATGACCAATTGGAATATGTATATCGGGCGATTTAATTAAAATTGGTATTTCAAAATTTGTAATGGTATGAAAACTATTTAAAAATATATACATCTATCACAACTAACGTGCACCAAAACGTTCTTATGCTGCATAAGAATCTAATGCAACAAACTAATATATATTGGTTACTCTTCAAAACTGATAGATGTAAAATACTTTTCATACTAAGCTCAATACTTTAAAATTCAGACTTGTAACAGACTCTGGAACTGTGATATCGACATAATCATAAACGGGTAATTTTCAATAGAAATTTTAAATTAACTTTGATTATTCCACGTATTGTGTTACCAACTGTGACACGTGTTTCGCCTCTTTCAGACGCATCTTCAGACTTTATATCGCAAAGTTTGCTTAATTAATGAAGCAAGATTGATTCTAACATTTTAAAATTATGAAATTACAAAATGGAGTTTGGGTTTTTTTTCCTTTTAAGGGGAGCAAGGAGGGGAGTGTAGAATCGAAATAAAGCAAACAAATAATGATGCTAATGAGTTGCAATCAATCAGATTGGGATTTTTCCTTTTTAAGAGAAGCAAGGAGGGGATTATAAAATCGAAACAAAGCAAATAAATATAATCATACTACTAATGACGTTAAACATTACAAACTATTAAACTAATGAGCTGCAATCAATCAGATAGGTTGGTGATTACTCTATTAATTGGAAACAATGTGAGTAATGGCGAACCACCTGTCCTATTAAGAATATTATTTAATAATATTTCTTTTTTGTTAAGAGTTTTATTAATTTATAAAAATTCTTAACTATTCATCTTTAAACCCTTTTTATTTACTCGGCGGTCACAGTTAGTAACACAATACGTGGAATAATCAAAGTTAATTTAAATTTTCTATTAAAATGAACTTCCACAAAGTTACCGCCGAAACCATCGAAAGGGTAATTTTCATTTAAATTAATGAATCATTTTATATGATTATTAATTTTATTGGTTAAACAATCGCTTTATTCTGAATAGGGATCGCAATACCGGACAAATATATCAACAACGTATTGGAAAAAAGTTTAAGTAAAGCAAGAAAATACGACATAAATTATTAACATACACATCGACTGTGGAAAGGAAAAAGGACGTTACCCACACATATCAAACTTTACAGGAGGCGCTAAAAACGTGTTGATGATTTTGTGACATATGCAAATTATGAATTTTACACAACCTTGAAGTGCACGGATACTTCTAAACTGGTATTTAATTGACATAACCTAATATTAATTCAAGAAATTGTCTCGGAAAAACCTTTATTTCAGTGTTTTTTCTTGGTTTTAATTTTTTACAAGGTCGTCTTTTTCAAACTTAAAAGCTAAATTTAGATACTTATTCGGCATTGTCAGTTTCCATCCTTTTGATAGAATGTGTGTCAAGTTGAATACATTGTGATTATCGAAAAAAGCTGTTTTGGAAAATTGAAGGTTACGTCCTTTTTCCTTTCCACAGTCGATATGGAACAGAACTACTAATGGATGAGCCAACGATATTTTTTCACCTTAATACAATGGAGTTTTACCAAGTAATTGCCAATTCGATCAATATATTGTGAAATACTTTTACAATCAAGTGATTTAAATTATTAAATATAAACGGTAGTTTATCTTTTATCCGTGAGATTTTTATCGCTTAGCTACAGAGTCTGGCGTTTCTGATATAATTTTCAACCCCTCGGTGAAATCTAACGCGCCCGGCTATGATACCACCCTTATCCCCCAGAGAGTGGAATGCAACGTCTCCGGAGAGTATTACAAGCGCCCTGAGCTTCTATGATTTATGGTAACTGTCATGCTGTTTAATTATCTAAACGCTGAATGGTTGCTTATCACTGTTGTACATGTTATGCACATATTTCGCCAGAGGGCAACAGTGTGAAGCAAGTGCATGCTGTGTTATATTAAACGTATTTACTTATTTGTCTGATTAATGGTCCAAAGGTTATAGTATATATTTTTTTAAACGACTCGGTTCTTTGTTATAATATGTGACTATTTTCAACATTCATATTACTATTCTTTGGTTGCGCTGTAGATAGTCTAAATCCATAAAACACCATGTCCAGTCGCAATGTGGAGCATATAGCTTCCCAATGGAGGTATCTCAGCGGAAGCTTTTCTACGTGAACTGTTTGCTATCTCTCTCGTTCGAATCATTTAGAATACGATACATAATAACAACGAACAAATACAAACGTCAAAATAAATTAAAACCCACTTCTATTTATTATTACTAGAGTATATATAAAAAAAATAGAACTCCTGTTATGCGCCCCTAATGGTTTGCGCCCTAGGCAGTTGCATATTTCGCCTGTATGGTGTCGCCGGCCTTGATTTTCGTATCAGTTGATAATGATATTCATGAGCAAAACCGGTCTCTTAGTCTTATTAAATAAAATTGGGAATTAATACATATGAATATTATTTTTTTGCCTTTCAACCAAGTATTGACATTTAACACCCTAAAAATATATCATATATATATATAAAAAATGTATAACAGTTCATGTAGGATAAGCAATTCCTAGGGAGTTGTGCTGTGAGACTGAATAATTCCACCAAATTTTTAAAAATAAAAACACATCCTTAACGCACTTTATTGTTTTATTTATCATATAATATTTAAGTATATTCTTGGCTTGAGAGATTATCAGAAAACTCTTGCAGAGCAGGCATACTTTAAATGTAAATTCTTTCGACGCCTTCCTTCCCAACTACCCTCCTCTGCACACGCTACTCCCCTTTGGGGCCACACGGTGCGGCGCGAATTCATAATTACGATTTCTCACAATATTATGCAGCGCCCGGTCATGTTTAATAAACCTTTTAACATCGTATCGCCGCTCTCAAACAGCCCTCGTCAAGTTTACCCTCGATATAAAACATGTAACTTCTTTATGCATGATTTCGACAGCTAATATTTTCAAGAGGGCCGGTAGTAAATCAATCTATTAAGCTTAATTGTCAAAACTATTTGTTAAAAAAATATATTTAAATTTTTCTGTACTAATTACAAAAGAATTAAATATGATCAGGACTCGTTTCTTATCACGAGCATTTTCAACTGAAACTGAACACTTTTGGAACACTGTCAATATTTGAACTAACCAGCAGTCCTGATCATATTAAATGTGGAATTAGCACAAAATATTAATTTATTTTTAGAATATAGTGCCTTTCCACCAGGTATTGGAAGTTAACATTTTAAAAGTGATAAAACAAGCACCTAGCATCAGCAAAAAACGACCAGTTTTTCAGCATAAGGTCAATTAAATATGAACAAAAACTAATATAAAAATATGAGCTATACGAATTCTATATATTCGATTCTACAGTTTGATGTTGGAACCGTACAAAATACGTATTTTTAATTCTTGGGTTGTAGGGTTTATTCTGTACATACATAAATATCTAACAGATTCCGAAAATGTGCGAAAATTTGATAATCGCTGTTTTGTTCTGGAGAATACTCTTCACTGTTGAATTAATTCACCAACGTTCTGTGCGTCTGTTTTCAATTCATAATATCCTAACTTTCGAATATATAAAATAATCATTTTTGTTCTAATTCCTTGCTTTTTAATTTTAAATCGGAACCGGTTTTGCTTACCAAGAGCATTAACAACTGATGATATACCAGTTGATAATACTCACGAAGAGTGAGTTTTATTAAAAAAAATGTGAAATCGTAGCATGAAAGTGTTTTTTGTACAATTTAAGTTGATTTTTTTTTACTGCGAACTCGTTTAAAAGTAATAATAGTTCTGACGATGGCGATAGCCGAAATAGCTATCAACTAATAAATAAAAAAAAACAATAGAACGAAATACGTTGCTATTTTTACCCTATATAATGGAGTTCAATCAATCAATCGTTTAAAAGTGATTACAGAATATGTATTTAAAATCATTTTTATTGGGTTCGTTTTTTCACTATTTGTGTTAAAACAATCAAATTAGTATACAATAGTTATAATTGAAATCACAATATACATTTTTAAAAGGCGCATTAAAAGTTTGACACCCTATGTTGCAGTGAGTATTTATGTCGAAGTGATTGGTGCCGTGTCATAAAAATTTCATCACGTGTATTAAAAATCTTTGAACACACAAAGAATTCGTGTTTCACGTTAATAGACAAATCGTTCCTGGAATGTATATCTATTCCCTAGAATCACGTATATAATTCCTTACATATTTTTAATTACTCGCTCGAGTTGATATTAACTTGTCAACGATTCCACATAACTGTCTGACACGTAGCGGGCCCGCGCTCACGAAAGATAATAGTAATTTATTCGAAATGTTTTCGGGGATTTTCCACTTTAGTACCCGTTTCCCGTTGAAAAACTTTTCGAAATTAAATAACTACACCCCACTGGTTAGCTTTGTTCCTTGCTACATGTTTCAGATGTTGCCAGTAATGTAGCCAAATCCTCAAAGTTCTTGGGCCTTCAGTTGTGGTGTCAACGGGTTCGAATCCCCGTACAAACTATTTAAAAAAAAAACTATTGGGTAATTCTTCCGTCAAGCAAATTTATAAACACTTTCCAAATATAAAATGGCGAATACCGGATAAAAAATAGGTTTTAACTCTTAATGCATGTATCAGCCAATTCATAACTGGTCATGGTAACCTCGATGACAAGTTTTTCCAGCTTGGCGGGTTAGCAGATGCAGTGCAACATGTAAATGCGGCAATATGGTCCAGGATGCTAATGACATCCTTTGGGAATGTAGACATAGACAACAAACGGGGGGAAATGGAAAATATTGCATCAATAACAAAATCGAAAAGTTTTCGACGTCGTATTATGTCAAGTGAATATAACTCAATTCATAAAGACCTTTCATATATTATTTTGTAAAATCATTTATTTAACACTATGAAAACTACAGTGTTTGCTACATAGTCTTGAAGAATTTCTTCTTGAATATTTCTGGAAAAAATAAAACACGAATAACTTTTTAGTTCTACAGTTTTCTAAAATACTTTGTTATTTTTAATCTGTTATAAATGGAGTTCTACCAAGTAAATGCCAAATCAATTAACGAATAACTTTGTTACGCTGTAGAATTCACCATGAAAAACGAGTGTGAATTCGTAGCGGGTGATACAACCCTAGAAAGCTTTACATTTAAAAAAAATATATCTGATTAATATCATCAAATTCAAAAACAGGGATTAAAGAGAGCGATTTGATTTTAGTTGACCATTTCCAACGGATTGGCGTAATTATTTAAATCAATCAATTGTTTCAATTGTCAAAAATAATATACATTGTATGTGCGATGAAACGACGCAATTGAAATATTTATTTAAATTATTTTATAATTGCTTTGTCTTTCGTGGTCAAATAGAAAGAGATTTACCATAGCAAAATGTGTCGCAGTTCTGGAAAAAGTCAATATCAGAATAAGTTTTATTTTAAAAAATAAATTTTGCCGTTGACGACTCATGAAGATAGTGGTGGTGCTGGCAAGTGCGTGAGGACTGCTGTGGGGGTAGTTAGCTAGTGGGTCGGCAGCAAGTCGTAGAACAGGTAGTTAGGAGCAGTTGTCACCCGGTATCTGTTTTAACGCGAAAAATTTGAATAAAATTGTATTCATAATTACCGTTTAAAATGCCTTCAAAAATATTACACTATGATGTTGCATTAAAACGAAAAAATATCGGATGTTCAGAGCAGCACGGGAATAGAGCTACAAGAAGTTTCTTTAAAAATAAAATTACAAATATTTATCGTTGGGGTAATAATTTATTTATAATTTAAAATTTCGACTGAAGGTGCTTAATAGAAATTCAATGTTAATTTAGAATTTTTATTCCATCTTCTTATAATCACTAGCGTCCTATCATCAGTGTAGTGCGGTATATTTAACAAGTACTTTTTTATCATTATGATGTCATACTATATACATTGAGTTAGAGTAGCACCCGATCATTAAAAGAAACCGGTTCTGTTTATCAATCACGTGAAACATATTATGTGGGTTTTATCCTTCACAATGATATATTATAACATGGTTTATCAATTGATTTGGCATTTACTTGGTAGAACTCCATTTATAACAGATTAAAAATAACAAAGTATTTTAGTTCTACAGTTTTTAATAATTTTATGTGTTGATAGCTATTTCGGCTTGCGCCATCGTCAGAACTATAGTTCTGACGATGGCGCAAATACTTTGTTATTTTTAATCTGTTATAACATGGTTCATTTTCATCTTATTAAGCGAACGTTAGTCGTGAATATTGCTACCACGACCGCGGGTCTTTTCCATTTTGAATTATTAAAATGCAATTGCATGTTATCTGCAATATTCTCCCATATAAAGTAAAATGCAATATCGAATACTACACGGTCATAAATCGCGGCGAAGTGCAGAAGTGTGTCTTCAGTAAGGGGTATTTCTTAGAAAAATGTACTCGCGTGTATGCAAATATACATTTCCTACAGCACATGATCGTAATATGGTAACAACTAAAGTTTTTATATCGAGAAATAGTTTCATGAGAGATGAATTTCATTCATGAAACAGAAATATTTTCTTTTCTACTGGATGTAGTAAAGGAAAAAATATAATAAACTTTTTGTCGCTAGCTTCATGTATTCCACGAAAATAAGCTTAAGGCTAGTTTTATATTCAAGCGCAACTGCTAACTGCAAAATTTGCCGAAGAAATCTGAGCTTTTACTGCTTGCGAAAGTTGCTCTCCGTGGAAACTTTTTAACGACCGAGCCTGAACAAAAGGCAGTTTAGTTTGTGCATTAGTATAATGACGTGTCAGTAGCAACTAGAGTTTCCGTGGTTAGGATTTAGGGACTCGCGTATGCTACCTGCTACGACACGCTACGGCGCCTCTTAACGCGAGCTCTACGAAGCGTAGAAGTGTTTTGCTTTTGGCAAGGCTTTCTATGCGGCTTTCCTATAATATAAAGGTATACAATACAAATGAAAAAAAAACCTCTCTATTATCTTTTAATATAAACCTTTAAATAACATGCAATATTGCACTCGTTTCATGATTTTACAAAAAAAATCGCTTGGATGTAATCTGACTACACAATAAAATTATTGTTCTGAAATCAGCCTATTAAAAAACCATTGATATTGCCACAGTCTGTATTATAGAAACCAAGCAGTAGTGTAGTGATAAATAAATAGGTATCAGGTCGGTCATTGATTTCTTTCCTATTTTTATTTTTTTTTCTATCCGTCCGAAGTCCGGTAAAAAACACAAGTTTTAACAATTAAATAAATTTAAAAAAAACGTTACTCACTTCATGTACTTGAAAATTAAGTTGCAAGTCAAAAAGGTGGCAGGGAGGCGCCCTGGCTCATTTTCAGGTGCCAGGTCACTGACCCGGCCCGATCTGGCCCCACTACACCACTGCAACCAAAAATTCCCTTTTAAAAAGCGTCGCAATCCTTAATGTTATTCATTCTTTTGGTTCCATTAGTGCAGTCAACATGCGCGAGTTGATGATCAAACTTCTGAATTATTTTCGCTGTATCAATTGTAAATGATTTTCAATTTAATATGAGAGTGGTTATAAAAAAGACAACTGATTAAATAAATATATTTTATTTCAATATTCATATCTATTTCTGAATCAATAGTAATCAATCTTAACCAGTAATTTCTTCATGTTTATCTTAATGTATAATATATTTTCAATTTTGTTTTTTTTCTTTCCAGGTAAGCGGGTGTGGACATTTACCTGGCTATATAAATTGTTGATGAAGATAAGCCACTTGAAGAAGCTAATGGTTTTGAAACGAACCACGCCAAACGAATAAAGTATGTATTTGAAAACATTACACCGCACTAAAAGATACTTTTCAAATAACTAGGTATAAAATAACAACAAAAATTATTCCATATAATTAATAAAATTATTATTTCGGTTATTAGTTAGTTTTAGTTTATTAGTCTATTAGCTGTCTGTAATCGACAGCACACACATGCTACGAACACAAAATTTCTCTTCCTCTTTGTCTGTAGGCATTGTGTTCATCAAATCACAACATATAATACATAGGGACACTCTCTTTCGCTGTTTTCAAATCAAGTGCAGTGAGCAAATGTTGACAGAAGGCTCTGTAGTCTTATAATTTATATTGTGTCACATGGTTGACACAGTGATATTCATGATAAATACAAAAAGTATTTACTAACTAAAATCACTGTCGACGATGTGTAATTTTTTTGGAGTACTCAAATCATCGTCACGCCAACTGATATTAAAGATTTCATTTAAAAAACAAAACTTTTGTATGTAAGTGTATATTCATATAATTACTATGCCTTTCTATAAATAATTGACTGGTTACACAGTTTTTTTTTTAAATCCATGTCCCCTCCCAATGTGGATCATATGGCCTCGTAATTGTGGTATCTCAACAGAATTCTTTTTATATTAGAAACGCTTGTTACTCAGCTGCTCAACTTCTCTTTTTTCGAAGAGAGCAAGGGTAGAAAGTATAGGGCTAAGACCGGACTAGTGGTTGACTTATCATTCTAGCTACACTCTTTTATTTTATGATTTGAATATATGGGAGGATTTTTTTAGACATCACAAACATTCGATTGAAAAAGCTTTTCGTACTGGGATTCGAACCCGTGAGGTCCGGAATGGAAGCCAACGACGTTGACCACTGTGCCATGACGCACATGTGCGTTTTTAAATGTGTTTAAAAAATATAAATCAAGTATAATATATACTCATAAATCCATTTTTAAATACGGAAGATATTGATTGCTTTATACATTTGTGAGAATTGAAAAGAAATGAACGACGTTGACATTTGTTTACCTGTTTCTTGTTAAATTTCAAAATGTTATTTTCTTACAGTAAACATCGTAAATAACCAAATCATTACATGCACAATCTATTTTAGAAAAAAAGTGGATTAAGCTCTCGTGTTCTTAAGGCAGTGAGATATATTTCTCCAAAGACAAATGTCTCGAGTCCAATTGATTTATGGGTCCCGATACGTTTGAACTTTTTGCGGGTTCACAGCGATGATTCTTTGGCAGTAAGCAGAATTTTAAACGTGTAAATGAAAAACATATAAGAAGAATTTAATTTATGCGCCGTCGTGACATTCCTTCTGTTGAAAGCCAATAATAGAATAACCGCCACTGTACAGGTTGTCCATATATCTTAATATAGTATAAATCAGCGGTCGTCAACCCTTCAGAGATTGCGGCTCGCTCAACTCCCAATTTTGAACCACTTGAATGATTTTATTTAAAATTAGGATACATAATTGAATTTGTATAAAATAATGATCATACGTCGAATATTTTTATATTCATTGAAATCGTAATAGTCATTTTTAAATTAAAAATAATACATTAATGTGATATTTTTAAAAATAAGTAAATGAATTTTTAGTCCTACAAAGTTACAGCAACATCTCCGCTGACAACTAAAATTTTCTCACGGGCAACTGGTTGCCGAATACTGGTAAAGATCAGTGCTTCCCAAACTATGAGGCGCCACACCCCCCCCCCTTAAGAGGTCTAAGCTTCATCCTCCTCCTCACAACCTCCATTTTGTAATTAATAAGCTAAGTATAAGAATTAATGTTTTCTTTATCTGTCTGAAGATTATTGGAATAATAAATTTATCAAATTAGATTTTATATAATTACTTGATTCTAATATGTACCTCTTTAATACTCCAGGGTCGAAAATTGTTGAACCTTACTATGTATTTTTTAAATTTGCTTGGTGGTGTGAAATAACTTTTCAAAAAACATCAGGACATCGATTTGAAACATTGTCGGTACTATTTTGTTTGCTTCCCATATAATGAAGTTGGTGTCGGAATTGTAGTCAACATGTAGATCGGTGATATGTTTACATATATTTAGTTAACTTAAATTAGGTAATATTAGTTACTGCTAAAAATGAAATGTGTGATTTTCTATAAAAAATCGAATTTCATAGAAAATCACAAATTATATTTTAGTGCTTTGAAAACTTTCCTCAATCATATTTGTATAAGTTTTTAATTTATTTTATATTATTTATAGTATATGATTTTCTAAACTAGAATCTGAATCAATACTTAAATAGATGAAAGAAATTTCATTTGGTCAAAATATAGGTCAGAGAATTAATGCTTTCTATTTTAAATAAAAACTTTTATTTATTACCATCGAAGAAAAAGTTTTCTTTCATGGAAAACTTCACTGCTCAAAAGCTGTCCTTCGCTGAGACGACTAATTCGCGTCTATTTTTTAAAAGATTGAATTGATAATTATGTTTTCTTTAAATGAAAACTATTTTCTTAACACATTCAATTTATTATAATTAACAAAGATTCGATTAAACAATATTTGTTATTAAACAATTTGAATATACAACGAAGGTTGTTAAAATAGTATTCATTTTGTATAAAGGAATGTATATTTTGCCATATACTGCTTAGTTTTTTATTTAAAAAAATAAATTATAAGGCAAGCGTAACATTTCAATTATTATCTGATGTTTTTTATTGACATGGATTAACAATAAATTAAATCAGATAATCTTTCAGCTTAATAGAAAACTGCCGAGTTGGTTTGAATCTTGGCTATTTTTTCTGATATTACATACGTATATCGTTTAGTCAATTATATACAAAATTAGATTTAAGTATTCAGTTATGTGTACAATTTTTTCGCTCTATCCAAATTCTTTCACATTTCAATAATATTGTTGGGATAGTCTGTGTCATAAGACGAATATTTTATAATGCACTACTAATGAACGCGATCTATGTACCTAATTTGTTAACACCTGTTGACGAAATTATGATTTTAAAAACTTGATTTACAACTTGAATCAATACGATTCATTACCCTTTTGACAATTTTATAGATTCAATATCTCATCTCATATCTAACATAAGCACAGCAAATATGATTATTGTATTAATATGATCATTAATTAATGATGGGCAATTTGTCGCCTGCTGTGGCCCAGTTGGTGAGAGCTTGCTCAAACCGATCACGTAGGTGTGAGTTCGATTCCCGATTAAGTCCCTATCCTGGGCTAAGATCACAGTGAATTTGAGAATTATTAAATTTAAAGTTGTAATCGAAGACTGGGTGTTTGTGATGGCAATTCACATTATTTACTCTCCTCCCATCCTTCTGATCCTTAAATAACTGGGTGTAGCAATAGCGATAAAATAATGACTAGTCCTGTTCTAGCCATATCCTTCTTTCCCTACTACTCACTTTGAAAAAAAAGTGAGGCTGAGCGACTGAGTAACAGACAGTTCTCATAGAAAAAAAATCTGTCGAGATACCTCCATTAGGAGGCCATATGCTCTACATCGGATGCGGAAATTAATAAAAAATAAATGTTTTATGATGAGAAAGTAACGATAGAGTATTTCGTCTCCTGTAAAATCTGTTCTTGTGAAAGAAAAAGTATTGTTTTATCACGAGCGAGATAATTATTTGAAAATAAAAAAAAAACTTTTTTTGACCTAATTTTTCACATTTTAATAAAGATCAGGACCGTTGTCCAACAAGAAGACAGTTAATACATTAAAGATCATTAATATATAATGTTCACATCGATTCTTGCTGAAAATATTTACAAAGTAAGGGTAATAATGCTTTTCTGGTGTAAGCACACGATACGGCGAATTGAAAGCTGTTTTCTGTCAATAAATAAACACATCGAGTTGTTGCCGAAATCAAATAGGTATCGATACTTCAACGCACTGCTAACATACTCAAATTCACTTTGTTTAAATCTATTTATCGTATGTCTTTCGCGGGAACTCTCGCATGTTGTTTATTTTCAGTTCCCTCGTCGCTCAAAGGATAAAAGCTTCCGAGAAAAAATATTTTAAGCTCTAAACAGAAACTTTAAGCGAGCGATCGGAGCTTTTGTTTACGAAAGTTTTTGTTATGAACTATATCAGTTACATCAAAAAGAAATTCGTGATAGTTGCAATAGTATGTAAATTAAAAGCTCTGAAAGCTCTGCACTTATTTTCAAATATGAATAGCAAATGGGTGGTGACTAAGCCAGGTGTGCAACATAAAAGCAACCAAAATAAATCAACTGGTCAACAAATGTTTTAATGTTGATACTGCTTTTCTTAAATAACTTATTTTTGACAGAATTAGCTTTTAATATTGTTGTTTTAACTGGTTCGGCGGCCAAATGCAAATGATTAAGGATTACAATACCGGACGAGTATATCAATTCAAGTATTTCATATTAAATACCGTTGTTGCGAATTCCAAGGCTACGTGGCGCTGGGACGACTTGCGAGGAAGAAAAGAGACTGGCAGAGGATAGTAAATCTATGTGGTGGCCATATGCTCCGAATAGAAAGCGGATATGTAATAATAATATACTACTTGACTACTGACATGATATACATGCACCCCTTGATTTTTTAGGGATTTATAACTGTATAAATGAACTAATAAAAACATTAATTAAGCTCGCTTGTATCGCATTATTTATAATAATATGGCATGTCATAGCCGTCATGACTTATTCCCGCCGTCAAACAAATGTGTTTGCTGATGTTGTTCGCCAGGTGTCAGTGTGATGAGAGTGGAAAAAAAAACAGATGAACGTCATTTCGCGCATAATGTTTGACTACTGAATCAGCATGTTCATGTTTGTGTCGCGTGTGCGCGCTGTGTGGCCAGTCCAATGCTAAAGCCGTGTTTACGTACGTCAACCGAATAAAGCCCACTACGGAAGCGCAAACACGCGAAATAAAAGCCGCTTTATTTGGTGTCATTCTGCCCGGCGCGGCAATGCGCGGTAAACATTTTCGCGAGCTCTCTAATTCACCAACTTTCAGAATAATCTATGTTGATAATGTCATTCACGTTTTTATTTATGTGAAAATTTGTAGATGTTTTTTGCTACACTAGAGAGGATGCCATTATACTCTAAGTACGAAGCGATTATTCAATGACAACATTGATTTAAAGCAACACAATCCACAAATCATATAAAATTAATTAATGATTAATTAATTACATTTAAAACATATTTGAGAAATATGCTACTCTTTTTCTAACTGTAAACAAACTTAATTCTGCTTATAACAATGCAGCTATGTGGGAAATTTAACTACAAATAAAATAATGCCAAATTAGCAAAGTACGGGAATTAGGAATTAGAATAACTTATGCCAAATAAAAATATTATATCAGTATAAAAAAATTCAACACAACACGTCGAATGGAATTTCATAGAACAAACCATTGAGAAAATAGCGACGAATTTTCAGCTACAACGTTTCGTTTCTTGATATTTTCGTATACGCAATTAAGCTTCCCAGCGAATAGCACTATATTTAGCAGGATTTAGTGAATTTTCGAGGAAAAGAAGAATAACCTGTTGTATAAATATACCATAATATAAAACACTTTTCGTACTATTTCCACATTACTTCTTTCAGATCAGAACTGGTTCGCTTAAATATTGTCATGGGTAATGTTCACGACGGTAATATCAGTTGATAATTTTAAAAACCGATTTTGGTCTAAATTAAATAATGTGGAGTTGAAGTGAAAAAACATACAATGTAATTACAATTCTTTATGAAAGTGCTGTCTTTTGAGCCGTTCAAAGAATGATTTAACTATTATACATTCAATGATTTATTATATTACAGTAAACTTACATAGTTTATGTTTTTATGTTTTTGTTGGGTACTATCAACCACGGTCTTAATCGTTGTATATATATATATGTTGTAAAATATTACCTATGGTCAAAGACCTTACATATAAGTCAGCACCAAAAAAAGAATATGACATCCAGCCATCAATACCATATGCACAAAATTAGCTCAAGCTCTATGCGTATTGAAGTTTTTTTACTTTATTTTAATTGGTGGCTTTTTTTTAGGATTTAGGATTTAACAGATTTAGGATCGCCATCGGAAACAACTCCGGCACCATCTGGCCTGACAGGACAGCGTCAGCTCCTGCCGGACAGGTCCGCTTGCAAATTTATTCAAATTATTCGGACCGTGAGTTTGCGAGTTCAGTGCGAAATATGCACGAACTTGTTTTCTTTGAACCTCAGTGATAAATTGTAAATACATACTACCCTAAATAAATAACTACGAATTAAAAAAAAGGTAACGTAGCCGACATAGATAACCAACTGTCAGACGGCGACCTTTTCTTAGCCATTTTCTCTAATGATCTTTACCGGCGCAAATCCATGAATATTTCTTTCGTATCAGGTCACGTATAATACTTTCATTTCGAGATCAGATACTCACAAAGTTTGATATTGCAAATTTCAGGAGAAATAAAAATGTACTTTATTCTACTGCTATCGCTTTCTATCGTTATAAAACATCACTGGAATGCTTTATTTCATTAATATCTGCGAGGAAGTAGAAGAAGGAAGAAAGCAAAAACGTTTCCATTCATGCCACCCTCTCCATAATATCAAACATAATTACATTACCATATTATTTTTTTGCTTCCGTTTTTGTATTAGACTAAATAAAGCATGAAGAAATAAATATTTTCGGCTTCTAGTTAATGGAATATGTGTGTATAGATATTCTGAACTCATTAAATCAAAAAACTCAAAACTGACAAAAGTTGAGATACGTGTTTGTAGAAAATGAATAACGGTATGTGCTCGATATTAACGCTCGAGGTTGATATTTTTTTTCAGCACGTTTTACACAATCAGCACATTTTACTATTGATTTTTTTTTCAACCAATATTTGAGATTGTATTTATAGCCTTGAGTGTTCAATGCTATCAACCTTGGTTGCAGCAACCGCTTGGGTGATTCGCACATTTTGTATGGACTAATGACAATTTTATATAATATAATTTGTAGTGTTTACTTCTGCATTTATAAAACAAATCATCTATCAAAATTCTTATATACTGGAATTGTCCCATTTTTTTACTACAATTTTCTCAATATATGCACGATTTATGCTTGAGTCTAAAAAATGACAATGACTTGACATTTTGTCTTGCTTAAAGATTGATTCATCTAAGACACGGGTTCCCAACCTGGGGGTCGCGAGGGGTTTTCGGGGGGGGGGTCGCCAACTTTTTACGATTTTGGATTTGAACAACAAAACAACGAAAAAGTGTACCAAATCGAGGATTTCAAATTCCTCGGGGGGTCGCTTAGTCACATGGCTTTTAAAAAAGGGGTCGCCGCCCGTTAAAGGTTGGGAACCTATGATCTAAGATGATTTTAAAAATGGAGTGTTCGTAGCTGTAAGAAATTGATTAAATAAAAATAATCCATGTAAACATAACCATTTCTAAAATACATATAGTCCGAAGTTTCCTTCAAGGAACGGAATACCCTAATACAGGGTTTCCCAAATTTATTCTAGGATGGAACACTTTGCAAGTCCGGAAAATTCAACGGAACACTTGTCATTCTGGAAATGTTGCTGGAACACAGCTTTTTTTAGTTCGGGTAATTCTTAATAGTAAAAATATTAGTTATAAAACCACTTATTATGTATTGATTAAAACATATTACATAAAAATATGAGTAAAAAAAGTTCAACGTGATTAAAAATCTCCGCCTGTATCTAGATATTTGACGTTTTTAACATCACTGGGGATTTACTATCTCTCGATTTTTGATACGAAGTAGAAGATGCTTAAATTTGTTGCAGCGTATGTTACCATTCCAAATTTTCGCGGAACACCTATTTAGGTCCCACGGAACATAGTTTAGGAAACCCTGGCCTAATAAATAAAAAACATGGGTGCTTCTCCCTATTTTTAACATCTCACCTTCTCGCTTAAAAGGAGCCTTTGAATTTAAAAATAACAATACTATACAAAAGTTCATCTATCTTATTCAAAGCGGTCGTGTAACCTCGAAAAATATTACTAGTTAATTTATATAATTTTAATATAATGTAGAACCCGGAAAGAATAGACTAGTTATACATACATAAAAGCACATCTCGATCTCGATGTAAAGACTAGCTAGAATTAATTAGTTTTTGCTTTGTAAGGAAATATTTTAATTAACAAGCTTATAAATTCTTATTCTGTTCGGCGTGGGACTAGAGAGATTTTGCTTATAAGAATAAAGGACGTCGTTCTAGAAGCGAAAAGGGATGAAGCATCAAATTAACACCTTTCTGGAAAAACGTCGTAGGCTATTTTCCAGTGATGCACGCTTTTTATTCAAGAAAATTATAATATTTAAATAAGCAAAAGAGTTTTCTTTATTGATTTTCAACAAACAATATAACTCATGACATAATGAATAACACTAAATGCATTTGAATACCAAGTTGAAAAGCCTTCAATACTATTATTCCAGTGCGACCCCGCATGATTCTCAGGGGGCTCTTTCCATAGAGTGGCGTAGTTTATTTTGTTTTTGCGCAAGTGCAATCGGACTCCAGCCGATTGTGGTTTTATGGCGATCGTTTGGTCCCCCCTTATTTGGTGTTTGAATAAAAATTATCCTCTTGGAGCTCTCCCGAGAGATTGTGCACGCAGACTGACCGCGATTTATCCTGCATATAACGCGGTGATGGGATTTCTTGGAATAGTACCTTTTGAAAGGGTCAAAAACCTAGGAAAGGGCACCGCACTTTTCGATCCGGCGACTGTCTGCACATGATTCTTTTGTAATCGACTTTGAATATAATGACATTGTAAATACTGCTATAGTGTTAAATATTTTTTCTTTAATCGTGGTTTTTCATATAATAATGAGGGAAGTATTTTGACGAAAATGAGTAGTGAATGCCGAATTTTGGAAGGTAAATTTTTAACAAATTCTTTTTTACGCAATAACCTCAAAGCATGCAATCCAGCAGAAAAGTCATTTCCAAATCGATGTTCGTAATAATTTTGTTTTCATTCTAAATCGGCGAATAAGGAAAATGCATTTCAATGGCATCAGTTAAAAAACAATACATTTAAAAATAACTTACTAGTAAAATAAAAATAATAAAAAACATTTTTAGTAATTTTTCCACATAAAATTGATTGAATCAGGACCGGTTTCGCGCATGGTAAGCATTGTCAACTGACTAGTATAAGTACACTTCGTAACAGAAATAACAATAAAAATGTTTAACACCAACATCGTTAAAAGTTTTTGGCCTGCCAACAATTTGTTTAAGTGGAATAAGTTCACTTTATAAATACTCCCTACATACATTATATTTGTAGTTATTACTATTTTCCGATTTTTTAAATAAAATGTGAAGTAATTTACACAAATGAATTTGATACAGATATGCTTACGATATTTACGTTATTTTTATATGAAACGGCCTCCGGTTATCTGACAGTAACTCGGCTGTGATTAGAAATGAAATATAAATAACTGTACGAGGTGATGTCCCGTGATCTCGTAGGGTACAGTACCGTGCGACTAGATTAAATTTACTATCAGATATGTTTATGATAAGACAAGTAAATATGATCTACGTAATCATATCTTATCTTCTCAGAAGAAAATGTTAACCATCTTGCTTTCTGCCAAAGGAGCGACCAACGAAAGTTTACCATCGAAAAAGATTTTATATTCAAAATAAATTACTCCAAAATATCTATTTATCCTGAATATATGAACATCACCGCATACAGAATTAAACCTGTCATATGTATACAATTGCAATCGCATTTAAGAAAAAATAGAGTGGTCACTAATAATAAATTCAAAGGTATTTTTAATGCTGGAATTTTTAAAAATATTATTTATAATACTACATTCACGTTTATAAAATTAATATCTATAAAATTCAAGTACTTCGTGGTAAAAGCACCTTAAAAGTGATATAAAACACTTTCAAAAGTAACATTGTAATATTTCAGTTTAATTCATGATGATGGCTCATAAGAATCCTGGGTTGTGGACCTCCAGAAATCTTTTCAAGGTCAAGAAACCTTGCTTTTACAAACAGTGTTGCAATAACAGAAAAATAACATTGCATGAAGTTTTTTTTAACTTATTCCTGATCAAAAAGTAATAAGAATTTAAAAAAAAAAAGAAACAGTCTATTGTTATGGCGTTCCGTAAACAGGGACAGAATTGAATCTGTTTTGGATTTACTGATCGCAGTCTGGATGTTAAGTGCCGTCGACTGTGTGAGTTTAGGAAGTTACTTATGTAAAAAAAATAATAAATAAATAATGCAAACCTCTCAACAAGTTAAGTGTTCCCTTTTGCCCCTTGGAAGGTAACGTTCCACACCTGTGTCATAAAAAAATCCTAATCCAAGAGCAAACACGTCTTTTATTAGCAAGCACTTTACGGGTACTTTCAGGGGCGTCAAAGTACCAACATAATACCTAAGTATTCGAGAGAAACATGCATACCCGAGTACTGATTTTGAAAAATTATGACATGCACGTAGAAATAGCCCTGTTTTACCCTCTTTAGATATTGAATGATGTTTAAATATCAGTTATTATTTTATTGCGTTATTATATTTGATGAAATGTATTATCTCATCTCATGAATATATGACTTAAATATAAAATATACAAAAATACTAAAATTGAATTATTTTGTTAGCACATACCTATCTAATAATGTGTATTTCGCATTTAAAATAAACATTTCTAAGTTTGAAGAAGGGAAAAAACCCTAATAAATAAAATTTCTTATAAGAATCATGTTAGAAGTCGATCGCGAGAAAATTTAAGATTGAAAAGTCGATCCTAGACAAAAAAGGTTGGACAACATTGCATTAACCCATCACAAGTCTGATTTTTTTTAGCAATAAGATTTTTGAGATTACATATATATTGACGAGAATTTTTTTTAAATATGTAATATTCAATATAATTCAAACGTGTAATATTTAATGTGTTGATAAATAATACGAATACAAAATTTTCTCGTATGTACATCTCTATTTTCAAGATACGAAAAAATGTATACATATTATAAAGACGAAGGGGTGTTTTTACACTAAATAACGATTGCGTCAACTTAACAATCTTTTCGGATTACACTTGGGGAAGTCTTGCACAATTATATCTTATATGTCAAGTATTTTTGTTTCAACGGGCTGCTTGATTTGAAAATCTAGGCTGACTTAGAAGATTTTGATTTTTGTTATATTTTTCCAACAGTGTCCGTCCGCTCTTAATGAGAATCATATCGACTCCTTAGTTTAATCTAAGTTGTTTTGCGAGAAAAGTTTTTTTATTCAGTAGTTAGTTCACTCTCTCCCTTTGAAACTCAAAAGTAGAGGGTGAATAGTAATTTGTTAATCGTTGTCGCCTCTGACATATTTAAAAAATCATGTGTGGTGGCATCAGTAATTTAAGCATTTGATCACAATCTGAGCACAACACCGACTGAAAAAATCTGTAGCCGCGTGATTAGCGTTCTCGGGCATATGCGACTACGTTGTCCACGTCCACGAATCCCTAAAATCATAATATAATATGTAATTTGAAGTGGTTGATCTGTCTGTATGTTTGTAAAGCACATCACAACATAGCACACACGATATTTACCACCAGAAATATGATTCCATATTCTTCTTAGACTGACCAATAAACAAAAAAAAATGTTTTTAAAATATGTTTTTGTGTGTATCAATGGTAAAAAAAATCAAAATCCTAATTTAATAAAAATTATCCCACTACTCAAAAGGTTAACGGTGAAACTTTATACAATATGCAATATCGTCCCAGATGTGTTAATATTCTATCGTGAAACATGTATATAATACCTCCAATGTAACCTTAATGCATCTTTGGCAGCGCTTAAGCGTGCATCCAGTTCCGCTTGTGGATGTGAGAATATGATTCCATCTCCATCTCCATTTCCACATCCACGTGCTCTTCCAGTTCTCTCCTCCTCATTCTCACCACATTAATCACTCACGTAGACTGCAGATAGACTACGTGGTCTGCACAAAGATCCTACATAATTCGTCGCCGTATAATATACTTTGCTATTCATTTACATGATTATAAGGTTAATTCAAAGGCGGCATACACATAAAAATGAATGCCTATATAGTACATGCCACACATTACATCAAAAAAATATGTAAACTTAACACGTGTTCAATAGGAAAATATTTAGTTAATCAAACCATTGTATGCAGAAAAGTGTTCTTTTAAAATGAGAAAATACCTATAACCAATTTGGCTTGGCTATATAATATTTCGATACCCTAGTTTCAGAGTCCAATATGTCTGGATTTGATAGTATCGAGTCAGAATACACGCTACGGAATACACCTTGTAAGAAGAGTGTGAAGCTGTAGCGGGTTGTGGTGGGTAAAACATTGGATACCATGGCATAGGAAATCTTAAAGTGTAAAAAAACACTTTTGATTATTTAATTATGCTCTAAATATACCTCCTGTCGATGAATTGTCTGCACGTGCTAATCTCAGTAATTATTATTCGGATCACTGTTTAAGCCGGTTTTGTCAGGATTCGATTGTAATACACTATCTCCATTTAGGAAAGGTAGTGGGGCAAAACACTCGCTGGGTTAAACTCTGCTTGCAGCTTGCAAACTAATCATGCCTTGTTGAGGAGGTTTGTCTAATGTCATAATGATTAATCAATGCATCGGAATGCACCTGGTAATCAATTCTAAATAATTGTATTGATATATTTACAATTAACGTAAAACAACGTTAAATAACATATCATTAAAAGGTAGTAACAATATTGGGAGATAACTAAGAGAATATATCAATAAATCTGATAGAAGCGGTGTGTATAAACTCTTGCGTAATGTGCAATGCGATGGACATCGAAGAGACATGAAATAATATTTCAATTCGTGGTTATTTTAAATAATATATTATTTCAATTTATAAAGAAAAAATGTTCATTCAAGATCAGTACCATTTTTGCTCATTGCGAGCATTATCAACTGATCAGTATTATTATTTTGATATAATATTTTTCCACCAAAATTTGACAGTGAATACTTTAATGAGGTAGTGGTTTATAAAAGCACATATCGATCTCAGTGTAAAAACGAACTGCAATGAATTAGGTTTGTCTTTGTAACGGAAGATTTTTAAAAACCTAGTTTATAATTATTTTAGTTTTTCACTTTTAAGGTGTTCACTGTCAAGTTTAGTTTTTGCTTATAAGAGACTTCGAGAGACGAGAGCCATTCTTGTTCGGATACTTCATGTGCAATGTGCAAGTTCAAATAATTTACATTGCTTATTTATATAGAGTGCGATATCGGTTAAGTAAATGTGTTTTCATGAATGTTATCAAACAATGCAAGACGTCATTCTAGAAGCGAGAAAGTAAATGCTAAATCATTTGTTTGATATTCCTAGCTTAAATGATTTGAAAAACACATAAAAGTAACGAACTAATATAAAAATACCTCCTGTTGAATAAATGCAATCGATTTATACAGAAAATATATTGGATTCAATAATGATAGTCTACCTTCCTATTATTTTCTTTTAATGTGGCTTGAAAAATAGACCAGCGCTGCACCTGCAGTGGTGAATACGTTCAGCAGATAGATGCTGCAAAAAGGGCAACCTAATGGCTTCCGTCAAATTGGAACTCCACATAAATTTACTTACTCGACTCGGGTTCCAGTTTGCAGTCGCGACTCGATTGCAGGGATATCAAACGCAGTGTCAATATTATATTTTAAATAAATAACACTGCAATTATGTTTATGTGCCGATTTAAATAGCTTATCGAAAAAATAATTGTTTTATACATTATTTGAGGTGCCTAGAATCAGAACTCACATTTTGAATTTTTGAGTTAGGTGGTATGCCTAGTTATTTTAAATGCAAAAATACATGTTTACAACTTTGCTAAAACTATTGGTAAAGATCACTGTTGGTTTCTCAGTTCACATTATTAAATGAATAAAAAAAAAAACATTTGGCGATCCGTTTGTTTCATGATGTACTAATATATTTCGCATTTTAAGAAAATGCTGCTTTTCTCTTGCGATAAATATTGATAGTAATTAATATATTTTTTTATAATAATGAAAAATATTGCTCTGTGGTTTTTCGCGATTTTCTCATAATTGGATCTTTGAAGAATTTGATTTTTTATTCTAGTCTACTCATTTTAATGATGTTCAGTTTATCCATTTTTATTACTGACATATTCATGTTCGCCTGTATAAGCATTTGAAAATATTATTATCTATCATGGGTTGAATGTAAAAAATAAAATGAATAACATTTAAAACAAAAAATTTCAAACATGTGATTTATGTTTTGTTGATTTGGTGTTTCTATGTAACTAATTTTAAAATTTGATGTCGCAAATTATTATGTTCTTGAACTCAGTAAGCTTGGTTGCAACAGGCTATCGTCTTCAATAAAAAATATGCTTTTTTATATGTGCTCACTAACCGACACACAGTGTAATATCAGTGATGCTATTTGACTTTACAACGGAGTTCTACCAAATAATTGTAAATTCAATCAAAATGATGCCTTTCATCTGAGAATTGATAGTGAAAACATTAAACGTGATAATTGCAGACTTTATTACCGACAGTTGAAATTGCGGAAAACGATGTTCAAACTGTCATCATGTATCAATACTTGGCGCCATTTATATATACATACATAAAAATAGTATTTTCAAACAATTGTCTAATCAATCCATCTAACCTTCGATTGAATCTAAATAAATTTACGTACATCATTAAATATATTCAATTTCGCTGAATCAATCGAAATTATACCTTTGGATCATACGTATAATTGTTCCTCTAAACGAGATTGCATACCCCCGACGTGAGATGTATTGAAGTGACTGACTGGTTGGACGGGTGGACAGGTGAGTAGAAGAAACGAGGGAGGGGAATTCTCTGTGTTATTCACTGAGCTACTGAGCTTTGCAAACGCAGCCTTCTTCCAAGGGGGTGGGTATATATCTTATCGCAACTAGACTCATTAACTACGACTGGCAATATACACTGAACGAGGATAATATAGTTATTTAATTTTGTATGTCGTTTCATGTTAACCGAAAGCTTTTGCAGTCAACACGATATTTGTGCTTTATATATAGGAAAACGGCAAGGTAACAGTATTTAATATTTTGTATTTGAAGTAATTGTATCAAAAGCAGGCAGTGCTTTCAAAACTAGGCAGAGCAGCGCGCCTTCTTGGGGATCTCGTACTAATTCAAAAATCAAAAGTGAGCGCAAATATGTTTAATCTTATATTTTGTCAATGCTTTTTATATAAAATTTTCGAACCATTTTTACCACTTAAAAGGTATCACAATTTTTTTCTCACTTTGTAGCGAAAAAACAATATATCTGAAAACTGCGAAAATATTTTTTTGCCTTACCTTTCAGCATACTTGTTTAGTACGTTTGAGTTTATGTACAAAATTAATTATCAACACCTAAGACGATTTTCGACATTTTAAAGGTTTGTTAAATTCTATAAATAAAGTAAAGAATAGATTGTTTTCACAACCGTACTGTAAATTTTTCATAGGGCCACCGTTAAACTTCATTTGAAAAGTAGCCAAGTGGAAGTACTCCGCAAAATTTATATCATATTATGAATAATCTTTTCAATTAACACTTGTTTACTGAGCACCCACAAACAGTATTTGTAAAGCGTTTTTAAAAAAATGACTTTTGCATTAAAAACCATCGAAATCTTTATATATACAGTACTTAGCAAAAATTCATGCAGAAAAGGGATATACATGCTAAGTCCATACCCACTCTAAAAATAAAAACTATCAGGAAAAAACCTTCTTCACAGGCTTCATAAACATAGTTTCAGTAGGTAAATAAAAATTCCCATTTCATCAATTTAAAGGAATTGATTAATTGGTATTTGAGACGGAAGGCTCGGAGGGGCTTTATTGCAGATTTCCTTAATTGGAAATCAAAGCAGCGCACTTTATCGTTTTAATTAGTAAATTACCAAGTAAAAACTTGCTAACTTTTCACTTCACTCTTAATTGATCTGGAATGCTTCAGTGATTTTAAATGTATTTTGTTATTATAGATGTTTTTTTGAAAATGGGGCGGAGAATCAATAAGTTTTGGAACCTGTGATTTAAATGTGCCATTGTTGGTTACGTAATTGCATTTATGGTTGGTGATTTCGGTTACATGTTTGATTCTAAAATACGTTAATGCAATTTATTATTACACCGTTCTAGCTTCTGTATTCTTGTTTCTTAATAATTCCCATGCGCGTCAGTCTATTCTGAAAAGTTGTTATTGATAGCGGAGAGATGCATACGTTTTACAAAAACCAGATCCCACAAAAAGCAGGAAGTGTTAAAGCAAAAATGAACAACACGTGATGCAGAGGACGATGTCGACACACTTTTGTTTACGCTCCATTGAAATCAAAAACATACTTAAAATGTTTGGATAAAAGTGGATTTGTTTTCCGTTATGTTACCACTTCAATGTTTCTTTTCTATAATACGTTATGATGTTGTAAAAAGTAAGTTGTTTGCATACCATCACCATTCTGTCGCCACTAAACTCAAAGGCAGCTAACGGCATATTTCGAGTAGTGAAATATTAATTATGACATGGATGAAAAGCCTTTTAATCTGGTAAAGCCGCATTTATTTATATTTTTAATTAAAAGTTTATAAATATAATTTAAAATTTCGACTGCAGGTGCTTGGTGGAATTTCAATAGTAAATTTGAATCGCTTAAATTTTGTACATTCACACAAGTTTTGCCACTAATGACCCAGGTTTCGCTTTTCGTCATCTTTAGGCGTTCAAGTGTACGGGTGAATTTGAACTGACGCTTGGTAAATAAGTATATATTCGAAAAATTAACTATACATTTGTACTCATTCCCACTTTTATTTAATAAGATCTGGACAAGTTTCGCTCACAACAAGCATTATCAAATGATATTTCTGATGATTCGGTTGATAATGCTTGCCATGAGCACCATAAAAATAAGTGTATCGTGTGTATATAAAAAACACATTTATTTGTTACTTAGTAAGAATCTATTGATGGCGACATGGATTAATTTTACTGATGATTTGATTTCAATGACGTTCAATTAGCTGATGAAATATTCACTCAAAAAAATATAGCCTTTGTAGGTCTTTGAAATTACATGTCATTATCATTTCAAATTTAAATTAAAAATCTACAACAGAAGTTTTCTACGTGCTTCTCAGCTCCTTGACCTCTGACACTGGTATTGCATTAAAAAGATGTACTAAATTTGTTTAATTAGTACTTAATATGTGTTTTATTTTTTAAATATAACGCCGTTCCACCAAGAATTGACGGTGAGCACCATTAAGGTGATACTCTGGTATTATGTAAACAGAATCAGATCTATAATATATTCGCATACTTTTGACTCAATCTACACGCGTTGTAAGGTATGTATGTAATAATTAAATGCATATTACACTACCTCTCATACGCAATTTAATTTGCTAAGGGCCCAATTGATCCTTCCCCGGCGTCCGAGGTTGGCCGGTAGGCTCATCAACTCGTCTTGGTACAAAACCAGTTTGACGTGTATGGATTATATTATTTCTTTTTTTTATTTCGTTGCCTTGCCCGATTCTTCCAGAAGTCTTTCTTGTTTCATTTGGCTTACTTGCGTATAGTTGCATGATGTGCGGATCCGTCGTCCGCTCATGGCCGAGTGGTAAACCTGGGTTATCGTTACTATGAATTACTATTTACTGCTTTAAGTACGTAAAATAAATGTAAAATTATTTACTTTCTATAATATACATTTCGTTTTGAAAGGATTGAATTCGGTTTCATCACTTGAGATATCCAAAGCCTGTGTATTTTTTTTTTCTGGTTTACATGAATGTCTATGTGTAAAGTACTGAGTAGTATGTACATGCAAAATATGTAACAATGTGCTATTTCTAACCGTGTAAAATAAGTCGCCTGTGTGGTCGAGTGGTCAACGGTGTTGGCTTCGGCTACAGAGGGCCCGGGTTCAAATCCCGGTACGGACAGTTTTATAAATTGATTTCTCAATCGATTTATGAATTTCTGTTCAAAGGCATTGATGTATGTGATGTCTTGAATTCCCCCCTCTCACCCATCCTATCCTATGAACGGGGCGTATCAACAGCGATTAGCTTACCACTAATCCTGTCCTAGCCCAATCCTTCTATCCCTACTCTCTTTGGAAAAAGAGAGGTTGAGCAACTGAGTAACAAGCAGTTCTCGTAGAAACACTTCTGTTGAGATAAACTCCATTAGGAGTCCATATGCTCCACATTGGGAGCGGACATGGTTTAAAAAAAAAAAAAAAGTCCAGTGCCAGGGAATGGTATAAAATGTAGTATTTAAAAAAATATTTTTCGAATCGTAGCTATTAATTAATTGTCGAAAGTGCAGAGTAGTAAATTACTGATGAATTATATTTTCCATGGAGTAGAGTAAGCATTTAAAAAAGGTCGAAGAGCATTTTATTATTACCACGTTCTGCGAAATGGACTAATTAGCGAGAGCGCATTATGAAAGGGCAGATAGCGGTCGGCATACCCTTTACCTGGGAGTCGGCAATCATTACAGCAGCGATTCGACAGCGGTGGCCAAATTGGATTGCGCCAGAAGCGTGATTAATTAAATATACCACGTATTGTCGCAGGAAAATTGGTGGAAAATTACATGTCCTCCCAATTGATAAAAAAATTAATTCAAATAATATTCGCCAGCCATTAATTATATAGCGAAACAACGGAATGGTGTACATGAAATTTACGCTTTCAAAATGAAATTTGAATAGGTCTACTCGTTATTTTATTCCCGTTGAGTTTTTCCCAATTCTCATCAATGCGATACTTTTCTCCCCCACCTTTAAAACTCCTGTAACCGTTTGGGAGTAGTTGCCTACTATGGTTGTTATGATATTATTATAAATATTCTTTTTAATGAGTGAATTGATTCTCACGGTTAGTTACACAACTAGTGGAATAAAAATGTTAACAGTCTTAATCTAACATTTTATAAACATAAATCGATTGTGGTCAGATAAAAGGAATAAACCCACACACAAAAAAATACTGGAGATACGAAAAACGTTTTTAGCGATTTTGGGCCTACGTCGATTAACATAACTTCAAAATTTCCAAAGACTTTCATATATACTGTTGTTTTATTAACTCTGTTTTATATAAATTTAATAAGTTGCTTAAGAAAACTCTTTATGAAGGCCCTTTTTCAATCTGGTTGCAATTTTCACATGTCCTTTTTTTCAAACTTAAAAGATAAATTTAGATACTATTTCGCCATTTGCAACTTTCATCCTTTCGATAGAACGTGTATTATGTGTGAATGTCTCTGATTTTTTTCCGTTAAATGATTTGTTATTAAATTTATCCGTCGACAATAGGGTAGCGTGGAAGTGGTCGAGACAAAAACGTGTCATATATTATTATACAATGTAATAAATACAAAACTTTTTTTTCTGAGATAAACAGTTATGAAGTTCTGTGTTGGGTCGCCTCGTTTTCGGACTGTTGCCCCCTCCCTCTCTCCACGCAGTCTCGCTTTATTTCATTTCATTTTCATCGCTCCGTACTTCCATCTGCGGGCGTGACTTCACTGCGGAATCCATTCTTGAGCTTCTTTGTACGGCTGTCATGTCTTCAGGAGGCGGCTGTCATATTTGGGACTGTTCGCTGTTTGCTTTTAGGAACTCCAGTGACGACACTGTCAATGAGTTCAAATAATATGTTTTAATAAGAAAATATCAATCTTTTGGCATTAATTCTTTCGTGTCTAAGGTTTTGATGGTTTCATCAGATTTCTTGTATCTTCGATATATGTGTTTTTTTTATTAAGCTTTTGAGTAGTAAGTTAATTTGTACTAAATTAGGATTTGTTGTATATTTTGATTATTACACATAAAAATATAAAAACATTTATTTTGTTATTGGTCAGTCTGAGAAGAATATGGAATAATATTTCAGGTGGAAAACATTTTTTATATTTTTTTGTAGATACACCTATCAGTTGATTTACACAAATATGAACAATAATTTATATAGAAATTAATTATAATATACTTACACAGTTAAAATGTTGTTTGCCCGTTCTCTCTTATAGAAATTTTCTGTGTTTTATCCATGTTTTTTGTTTACACGGTTCAGTTTCAATCTAACACGGTTTTAAAATAAATTGTATAGACGCATTGAAAAAATATTGCGTGATTTTTTAAACCGTGAAATGAAATTGACATGCTCTTCGAAGTCAGTTTAAATTGTAAAGACTTTCAAGCTTATTAAAAAAAACATAATTTTGTTTCTGGATAACATATTCTCTGCACTATGTAGTATGTTTTCTTATCACCAAGTAATTAAAATGCCACAATCAATATTGGATTGACTGTCTTCTACCGTCTCCGCAATGTTATGCAGAACTAAATCAATTTACTACACCCATTTCAGATACTTAACGTTTAATTTTCATTACTTATTGTATTTCATTTACTAAATTTGCATTTTTTTGCTTGTTTCAGGTGAGTTTGTCAGCTGTCTTCACAGTAATTTCTGCAATATTTGGTAAGATTATTTTTACTAAAGGGACTCTTTCTTTCCGAAAATAATTGCTAATAACCAGTAAGAGTGAGAGGTAATTAAATGTTTCGTGATTCATATATATTTAAATGTAAATGTTCAATTTCATATCTTTAGATATTTGGATATCTCGGTCTCTTTGCAGTAGTTTTTATGAAAACTATAACTAGTCAAGACTGTGAATTTTACCAGCCATGAAATATTAAAGCCTTAAATATTTTTTGTTTTAGTAACATGATATAAGACTTTTTTTATTCTTTTTGTTAAAATGATTTCGCAGTAAAGTAAGGAAACAGTGTTACCAAGTATAATATATTAAATTGAGAAAAAAATACTCGAATTTCAACATAATAAAAAAAGCAGTGTGGGGTAAAAAAAGTACTGTCTGCCCATATAAATTTCTTAGCGCCAAAAAAGACTTACTGGCTTAGCCAAGAATTTTTTGGCACTGGATTACAGTTAGGTTCATTAGACTGTTCGGGGTGATTGATGTGAAGTTTTCTTGAAGGCTATTATTTAGCGATGATAGCATGGCCGACCCATATTATCTTCGTGCAAATTAAAAATGAATTAAACCTGCTCCATCTTTGTTTGCTGTAAACCAATTTCTCATTCACTGCCTAATTGGGGATAGTGGATTTCTCAAAAAAAAAGATGTGCTTGCTGCAAGGACATTATTGTCATAATTCTTTCACTAATTTATGTATATACCTTTTCATTAGTTCACGAGGGTTGAAGATCACAAGAGTCTAAACTACGGAAATGCGTGTTTTGTGTAAAGCTTAGTCATAATCGTATTTACTCGTGCACAAAGCTAACAAACATCTCGTATATATAACCATTTACAAGATACGGTTGAGTATATCTACAAACGAAATAATAATGTTATAAGTACGAATAAATCACGTGTTATATCGTGGTGGTCTTAAATATATGTTTTTGTAGATAGACTTCTGTGATCCTAAACCCTCGATTGTATTAAAAGATCACTTTGAATTAATTTGCTATCCGTTAATTTTGCCTGCGATGATCCAATCCGGTTTCTAATAAATATAACAGTGTGCAATTACTACACAAACGATTTACTTTTTTATGAATTTAATACCATGTCTTCGCACCAAAAACCGCACTAAATGTAATGGTTTTTAATATATACCTATAATATAAGAAAGATTTTGTATGTATTGAGATTTAAAAAAAAATGATGTGTACATTCAAACGATTTTGTCTAGTTTATATGAATTACATTTGTTGTAAAAAAATCAGTCTTAAGAGGTATATTTAAGAAATTTATTCTGCCCAAATTTGACATAACCATTAACGTAAAACTAGTTTACATACAGCGTGACCGTTTTTGTTTATTCTTTTTTGGGTTATTGCGTATATTCATTTATTTTTATTTTTGTGTAATCTATCCTTATTTATTATATTTATCATCTAATCTTATATATGTATTATTAATTTGAGATAAAGCGGTAATTAAAACAGCGATGTCTAAATCTACCTTAATTTTCTCCTGATTTCTATTTAAACAATAATAACATTTTTTGGAGTTCGAGACCATATTATACTCAAAGTCAATTTTTTTTGTAATTATTTGCATCTTTACAAATAATAAGTTACGCGCGCCACTGGAGCTATCTCAATGTCATGTTTTATTTCATTTTTACACATTATCAAAGGGAGTGAAAGAGATTTATGTCTTATTTCAGAAAGGTTAATAAAATAATCGAATGACGCACGTTTATAAAAAAAATTAGCTCAGCTGTACCGTGTGAATTGTAAATATGAAATAATTTTTCTTTATTCAAATTTATTGTTTGATTAAAATTAAAAAAAAATATAATTTTGATTGTCAAAAAAATTTGAGATGAAATCATACGAAAACATATTTTGCTATTTGACTATATTCGCCCTACGTGGAGCACATGGCCACCACGCGGTGCTTCCATAATTCCCTGTCTCCCGCCAATTACTTTCCTTTCTCTCATGACATGCCAGCATCCTTCAGTTCCACAGAGTACATCCTATGCATAGAGTCCTACTGGTCAAAAGAAGAGGTATCCGGAGCACGCAACCCTACCAGTTTCAATGCCTCTCCATGACCACTGACCTAACAGAGAGCGGCTTTGTATGTTCGCGTATGTCCGAGCTTCTTGCAAAATTTAACTACCTCATCTCGGTAGCATCTATTATTTCAGAGCCTTCGTCAAGTGCCATGATTAGCGCTACCGTAGGTCGGCACTGGTAGAAAGCAAGCATTTAACAAACATCATTTGGTGTCAGTCCTCCACAACAACGAAATAAATTGAAATCATATTCAGTGATAAAAAATAATTTGTGCCTATAAGCCATTATTATATAACGTTGTGCCGGCTGCGTGGTCAAGTGGCCAACGCCGTTGGGCAAGTTTATGGGGGTCACGGGATCGAATCTAAGTACGAACGGTTTTTATAGATTTATTTATGGAATTCTGTCCAAAGGCATGGATGCCTTGATTTTCCTCCCACCCATCCAATCCTAAAAACAGGTGTAGCTTGAGCGATAAGGTAACTGCTAGTCCTGTTATAGTCCTACTCTCTTTGAAAAAAAAGAGGCTGAGCTACTGAGTAAACCGGTCCTGATATAATAAATTTTATGTGGAAAAAGTACTGAAAATCTTTTTTTTTATTATTTTTATTATAATGCCTTTCCACCAAGTATTGACAGTGAACACCTTAAAAGTGATCATTTACAAATGTTGAAATAAACTTCATTAGGAGGTTCCACATTGGGAGCGGACCTGGGTATTTTTCATATAAATATATTTAGTGATAACACATGGTAAAAATACAGAGATCTAATGTGACAATTTCATTTACTTATGTTGTCTCGGTTTGCTTTATATGAAGCTGCATACGTTTCGAGAAGTTATATCTAGTTGAAAAAAATAAACATTATTTATACCATTCGTACTAGAAAGCCATTAAATAAAATTTTATTAGAAATAAATTTCGTGCGTAACCGATATTTCAATATGCAGTAGCGTGGAAGTTTATCTGTTTATTTTTTTATCGCTGCTTATTTTATGCTTTAAACTGATTTATTTTTAGTAAAAAAAAAAGAATATCTCCGTAAAATATCCGAATTCGATGGCACGCGTGCTGTGTGCATTTAGTTCTGGGCGGGATTCATTAAATTTATTTGAATTCCAGCATTTATTTACGAAACTGATTGCCGAATAAAAAAGCCACTCCCATTTTCGTGTTTTATTTGTGCACTGCAGTAGCTGTTTAAAAGATAAACCAGTGTGCTTCCAACTGTTTAGTTACACCAAAGATAGCGCTAAGAGTGTATACCCGTATAGCGTGTGCGAAGTAAAATCGGCGTTAATTCTAAAGTATTTATTTACGTGAGAGCCAAAAAAAAATATCTTCATAATGCTGTAAAAAATACAAATTAAAAGAATCGAAATAAAATCAGCTTAAACATTTTTTTGGACGATGGCGTACGCGATGAGAAATCGAAAGAGCGTTCAACCAAAACTCCTTTTGTTGTTATATAACTAAATAAATTCAATTTTTTTACACGGTTTTTAAATAAAACGGTCCACTAAAAATAACAGATACTATATTTTCACACAAATCATTTGTTCTAACAAGATTCCTAGATACAAAAAAAAACAATGAAATGGATAATGGATTTCCTAATAACACGAAATTTAATAACACAAGTCAGTAATAACAAAAAAGATTCATTAAATCGTAAAGCAATAGAACCGTCAAGACATTTTTAGCGATATAAAGCGATTTATATCCAGTACCTTATAAAAGTCCCAAAAGAAATTAAAATACATATTACGAATAGTAATATTATGTGTAGTTTACTTATTAGGTCTTATCTTGGGATTATTAACTTTTTTTTAACGATTTACTATACCACAATGTGACTTTTTTTCAAATGACGCAGTTTTTTCATTTTAGGGAATCAATGTCTAATTTATCTATTAATTCTAACACTCTTTTTTATTGTGGAACGTTCTACCGCATGAACAAACAGTTTAGTGTACTTTATTTATAATAATGTTTTTCTAGAAGCTGAATATCAATTCAATTGTCTGATCCCGATTTTTACATAAATTTCTTCCCCTACAAGACAAGATTTTAAAAAAATTAAATGGTCTACCAGAAATAAGATGAAAATGTATATTATTTAATTTGTATTAGCGGAATGATATTACATGTTAGAATTTTCGACTGCTAAGAAAACAGTATGTTTTTGTAAAACTTATCACAAAAAATAAAATAAAATGGTCTAAACATCGCTATTAATTACGGAATTTCTAGTACAAATGTCCTATTTTTGCATCATATTCAAAACTTTGAATATTTTGTTACATTCCGTTTTCTTTGACGATATTGCAACATTGTTACAATTTACGTTTCCGTAAGCTTTCAAAAGTAAGTTTACACTTTCAGAACTTTTAATATGAACATAAAGCTTTTAAAAGTTTGTTTGTCGCTTCTTTTAACTCTTCTGTAACAAAAAAGACTTCTAACTAGTTAGTTAATAAAAAATTCCACGTGGGCACGTGTAGTTTTTTTTATTGCTGTTAAATTTATTCAGTAAAAACAGTAGTTTATTTAAAGAGCGGCATTATATTTAATTCGATACGATAATAAAATTCCTGATCAATTATTCTTCGCGATGCAATCAAGTATTTATTCCGCTGCTGTAGATAGATCGTTTATCAACAACATTCAACGCGGTTGTGCCTCGTGTTCTCGGTAAACTTCTTGATGAGAGAATGCTAGACCGAAGCAAAATAAAATTTGTATTATGTATTTTTATTTAGGGTCATCGATTGCGTTAACGTTGTTCTTTCGTGAAATAAGCTTTTACTAGTTGTGAAGATAACTCTCCTATATGGCAAAACACGACTTTCATATATATATGTTAATCCATGGCCGCTCCCAATGCGGATCATATGAATTTATACTGAAGGTATCTCAACAGAAGTTCTCTTACAGAACTGTTTGTAACTCAGTCGCTTAACCTTTCATTTTCGAAGAGAGTAGTAGAGATAGAAGGAAATGGCTATGACATTACTAGTGGATAACTAATGGCTTTCGCTAAGCTCTTATGTTTAAGGATTGGAAAGACTTTGTAGACATCACAAACATCAATGCTATCTAACAGAAATCGATTGAAAAAAACATGCTGCTCGCACTGAGAGTCGAACCCGTGCGTTATGGACCAACCAAAGATTAATAATCTTGGACACATTTTCAGATGAAAAGTGATGCCACTAAAATGTGATTATAATAATTAATTGATAACTCTGATATTTCTTTGGTTCTTTTACTAGTTGTGTAACCTGTTTCTCTTGGTTAAGAAACACTTATATTACTTCTTATTACACTGGATATTACTTCTTATTCTTTACTTATATATGAAAAATAGTGATCACTTTTAATGTGTTCACTTTAAATTCTTGGTGCGAAGGCATCTAATTTAAAAAATCAGTTGACAATGTGCGTCATTAATACATGTTAAATAAGTACAAAAGAGTTATTTTTTCGAAACAGCTACATTTTTCTTTTACAGGGAAGATACAAGCAATACGATCTGATCCCACCGGAAAAGAATTTGATATCGTGGAGAATCATGTTTTAAATATTAAAAACTTGAATTTCTTCTAATTTTTTATTCTCTACTGTTTTTTCGATGCAGTATGTTTTTATATATGATTCATTTGATAAACTACACGATTTCCTAAAGATGGTTATCAGATTCTGTAAAAATATTACTAACACGACATCCAATATTATATTTAGTACGTTGATTCTAATATTTATGTTTCTACCTGTCGTCTGCCTGACAAAATAGATTTATGATTAATACATCTCGCGTGTTGGCCTCCTCACGTTTCTTTTATGTCGACGATCCTAGACGTTTCTTGGAAGACGTAAGACTTCTCTTCCATTCCACTTTGTCCTAACTAAGTTAAAGAATCCCCATTGTCTCGGATGTTCGCTCGTTCCTGAACGAGAGCTTCGATCGACCTCTACGTGTCACTTCTGAGTTTTTTCTTCTCCTAAAACGATTATGTATCTTTAGAGCGTATGTGCCTGCAATCGGATCATCGCCAGAGACACCATATCGTCGGTATTCTGCCAGAAAACTTTAAGTGAAAAATGGGTGTTTTGAGTTATGAACGCAGATCGATAGATACAAACACACTTTATAGTCTCAAACACAATCTGACTCATATAACATTTATTTAATTCAATATGTAAAGAAATAATACGAACTAAGTTTATTTCATTGCCAGTTATTACTGGAAAAAACCTGTACGCTTTTTAGCTGTACAGATTTAATTAGTCGGCTGCCAAATAGGAACACAGAATAAAATCTTAATATATTTTGTATGTATTTTTAAAAATAACCATTTTTCGCTATGAGAATTATGTATTATTTTGTAAACCCGAGTTGTAGGAAAAACTGAAAGTCTTAAATAGTATACAATAAGTATATACATAATTAACATTTCTTTAGCTTATAATTGAACCAAAAATAGTTATCACGACTAAAAAGTATTTGTACATTTGCAGATGCATATTTGTTTTAATCTCCGTGAAACAGTTTTTCTTACTGTCCCAAATTTCAAAACATATTGAATTGAATTTGTTTTCAACTTACTCATGTATACAATTTCCTTTCATGCACATCATATATAGAAAATATAACTTCACATTTTTTTTCAAAATGACTGTACACAAAACGACAAAAACGCAATAGAAAAAACCTTTTAGAATGACAGAAAAGAATATTTCCGATGTGTTTAAGTAGTTCTATTCAGTGTCGTCTTTTCAATTTTCGAAGTATACTTTATATAAATCAAACAATTCGCTTCATCGCAACGTAGCGGTGTAAATAGGCGTAAATTGACGCGGTGGATGGCAATAGTTTATTGTTTTATGTTACATACCTCCTAAATAGGTTAAAACATCGACACGCCAAATATGTGATAGTTTTTCAATATTGGTAAAAATCAATAATATTTCTAGTGTTGTTTAAATTAAATTATCAAAGATATGACTGGCACTATATGTTTTTAAAAAAGTTAATTTTAACAGGCTGTCAATATGTCATCTAATTTGTTTATCTAAAATAAACCCACAGTTGATAGAGCGTCAATCGAATAGAACATTAATTGAATCACACAATATATGCTTATTTGTTTTTAGTTTTTAAAATTATTTTCTATCGTGTATATGTTTATGTCATCGATTACAATATGGCTATGATTATTTTCTACATTCTGGTTTAAAAATAAAAGAAAATATGTCACTGAGAAAACTCAAAAAATAGACGTGATGTGAGATATTAAATTACACTTTTTTGTGTTCTTTTATTTTCAAACAACTATCAACTAAATTATTATTGTAGTTTAGTGAAGCTCTCACATATATAATATATTGAAATACGTTTCCTTGAAATTGTTGTCAAATATAAATTATGATAATATGCTATATTTTTTTATGACATACATACAACTCGTTTAAGAAGCAACACAAGTTCGACAAATTTATTGATTGAATCGACATTTATTTGGAAGAATTCTGTTAAAATAAAGTCAAAATATTAAAGTGTTTTATTTTACAAGAATTTAATCAGTCAATTAATATATATTTCAACTTCACGCCATCAACATAAAAATGCTTACACTTTATATATGAGCTTACCAGAGATATATAACATATCATCTCACTTACTCGCATCAATCAAATAATTAATATTAATGTGGAAATAAATACTTTATCAGTTAATAAGTATTCAGAATATGAGATTATCCTGACATCTCATCAAATTAACATGAATTGGCGCGGACATGATCATCTACCTTACCAATGACGTCAATCGTAAATGCATAAATTATTCAGCCGAATTTTGGGTTCACAAAATCATTAACCCTCAGCGGGCGAGTTTAAGGTTCACCATAAACTTTAACCCCCAAAACTTTCAAAGCCTACGATTACGAATTAATTATGCATCGCGCCGTGGTCACTCAGACTTCATGAAGTCAAACTACGACTTAAAACTTCGTGATTTTAATTCGACTCGTAAACCCTTCGGCTTTATACTTTGTTGTCATCGACAATGTCTTATTTAGTAACTGATTTTTGCTGAAATGTTTGCACTATCCTGCGTCTTAGTTAAGATAGAAAACAATGTCCACCACTATCCATTATTCATATTGTAAAGATTTCATGTTAGATTATTTTTTTCACTTTTGAACCCATTGTAGTTATTTTTTGATTAAAAATTAGTCGTATTTATTTGTAAGCGGCTTTTGTGCTGTTTTGTCATCAAACCTACATACCCTGACGTTTTTCTATATTCGTTTGAAAGAAATGTAAATAAAATAAATGGTAAACCAAAATGATATCGTTTCTATGACGACTGTTCAAGTATTAAAACTGACTAGCTGTAAGCCCGTTGCCCAGCAACGGGAGATTTTTGTTGCATTGTGTTTAATTTTATTTAGTTTAATTTAATTTAATTTAATTTAATTTAATTTAATTTAATTTAATTTAATTTAATTTTATTTTATTTTAATTTATTTCAGTTTATTTTATTTTATTTTATTTTATTTTATTTTATTTTATTTTAATTAATTTTATTTTATTTTATTTTATTTTAATTTAATTTATTTCAATTTATTTCAATTTATTTTATTTTATTTTATTTTATTTTATTTTATTTTATTTTATTTTATTTTATTTTAT